>OW052243.1:31708648-32308648 GCA_932526585.2 Philonthus cognatus
TTCCGGTTTTCGTTCTGGAAAAAATAACGGTTTTTTGCGGTTTCCTCGTTATAGATATGATTTAAATATTAAGAATATTAAAAAGTGTCTCAAATTAAATTTGTTCTACTTTTATTATTATTATCACATTTACAAAATATTCACAAAGTAAATATTTGGGGCCTCGGTGGCCGAGTGGGTAGAGACCCTACCCATAGACCAAGAGGTAGCGGGTTCGAATCCCAGTGGAATAATTTATGAATAATAATTATTCCATTCGGGTCCACGCATGTAGTGTGAGTGTAATGTGACGTCCAAATGTAAGTAAGTAAGTAAGTGCTTTATTAATGTTAATACCTAGGTATACATACGTCAGATATACAGAAAATATTATTACCTTGCTAATTAAATAGACAATACAATATAAAATAATTAAATACATGTATAAGTGTAAATGATTAAAAACTATTAACGATTACAATAAATAAATAAATAAATAAGTGTAGAACAAATTAAAAATTAGTAAAAACATTCTAATAGTTTATAAGATGACATTATTGTCATGCTCCATTGTATTTGTATATTCATCAATGCTGTAGAAAGACATTTTAATGAAATAGCGCTTCATAATAGATTTAAATTGTTTTGTTGGTAGAGTTTTTATAGTGGATGGCAGTGGATTATAAAATTTTGGACCATAATACTTTATACCGTTACGTGACCTAGACAATCTTAAGAAGTGAGGACATATATGATCATTAGATCTTGTGTTGTACGTCCATGAGACGTCGTTGTGTTTGGTGTATAATGATCGATTTTCATGCACATAGATTAAAGTTTCTAAAACATACAAACTTGGTAATGTGAGTATTTCTAGTTTTGTAAATGAATCACGGCAATCATTTCTGTAACCTATTCCATCTATAACTCTTACAGCGCGTCTTTGTAACCCAAAGAGTCTAGCAGCTATGCTCGAATGACCCCATGCAAGGAGACCATACATAAGATGACTCTGGCATAGCGCAAAATAAGCTGTTTTTAAGACTGCTTGAGGGAGTGATAGTTTAAGATGTCGGAGTAGAAATACAGATTTACAAAGTTTGTTTGCTGTTACAGTGCCACGTTTATGCCACGTAAGTTTGTGGTCAATGTGCATACCTAAAAATGTCGTACTGTCACTGTAACTTTCAGAAATCTTATTTAACGTAAATATTATATACGCTGATTTATCCTCATTAACACGCAATCGATTCGACGTAAACCAATTTGTTGCTGTATTAATTTCGGCGTTGTTTATCTGAATAGCTGTGTGTTCTTGTGCAGAGTAGCTTTTGATTGTAGTATCATCAGCAAAGAGTACTATTGAAGAATTCTGCAGCTGTCCGGGCAGATCATTGATGTAAATAAGGAACATTAAGGGGCCTAAAATTGAGCCTTGCGGAACCCCATGATGTATGGTGCATTCATCAGATGTACTATTCCTTATAAATACTTGCTGCGTGCGTTTACTCATGTATGAGCTTATCATTCGGCAGCTTTTCGGCAAGAAGTTGTAATAATATAATTTCTCTAAAAGTATTTCATGAGAGACACAATCAAACGCCTTACTGAGGTCCAAAAAGGTGGCCATCGACGTTCCTCCAGACTCGAAATGAATTAAATAAATGTGTGCGAATTAGTTAAATTAAAATAAATGAAACATACAATGACAGACGGCTGTATGGCAAAAGCCTAGGCCAATGAAATGAAAAAACTATATATGTTTTTTGCAATAAAAAAAATATCTATCGTACGAACAATAGAACGAGGATTTTCCAAAAAAAACCTGAGATACGAACATCAAAGGTAATGCGTTTAGATTTCTGCTTAACAAAATTAGTAAACAAATCAATATCAGTCGTTATTGCTTCGTTAATTCTTTCAGAAAAACTAGCTAAGATATTTTAATTCTAACTTCAGAATCTTAAAACGTGTTTATATCTGAGCAAACTGAGTGCTTTTAAAGTTGATTAAATAATTTATAATTTATTTATAATTTTCCAACAATGATTACCTTAAAATATTACTAAATCTTAGCTCTAAGACGATTTTTCAGAAGAAAAAAAAAAGTAGCTGAGTTATTTCATTTCCGACTTCAAGATCTCAAAACGTGTTTATTTTTTAGGAAATAGTTATTTTTTTCCGAACAAGGAAAATCATTAGATTTTGAGGTAATCTAATGATTTTTTAATATGTGTTGTAGTCCGTCATATCAAGTAAGTTAAAAAATGTAGGTAGTAGTATAAAGTATTTCTTGATATATTTTAAGAAATTATTTTCTTTTCTTTACCGGTTTCGAACAAAATTTGTTTATCCAGCAGAAAACTACAAAGAAAATACAAGAAATATGCAAACAACAGCTTAATTATAAAATAGTATAACAATGGTATATGTTGAATTAATATTTAAATTAAAGATTTATATAATGTAATGGTTTGAATTGATTGTATTACATATGTATAGAGATTTATTATTAAACAATTCTATTACACGAGATAAATAATATAGAAAGAAAATATTACTTACACGTCTAAACGTTAGAGGTTCGAAAATGTGGTTTTTTAAAATTTTGAAAGAAGTTTAAGTTTAAAACGTATGTTGAAAATCGTTGTCTGATGAATTGTGAGTTCTTTTGAAACAAGTTTTGTTGAATTGGTAGATGGATGATGTGAATTTTGTTGGATTTATAAAATTTAAAATTTTTGTGGAAAGCGCGCACTAATATTAAAAATTAGGTTAGTAATCGAGTTTATTGATGTTGGTAATTAATTAATTAAATGTACATATTGAAGATTGGTTTAATGGAAATCGATAGTTGATCTTTCGTATGTATGCAACCCGGTTCACAAGTATTAGATAGAACATATTGTAGATAGAGTTGTGTTATTATGTGTGTGTGAATCAAAGATATAGTATTTTTAATTTAGGTTGATGAAGGTGAAGAATTAATTATTTTATCGAAAACAAGTTTGAATCAGTATTGATGTAGGAGAGGTAAAGGTTGCTAATTATTTTGATAGAATTAAAAGTTAATATGGCTTGGTAAGGAATTTGTAAAGGAATTTCTGAATCTTTAATTTTAATTTTTAATTCTCTATATACTATTGTTATACTATTTTATAATTAAGCTGTTGTTTGTATATTTCTTGTATTTTATTGGTAGTTTTCTGCTGAAAATAAACAAATTTTCGAAACCGGTACAGAAAATAAAATAATTTCTTAAAATATACTAAAAAGTACTTTATAGTACTACCTACATTTTTTAATGATTTTTTCACTAAAATCACAACTTTGATAGGATTTAAAAAAAAAAAAACAGTTGAGATATTGTAACCGCAACTTCAGGTTCCTAAAGCTAGTCTATTTTAAAGTAAAAATCAGTGCTTTCAAAATTGATTCAATAAATCCTGATTGTTTTAAAAATTTTCAAATAAGATTAACGTATAATCACACCAGACGGTAAAGTGTATTTCAGGTGGCCTTTCACAATAAGTAGAAGTGCTTATTACAATAATTTACTCAATTTATTCCTGCGGTTTTTAATTCACCCGAAATTAAATGTAATCAAAACAACAACAAAAACACATCAAAGAGAGGTCCTCAGAGGCACAAAAGAATTGAATTCCGTGCACGTGACAAAATCTCACAACAAATGATACCTATAAATGGGCGCGTTGCGTTGAACATAAAAAACAACTATCGTATTACACGTTATGATACAACCACATAAAAAGTCGTTATTATATCTATTATATGTAAGGGGAGAAATATTATCTTCTCGTCGCTCCTTTTATGTGGGATTGACAAAAATATAATGCACAGCAGCAAACAAGAAAAAAAAGATATTTCTTATCGTCCCGCTCCCTCCATCAGTCTGTGTGGTATCTAAACAAACAGCTAATTCAGAAATGTTGAAACTGTTTTTTTTTTAAGAATACAAGTGTACGCTGAGGGCTGTAATAAATAATGCAATGGCTAAAATCGATAAGCGAGCGGCACTTGCTCAATGGCCCTTGTATAAATTCTGTGTGTAATTTTATATATTTGATATTTTTGCACCCCCTCGGGCGCCAGAGGGGATGTTATATCAGCGGGGTGCAATTGTATTAGGGCTTCTACATTGTGTAAATAATTGGTAACACTGGTCATGCACTGCGGGCGTACCTGATAACAGTTTTCGGGAAAGAGGGGGGAGCCCTTTAAATCATATCGCTCTTCCATTGTGTTACACTTTATATAAAGGTTTGATTAGAAATAACTTATGTGCACAATGGTCGTATCTTCTGGCGTTTTTTTTCCTTTCGGGGTTTATTGTTTGAAAACAGCACGCGAGGAGCGTATATTTCCTGAACGCGTTCTGTAAAACAATACTGTATATTTTGGGGGAAAATGCTGATTTTGTAACAATAGTAAAAAAATATATTTGAATATGTTGGTATGTATAAAATAAAAGTATTTCTCCAAACGCACTAAATATATACCGGGTGTTCGATAAAAAAACGGCCAACTCCATAACTCTGTTATTTATTGACCGATTGTATTGAACTAAAAACTAAAGTCAATGGCCTTTTAAACACTAAGAAATACATCAATATTGATTTTTTTTAATAAAACCTTCGTTGCCAAATAATCGTCAACTCAGCCTTTTTAAACGGCTGCCTATATTTTTTTAATTTTATTACATTTGACATTATCTTTCTGAATCCAATAATGCCCAATTTCTTGTTTTTTTGTTCAAATTTTTGTCATTAAAAAATTAAAATAAATCTTCTATTTTAAATTATAATTTTCAAAAATTATAATTAGTGTGCCTTGGAAAATAAGTGACAAATGTCATTTACTGCAAGGTTGTGTCAAACATGAATTTTAATGACCCAACAAATAAGTACATTCGTTACTTAATTACTTAATGTAAAACAAAATAAATAAGTACTGCTAGTGTTAAATGGGTAAAATTAAACGCCATTGATGCAATAACGCAACATTATTATATTCTTTTTTAATTACTAACTAAATAAGTTCATTCGATACATTGTATTATTTCAGCTAACTTAAGAATATATGAAGAAAAATTTTAATATTTTGTTATTTAAATATCTCAATTATAACTCATTTTTACAGTGTATTTCTAACTTCACAGTATGTCAGTGTTTATACGCGTGGCGCATAAAGTAAAATTTCGAGTTTAGAAAAGCCCCGGGAAAATTTGTCTCGGGTCGCTACGCGACCCTCGACAAATTTTCTACGCGGGGCTTTTCTAAACTCGAAATTTTACTTCATGCTTAGTCTGGGAGTGGAAGCACTCGTTCGAACTTTTAATTAAACTCTTTTATAAAATCGACGAATGCCTGAAAATTGACAGCGTCTACATTATGTATATATGATTTCATTATAATTATAAAAAGAAGTGCAGAGTTTTACCTAAAATTAACTTTTAGAGTTAAATTTATAATTTGCTCGGCCGTTAATAGATTAATATTTTATTTCTAAGAAAAAAAGTATTTCAAACATTAAAAGTGCGATTCTTTTCGCAATCTACAACAAGTTAGTCTTACAAAGACTATATCAAACACTCATTGAAACAACTACTTCCCGGGCTAATACCCCGATGGACATTGAATTATACAACAAGTGTTTGCTGTTACATACAGCAACCTACTGCAAATGTAACAATTTGGGTCAAATTATTCAAATTATTCAGGCCATCTATAGACGCGTTTCGAGATTTATCTCTCCTCAGTATAGCTTTGCCATTCCCTCTAAACAATTTGACACCTTAGACTGGCGGTCACGTTACCGTTCAAACATTAGTATAAATGAAATTGCCAATTCTTGGTTGCAGAATACTTCAAACATTAAAAGTGCGATTCTTTTCGCAATCTACAACAAGTTAGTCTTACAAATGTAACAGCAAACACTTGTTGTATAATTCAATGTCCGTCGGGGTATTAGCCCGGGAAGTAGTTGTTTCAATGAGTGTTTGATATAGTCTTTGTAAGACTAACTTGTTGTAGATTGCGAAAAGAATCGCACTTTTAATGTTTGAAGTATTCTGCAACCAAGAATTGGCAATTTCATTTATACTAAAAAAGTATTTTTTAAATATTAAAGTTGCATTTCAAATATTAACAAACTGTGAATGCATAATAAATTAGTTAGCGGAACACACGCATTAAATATAATCGTATAAACAATTTGAACAGTAAAGGCCAATATTTTCAAGGCACACAACATTTATTGCCAAAAAATCATGTGAACAAGATTTATTATATTTTTTTCTAGCATAAATATTAAATTAAAATCAACATGTCGCGCATAATTGCATTCAGAAAAATAATGTTTGATATAATAAAATAAGAAAAGTATATGTAGCCATTTAAAAATGTAAAGTTGACTATTATTTGGCAATGAAGATAATTTTTGGATTCTTAAAAAAATCACAGACTTTTCTCTCCATATTAAAAAGAATTCAGGCTATTTTGATTTTACAGAAAACATTATTAAAGCCAAAATTAAAATTTCTTTAAAATCGCGATTCGAAACAAAAATTCAACTTTCATTGCTTTTATCGGATATAATGTTGAAGTTACAAAATCACGAAACAACTTAAACAAGTAGGTACCTATTTAATTTTATAAATGTTAATGTATTGCATTTTTTTTAATTCTATTTTATAAAGGTCAAACTTTAAACAAAATCTAATATGGTCAGCGTATTTTACTTAAAAAAGTGTTTTAAGAAAGTTTTTACGGCATGTAAATATCTTTTTGAATAAAAAGTTAATTCAATATTTCAAAATAGCCAAATTTTGAGTTTTGACGGATAACTTGACAACAATTAATGATAGATAAATTTTGATTAGCTACATAAAATATGCTTTAAAACAGAGCTCTGGACGTAGATATTAGTTCTTATCTATCATTCATATTTCTGGTAATTTACTTGAAGAAAACATCGAAAATGCTGCACCCTGTACAATCCATTTTAAAAAATAGTTCTAAAAAATCACAGAATTTCTTTATGATGTTAGGAAAAAACGTCAGCCTTTTTTTATTTCTTGTAGAAAATATATTTCTAGAACTCTTTATTTACTTTTTCAATCACCAGAAAACTGATGTAAAAAGTAAATTCCAACTTTGAACGTCCACTAAGAGCACGATTTTGAACATGAAAAAATGCTAGTCATGCCAGTTTACAGCTTATTTAAATCTGAGTCGGTTATATTTTGAGTGATTAAAACCAATTTTGATTTGAGAACAGCAAACACACATTTTGTATAACTTATAGTAAAAAGAAATGTTTTCTTCTCACATTCATAAATGGTTTTGACTTTTTTTCTAATTTTTATTAATAGTTTTAGAAGTGGCTGGTGGGAGTAAATTTTTTCAGTGTATTATTATTATTTATCATTAATCTTTTTTTTTCCCACAACGGGTGTGTTTTGACTATGTCGAATTAGGTCATTTCCAATTCCGCGGTTCTTTCTGTTCCTCTGACAAACGCTCTCCACTTCTTTCTATCTTGTGCCATTTCCAGTACTTCGTCTCAATGCAAATTCCGTTCCCTGAGGATCTCCGCCATTTCTTCAATCCACCCCTTCCTAGGTCTCCCTCTCCTATTTCTACCGGTTGGTCTGGCTTTCCATACTATTTTCGTTGGCCTTGTATTTTCCATCCGGGCTAAATGACCGTACCATCCTAATTGGCGCATTGCCATTTCCGCACTTATAGATGTCACTTTCTGTTCCTCTCTGATTGTCGCGGTTCTAGTTTTGTCTATTCTTCGTACGTTGGCTACTCTTCTGATGTACTTCATTTGTGCCGCTTCTAGTCTTTTCTTTTGCCTTTCTGTTTTTCACTCCCATACAATAGCGTTGGTAGGTAGACGGTCGTTTATACTTTAATTTTTGTTTTCCTCTTTACGTTTTTATTTAACAAGAATTGTCTGTTGCATAAAGCAAAGTACAATCTGTTACACGCGTCTATTCTGTTGTTAATGTCTTCATCATGAGTCCCTTTTTGGTTTATTATTGTCCCTAGATATTTATATTTTCCCGCTTCTTCTAATCTCTGTTCTTCCACAATCACTTTCATTGCCTTCCTTCTTTCTTCGTCTCCTGTTGTTATTTTTAGTACTTGTGTTTTTGTTTTCTTTAGGTTAAGCCTATATCTTTTTGCAGTTTCGTTGTATATCCTTAAGTTGTGTTCTAGCTTTTCCTCTCTATCTACCAATTGTACCACGTCGTCCGCGAACAAGCATATTTCTATCCTTGCAGGCCTTAAGTTGTAATATCCTACATAATATTTTCTAAATGCTTCTTTGCTCTCTTTGATAATTTCGTCTATATAATTTCGTCTATTGTGCTTATAAAAAGTAATGCTCAGGCTCAGGCAACTTTCCTGTCTTACTCCTTCGTTTGTTTCAAATTTGTCCGATGTTTGATTTTGTGCTTTAATCTGGTTGGTGGTCTTTTTGTACAGGCTTTTGATTGCTTCGATGAGCTCTGTGCTTACTCCCTTCTTTTCTAGTGCTTCCCATATAGATTTTCGTTGTACTGTGTCAAATGATTTTTCCGTGTCGATGAAGCACATAAACAACTGCTTATTCTTGCTTAGGGCTTTTTCTGTGATTTGTTATATGGTGAACAGGTGATCTTGTGTACTATGATTTTCTCTAAAACCGCTTTGTTCGTGCAGTAGTTTTACCTCTATTTCCGATCTTAGTCTTCTTTCTAATACCCTCTCATAAACTTTTGTGGCTACACACAGTAATGATATTCCTCTATAGTTGTCGCATTTAGTTGTACTTCCTTTTTTGTGTATTGGTAGAATAATTGCTTTGCACCACTCTTCCGGAACTTCCTTGTTTTGCCAAACCATGTTACATCTATTAAGCAGCCGTGTTATTTCATTGTTTCCTAGGTATTTTATCATTTCTGGTGCTATTCCGTCGTAGCCTGCTGCTTTCCCTATCTTAATGTTCTGTGTAGCCCTCTGTATTTCCTCCTTCGTAATTGGCTGTTTAGATGTTTGGCTGATTTCCTTATTTGATGTGGTTACTTTGTCCTCATAACTTGTGCTTGCTGTCTTGCTTGTTAAAAGTTCTATGAAATGCTCTTTCCATGTTCAGTGTAATTAGATTTAATAAGCAATTTTTATAATATTGGTCAGCAAAAATTGGACTAATAATAAATGCGTACCTAAATGTTTACGGTTTTTTTTGTTAGTTAATTTTACAATGTTAACCCATTAACGGTCGAGCAATTGTAGAGTTAACTCTAAACGTTGATTGTAGGTAAAATTCTGCACTTCTTTTTATGATTTTTATAAATGACTTATTATATTACAGACTGGAATTTTTTTTAATATAAATACACTCGACCGCAAAAAAAAACGCGCCACTTGAAAATTCACGTTTTTTCGTGAATATTCAAACAGCCTAACTTCGGTCGATGTGGATGAAATTTGATGAATTTTTGAGTTTTTGGAACGCTACAGTTTTCTCTTTAAGGACACATAAGTGGATATAACGAAATTTAAAAGTCCTACCAACAAAAAAATGTTCAGAATGTTAAAAATGATAAAAGTTGAGAAGTTATACTGTGCCCAAAAAAAATCGTAGCTCTACTTCAAAAAAAGCGCAACAAAATTCCATCATTTCCTTTGAAATAAGCGAAAAATCATG
The DNA here is from genome assembly GCA_932526585.2 of Philonthus cognatus. Lineage (NCBI taxonomy): Eukaryota > Metazoa > Arthropoda > Insecta > Coleoptera > Staphylinidae > Philonthus > Philonthus cognatus. The sequence continues at coordinate 31,718,351 of OW052243.1, forward strand.
TCGATCCAATGATTTGGCTCGAAGTTATGGCAGTTTTTTTAAAAAGTGTATTTTGGGGCATAACTTTGGCGGACAGGCATAACTCTGCTCGCAAACCTGTGACATTATGCGATTTAAAAAGCTTGAAGTTTTCTCTTTGAGGCATGTTAGTCAGATCTTTAAACATGCACATTTTACCCCCTTTCACCCCCTAAAGGCGATGAAACGTTTTTCACTTTAAAACTTTTAACTTTGTTAACTTGTACAATGCGCAAAAAAAAATGTGGCTTCGAACAAGGGACATCCAGAATAAATTTAAAGGAGAAGGGCTAAATTTATTCTGGATGTCCCACAATTTTTTTTGCGCATTGTACAAGTTAACAAAGTTAAAAGTTTTAAAGTGAAAAACGTTTCATCGCCTTTAGGGGGTAGAAGGGGGTAAAATGTGCATGTTTGAAGATCTGACTAACATGTCCTTAAAGAGAAAACTTCAATCTTTTTAAATCGCATAATGTCACAGGTTTGCGAGCAGAGTTATGCCTGTCCGCCAAAGTTATGCCCCAAAATACACTTTTTAAAAAAACTGCCATAACTTCGAGCCAAATCATTGGATCGACATGATTTTTCGCTTATTTCAAAGGAAAATGATGGAATTTTGTTGCGCTCTTTTTGAAGTGGAGCTATGATTTTTTTTGGGCACAGTATAACTTCTCAACTTTTATCATTTCTAACATTCTGAAAAATGTTTTGTTGGTAGGACTTTTAAATGCAGAAGTGCTTAAATTTCGTTATAGGACACATTCGTTATGTGTCCTTAAAGAGAAAACTTTAGCGTTCCAAAAACTCAAAAATTCATCAAATTTCATCCACATCGACCGAAGTTATGGCTGTTTGAATATTCACGAAAAAAAGTGAATTTTAAAGTGTCGCGTTTTTTTTTGCAGTCGAGTGTATATTGTATACGTTGTAAATTTTTAAGCATTCGTCGATTTTATAAAAGCGTTCAATTTGAAGTTTCGAACGAGTGTTTTCCACTCCCAGATTAAGCATGAAGTAAAATTTCGAGTTTAGAAAAGCCTGAAAATTTGGTTTGGTCGCTCCGCGAAGCGGAGCGGCCAAACCAAATTTTCAGGCTTTTCTAAACTCGAAATTTTACTTCATGCGCCACGCGTATAAAACACTGAAATATTGTGAAGTTAGAAACACACATCAATTTTTTTAATGAGTAATAAATAAAATATTTAAATAACTCAATATTTTTCTTTACAGATTCTTAAGTCAGGTCAAATAATACAATTATGCATGTATAAAATTAATTTATTTATACTCGTATTGTATATAAAATCTTGTAAAAACACTTACATATTTTTGCTGATATCTGGTGCATGATTTCTTGAAGTCCCCCTTGGCAGGGGGGGTTAAATCTGTTGTTGAATTTGAAAAATAAATAATTTCAGAAAAGCCATAGAGCCTTTGAAATGGAAAATGAACCTGAGCACTTAAAAATTCATTCGTTATTCTTTGTCTGTTTAGCACTTACAGAACAAGCATCATTACTTTTCACCCTCAATATTTGGTGTCATCTGTTTCTACTTTTTTTTCGACCATTTAGGAAATGCATAAATCTATTTTCCATTTTTTTACTATTTAGGAAACCTATAAATCTATTTAAATGATGTGTAAATTATATGTTTTTAAGTGAATACGCGATCTGCTATCGGGGTGACAAAAACTGTTTGGATGTTTCCTTTCCTCCCAAATTCATTTTCCTACAAAATTCACACCCAAAAATATTCAGAAATTATCAAACCAAAGACTGAATTTCTATAAAAAAAGTCGTCCACTCTATTTATTTTTACTTCGAAGTTTAAAATAAAGAAAACTATCCAATTGAGATTTTGATTTGTCTAAAAACTGCTTCTACTCCCAGACTAAGCATGAAGTAAAGTTTCAGGCTTTTGTAAACTCGAAATTTTACTTCATGCGGCACGCGTATAAAACACTGGTTTATTCTAAAGTTTAAAAGCAGCTCATTCATCTTTTTTTGTTGCCAGAAATGAAGTTATAGAAGTCAAATAAATATGTAGGATGTTAAAATATTATTACATTTTCGTGGGCTTAAGATCAAGTTATGTTTCATTTATTAAACATCTCATTAAAAGAAAAACCATTCGAAACAAATTAAATGTTTAAAACAAAACTGTTTAAAACACAACACTGTTTTTAAACATGTTCAAAACACTATTTTAAAACAAAATGTTTTAAACGTAACATCCCTGCTTAGAAATGTATTTTGCTATTATTTATATTTCATTTTTATTTCCACCTAAGTGAAAAATAGAATCATCTTAGTACTTGTTTTTGAAGAACTTTAGAAAAATAAATGTGTGAAGCAAAATACTAAGTCAATTCATAAATATATATTTACGCTACTGATTGTTACAATTAAAATGAAGCATAAATTTAAATGATTAGGTGTTATGAACATACGAGGATAAACATCGTAACATACACGTGTAATTATAACACTAGTTGACTATTTGCAACGAGAGTTGTGTATAAATACAAGGCCAAGTAGGCTTTAGGAAGTTCTCGTGCAAAGTTCTCGCACAAGTTGTAAACTTCGGGAGGGAACAGACTGCCAACATTCCCGATCAAGTTCCTTATCAGTTCGCGTCTCTGCAACATAGACACGTCCGCTTCGACGTGTGTATGCATATCACTTTATCAGCACATAGAGATGTTGATCTTAAATTGCATAATGCGTATTTTGTGCGTGTGCGTGTAAAGCGCAGCGTTTTCGGCACGCGGACGACACGTGTCCGTCTGCGGAACTAACTCGGCTAATCTGAAGGGACGCGTGCGACGAACGTCACCGCCACTATCTGCATTTGACACTCCACACATTATACAGGGTGGGATATAACTGGGGCCCTTCCTTCCTGTTAGCGTTTGTTCGTCAGTGTGGTTCACATGCCGCACGAAAACAAAACGCGTACCGATCGCGTGTAATCTAATTGCGGACTTTCTGGGTGCACATCAATATGTCAAATTATAATAAGTACACATCTACTGCATTAAAGAAACAGCGGTTCACAGATTATTTTCCACGCCCACCTCATATACCCTAAAGTTGAATTACTTCACTAGTTTCATTTATTATCATTACCATATGTCGGGATATTGTTCAATATTGACGCTCTCTGGAGTCGGACGACCACTCTAAGGACGGTTCGCAGTCCCTCCAGCCTCCTTAGCGGTTCACAACATCGTAGACGGTTTTGCCCTTGAAACCAATCATTTAAGCGATAACGATTGTATTGATTCCCGTTTTGCGCAATTCAACAATAGTAACACGCATATTTTCTCGGTTCATTATGAATGAACAAATGAAAATAAAGAACCAATTTAAATAAAAATTATACAAAATTGCATGGAAAATTCGACTAAATCATTAAAATAAGGAAAAAAACACAATAACATCATCAAATCATCATCCAAAGAAAAATGTGAGCACTTTTCACCCACCCTGTATTTGTTTGTTATTGTAAAACATTAAGGGCCAGTTGCACCAAACAAGTTGAACAAGTTCAACTCTGAGCTCGAGTTCAAAGTGACATTAGAACAATAAGAATTGTTATCCTGAGCTCTAGTTCAGTTTGAACGTATGTTCAACGTTTTTGGTGCAACTGGGCCTAAGAGGTTATCCGAGTTCAAAGTGACATTAGAACAATAAGAATTGTCATCTTGAACTCTAGTTCAGCTTCAAATTTAGTTCAAGGTTTTTGGTGCAACTGGGCCTAAGAGGTTATCATTAGAATGTAAGACTATTTAATATAAATGGTCAATGTAAAAATAAAAACCAAACATTATAAAAGATTCAATTAAATTAGCATTTGTTGTAGTTTTACAAAGTATATAATTCATACATTGGAAATGATACGGCGTTAATTGAATGAAGATAAATATATTCACACGCAATTAATTAATTTGCCATGACGAACATAATCGCGTTTAAATCGAGAAAAAGAAACAATTATCCATCCGGTAGTCGAAACGAGCTGCTAAGCAAGGAAGGGGTCAGCTTTACACTCCTACCTTTGATCCATCCTCCACTCTCCGGCAGGTAGATCAGCACCACATGTAGAAGATAGAAGATGGTCATTGGTCGTGTGGAACGAGGTGTGCACCGTTATGTCCTGCCTCTTCTTTGTAAAACTTATCACCACCTTCTTTCGTTGTCTCACACACCTCCGAGTTCCATTGTAAGGAGGTAACGAGGTATGCCAAATCTGTTATCGCGGATTGTAAAATATTAACTACGTTTATTAAAAAAAGGAAGATTTTTTAAAATTCCTATAAAATGGGGATTTCATATTACGTTGGTTCATAAGAGTGGTCATAATTATAATTTTTGGCGAATTGACTGAGCTATGCTTATTTCAAAAAAATGCGATTGTCGAGAACTATATTTGCACGACCTAATATTCGGAAACAGTGTTTTATTATATCATAATAAAAGCATCAAAAGACTGAGACAATGAACCTAGAGATTAGAATTCCAGTAAACCGGAATACCGATGTACCAGTTAATCGCCAAAAATGTTCTCCGAAATACCGATTTTTTACCTGTAATTCGATAAATTAATTAAAGCAGTCTAAATGCATATCGTTAATTAATCTAATGCAGTGATTTCCAAACTTTATTATATTACTCCCTTTAAAAAAATCAAATTTATCACAAAATAATTCAATAGTATATTGTACAACGAGCATATAATGATAGCTATTTATCACGAGAACGAGGTTTGCGGAAGGAGCCGAAGGCGAGTGGAGCAAGCCGTCCGAGTGATTTATACCCATTATATGCAAGTTATACACTATACTTTGTTCACGACAACAACAATATATGTAACACAACATTTATTATATATATATATATATATATATATATATATATTTATTAAATACGCGCCAGTCTTAATGGTCGGTTTTGTTTTATAATAATTTGACAGATAAATGATGACAGATTGCGGTCCTATGATTTGAATGTGTAGTAGGGTTTATTCCACTTTTACACAAATATGAACAATTGTTTAACAATAAATAATACTCACACAGTCTACCCTTTCGCTTAAGTTACATAGAAACACGCTCTTTGCACAAAAAACAAACTTTTCCGTTTAGATGGAGTTTTTACGGTGTTAACGTTTGTTCCGCTTTTAAAAAAAACACTCTCGATGGATAGAAGCACAAATGTTTAACCGATTTCGGAATGATTTATGTTTACAGATGCGTTTTACGCGGGTTAAACTAGTGAGAACGGCGGAGATATTGACGCGTTAACAAAATGGCGTCGACGACGTCATCACCACCATAGTCAAATGTAAGACAAAAGAAGCTGTACTGACTAGCACAGCGCTGTTACTGCATAGCGGCAAAAAACCTAACTAGGCAAATATTTATATTCGTGTTAAAAAACCACATTTATCACGCAAATATTGTGTTAAATGTAGTTGAGTTTTAAATGCACCCCATTTATGCTGCTCACACAATTAAATAATGCACATATAAGATTGTCGTGAACACACACATTTTTAGATGGTGATAAATGTATTTTTGAACTCGCCGCCTTGAAAGTGAGGTTTTGAACACCGTTTTGACAACTCGAAAGTAGCATTTCCGGTATCATAGTTTTGGCAAGAGTCATGTAAAGTTAAAACCACGGACAAAACCTAAGTTGGCAGCGCTGATAACGTTGACAGCTGAACTGTCAGTTTCACTTGAATTATCATTTTATTATGGGATGTGGAACTTGTGAATTTCATAAAGAATGACAAAAAATAAATTATTTGAAAAAGTTTGCGCAAAGGGAAAAAGTATACTAAGTGCTGAATGAGTTTTTCAAGAGTAAGCTACAGGTGAGACAACAGTAACGGATTGGAAGACTATTTTCCCTAAGATGTCTACGTAGGGAAGTGTGCCTGAGAAGAGAGAACATGATTAAAAGTATGATAGATGGGTAATTCTTAGAGTTGAATTTCGCACCTATGAAGCGTATTTTTAAGCAAATCTATTTTTCAAGTTTAAAATGAAACTTGAAAAGTTGCCAAAAAACGGATATTCACAACTTTTTTAATTTGCACTTTTGAGCATCGGGAAAGGTTTCGTTGTATCGGCCGTGTCTTGGAACGTCGGAATTGACTCATCAAAAGTCCCTATTTGGCCTCGGCTGAGCAAGTTTCGTTATTGAGGGTTAGAATTTGCTCGTTGGATTTTTCGAACGCTAGCCAAAAATCGAATTCTGCACGGATTTCGTTGGGATTTTCTGCAACGCGTAGCCCAATGTGTCCCGCTCGCAATTCTGCCGCTCCACCAACGCCCGCCCCGATGCCTGGTTTGGACACAATAAACTAAACAACGGTACGCGGTCTCCGCCCGACTCAAAAAGGGGCACGTGAAAATAACTGTTGCTGCCAACTTTTCATTTGGCCGATTTGGGGGTCGCATTGTGCCGGCGACGGTGATTTACGTCGAAATTGACACATTTGCGACGGGCATGAGCCGCGGGGAACGCAAGACGAGCATTCGAAAATTTGAAATTTCCTGACGTTTGTCAGATTCGGTCAGCCATAATGAAAATTGTAGTTATTCTATCGTTTTTAGAAACCCTCAAAAATCCATTTTCGGACCGATTTTGTTGCGTTTTCGTGCGCGGTTGTATCGTATTTACATCTTGCAGTCGCAATTTCGACGCACTTTGGCCCCTTGATACGCGTTGACACTGAGGATAATTTTAGATTGATCTACATAGACAACAGTAATCAAAATAAAGAATTTATATATAAGTGATCTTGCACATTTTCCATGACAGCATTTTTGTGATAATTTTGCTCGTTTCAAAAAAATTGTATAATCCTCGTGAGTAAACAATTTTTCCGAGTTCACGCATTTGAAGGCACTCGCTCCTTCGTCGCTTGGCTTCAAATATGCGTTCACTCAGGAAAGTTGTATTCCCGCACTAGTTTTGTAAATAACTATTAATGCTACATAGAACTTTGACTTTGGGTAGGTACACTAAAAAAAAGGTAGGTTTTAAAACAAAGTGATTTAAACGTAACAACGCTTACAATGCACTTAATGAGTTTCAATCTTAAAATGACGATGTTCTGATAAATCGGAAAATTACCAGTAAACCGGTTTTAATTAATAAATACCGGTACTTAAAAATGTCGGTATAATTCTAATCCCTAAATGACGCTTGTTTAAATACACTGAAATTTAATTTAAAAATAAAAAAATTAAAAAAAAAAATTAAAATTAAAACTAATTATTATGTCGCATTTATTGAAATTACCAAATTAAGCGCCCATCAAGAGCTTTGACAATAAAGTCGCATTGTTTTACCGGCTTATATTTTTGTACTGTCGGAGTTCCACACGATATTTTAATGTACATATATTAAGTTTCCAAGATGACTAAGAAGTAATAAGTCTTTGTCTATTTAGTGAATACCTCATCTTCGTTGTCTTTTTTGTGGCATATAAACGTTATTCCACGATTTGTCTAATGTCTCATTAGTGGCACCGAGGCATAAATATTCCACACCATCACGAGCATGTTAAAGTTTACAGCTTTTCATATTGCAATGTAAAATGTGTTCAATTACCAAGAATGAGTGGGAAGATGTGATCATCCCAGTGGCGTAGCCAGGGCTTTGGCTTAGTAGGGGTATGAACTTCACTTTAAATCAGTGTTTTATACGCCTAGCCCGTAAAGTAAAATTTCGAGTTTAGAGAAGCCTAAAAATTTGACTATTGTGATATTATGACTGTAAGTTACTTGATTGGCTGTCTTTTGACTATGATTAGATTTTATTATTAAATCTTTCTATTGACTGTTTCTTTTCTATTGTGACGTTATAACCGTAAGTCACTTGGTTGGCTGTCTTTTAACTTATTAGGATTTGGCTGTTTTTTGTTTATGCTAGGATTTTATCATAAAATGTCGTATTTTGACTACTGTACAGTTATAATTGTAAAGCGCTTGGTTGACTGTCTTTTGACTATGCTAGAATTTTGTCATTTTATATCTCTATCGACTGTATTTCGACTATTGTGATGTTATGAATGTAAGTCACTATGTTGACTGTATTTCAACCTATTGGAATTTTGTCATACATTGACTGTATTTTCACTATTGCGATATTATGACTGTAAGTCACTTAGTTTATTGTCATTTGATTATAATATGATTTTCAATAAATCACTATATTGGTTGTATTTTTACTATTGTGACTTAATGTCTGTAAGTCACTATTTCCACTGACATTGATCAATCGTGTCAACTTGACTTAAGACGACGATAGTCGGCCTTTAGTCCATTGTGTCAACTTAACATGAGTCGCCGCCAGCCGACATTAGTCTATCCTGTCAACTTAAAATGACATTTAGTCCAATGTATCAAACTTGACATAAATCGGCGTCAGCCGACTATTGTCAATTTGAGACAACTATAACTTCAAATATATTATTAGAAGGTCATGTTAATGTTTTTCTTTTTGACAGTTGCGACATACATTTTAATAGTTGTTACATATTTTAAAGTGTCTTCTGCTCCCAGACTGAGCATGAAGTAAAGTTTCGAGTTTAGAAAAGCCCCGCGTAGAAAATTTGTCACGGGTCGCTGCGCGACCCTCGACAAATTTTCACGGGGCTTTTCACGGGGCTTTACTAAACTCGAAATTTTACTTCATGCGCCATGCGTATAAACCACTGATTTAAATTATTGTTAAAAATATAAACTGCAGAGATGTAACAGATATTTACTAAGATATAGCGAAAAATTTCAAAAACTATTTATTTTGTAAATATTTTATAAACGTGATAATAACAATAAAAGTAGAAAAAATTTAGTTTTCGACACTTTTTTATATTTTTAATATTTAAATCATCATATCTATACCGAGGGCAGGATGGACACATCAACATTTTTTTTTGGATATGAAATAAAAACATTTCAAAAATAAAAACAATCACTTGGAGCTGAAGCGAAAACCGCAAAAAACCGTTATTTTTTCCGGAACAAAAACCGGAACCGAACCGATATATAGTTTATTAATTGAACCGGAGCGAAAACCGGAACGCAAAAATAAGGATTCGGAGCTCTTTTTAAAAAACTGATTTTAAGTGAAGTTCAAAATATATTGTTTTGATAAATAGATTGATATCAATATGCGATAAATTATGTTCTTAAAATAATGATTTTATTTTTATGTAAAATAACTCGTTAAATGCAAACATCTTAAACAGTATAAGACATTCTTTCTATTTTCAATTATAATGAAAGTACAATTTCTGGCTGGACCGGAAGTGCTGTACAAATCCTTAATACATCAACTGATTTTGATTTATTTTTAGTACGAAACTGAAATAGCATATCTCAACAACAAATGATAACAAAATTGTGGGTTTCAGTATAATTAATGTTAATGTTGCACCCAGAATAATGTTAAAATTGAATAACTATGGTATGGTGTGGTATAAATTACATAGATAAAAAGGTATATACAATTAATCGTCTTAATACATTTTTTTCTAAATAAACATTTATTTTCTCAATATTTTATAATAAATAATAAAATATATTAATTAAAATAAAATAAACGCTCATTCCTAAGATTATTTCTTAGTATTTTCTCTTTTCGGAGCTATCAGCTTGTAGAGAAAGAAGAAACATCCAATTTATTTGTTTTCTATTAACTGTTAACTAAATTAGTAAAACTGAAAGACTATACACGCAACAAATTATGCTTACAACAGCCCTAGAAATGTTTTAATTAATAACATTAATATGTATTGTAAATTAATTGATGTTTTTGGTGTCAATTTACAACGCTTCAAAAGAATTTGTAATAATGTGCTTGAAAATAGTGCTTAGGGTATGTATGCATCTATATATATATATATATATATATATATATATATATATAAATATATATTCTTCTTTTTAGTTTTAGTAGATATTCATATTGTAATGTATGCTTTCTTTTGTTATTATTTCTTTTTGTTCAAAAATCTGTTTACCATTGTTATTTCTATTTGTTATTAAGATGTAATGGCCTACCGTTATAATAAATAAATAAAAAATAAAAAACAAGAGTGAGAAAAAATTAAAATAAAAAGTGTTTGAATAACCTTAATTCCTCTGTGACTGACATTTTTCAATTTTTCTGTCAAAGACAGCTCAATTTAACTTAATGTACTATCTTCAACTTGGTTCTCATTAATCACTTAATGAAACATGTTTACAATATTGATAATATACTTAAAAATAAATAGATAACATTAACATTAACTTAATATTAGTTTTCCCTTCCCAAAATATTTAAGGCAGCATCAGTATCAACATTTTTCAATACTATTGTGTGCTGTCTTTTGTGTGTCCACTAACAACAATTATTTCGATATTATTGTGAGTCTGCACGGATATCATATCAGTGCAAACTCACAATAAAAGAATACACAGAACTGTTACCTTAATTTTTTTAGACATTTTATAATTATTACTACCTATACGGATTAAGGATTAATTACTATAAGTATTTCAAATTGTGAAAATAGAAAGGCAATATTCCCAGGGCCGCAAAAATAATAATTTAATAATAAGGAAAATAATAATGCCTGCCACATGAACAATGCCCTTTGGCGTATGTTGTCTAGGATATAAGGCACTCCCGACTATTATTACGTGCGTTCGGAAAATAGAACAAAATAACGAAGTAATTATCGTAGTACAAAACGGCAGGAAAGAAATCGGTACACACTCAAACACAACAATTCAGGTCTTAGGGAATTATAACGGTGATCAAAGTGAAAAGGCGACCTCCTCGAAATTAAACCATGATTTATTGCCCCCTCCTGTCATGACGTAAAGAATCCCTTCTTTCGCCCGACGCCAATTTTTTTGATGAGAGGGTTTGGGATGTTTTATTTTTTCTTACCATATTTAGTGAATAAATGTGTAAAAATACAAAAACAAAACAACATGTTTTAAAATAAACTTACTTGAATTAAAATCAAATCTCTTAGTTTTATCATTCTAATAAAAAAAAGCAAATACGTCAATGGCTACTTCTTAGTATTATGTATTTACATTAGTATTATCTATATAATTTCAACTTAGTTCTCAGTGATCACTTAATGAAACATTAACCCTTTCGGCCTGACGTACAGTAGATCAAATTCCCGAATAGCTGACCAAACGTAAATAAAAAAAATTACTATCTGTGGATTTTGATGTTACTATTTCGATAGATTAGTATTAGCTCTATCAAATTGTCTATGCAGTTACCGTTTATATCTTATACCTAAGCGTAGTGCCATTTCCAAAAGTAGCATACATTTGGCGAGCACGATTGCGGGAATTTAACGATTTTGGTAATTGTGGATTAATAAGCGTATAGTTAACGGAATTCAGATCTGTAAAATAGATTCCTCTTCTTAAAGTAAGTAGAATTATTGACTGCATGATCAAAATTGTTGAAGTAATTTATTACTTTAATAATTAACAATCTTTGCCAATAAAAATCTACATAAAAAATAATAAAAATATTATTTTTAACAAGGAAAAAGTTATTTGTTTTGCCGTTTTCGGTCAAAAGCTTAACATCACCTTTTTGTAATGCTATTGGAAAAATAAACAGAAAAAAACTAGCTGCTATTAGATGCCATTTCGTTTGCAGTGCAGCTTTTGTTATAAAGGGTCTTATCTGGTTAGTTGCTTAAGTAAATAGGTATTTATTGTGAATTTATTGTAGAAAAAATAAACGGCAGGAAATATTAGATCTTTCTCCATCACATTTATTTTTGTTTGGAGAGTAATTCCAAAAAAACTACAAAAAATTACAGTTGATTCAGACGGTAAATACCGTCAGTATACGGCGAAGACGGAACCTCTTCTCGGAAAACATTGCCTCCTGGCGGACGTCCTACAGATTGCTAGAATTGTCAGAAACAGTTCAGCATACAATTTTTTTGTTAAGAATGAGTGTGCTTCTAAAATAGACTAAAAGAAATCAACTTCAATAAAAATTAACAAAATGGCGGCACTTGATAAAAAAATACGTCAATTTTAATTGAACATTTCAGCCGGTTTTAGTTGCTAAAAATAAATGATAGTTTATTTGAAACAATTCTAGTCTATCATACATAGAAAGTATTTCTAAACACGAAAAGCGAATGTTCGAATGTAATTCGGTAAAAATTATGTTAGTTATTACTTCCGCCAGTTAAAAAAAAAAAACGTTTTCTCATAAGTATGTTTTTTAAATAATTACTTTATTATATTGGATCGGTCACTTTGTTTTGCGCATTTTTGAGTTTAGATTCTCACTCAGTGACCTCAAAAAACCCTATATCCGAAATTTTATTAAATAATTACAATAATTATAATTTATGTCGGCCATTTTGTTTACAACTTTAAATTTCAGATTCTTAATTAACGACCACGAAAAACCCTAATCTAAAATATAATGAAAGTATGACAATTATTATCATTTTTTTTCGCTATTTTCGATCCACCATTGTGTTATTTAAATTTGTAATTACATATTCTTAATAAACGACCTCGAAATACCTTGTATCCGAATTTTTATAAAAATTTGACAACTTTTATAATTTTTGTACGCCATATTAAATCCGCCATTTTGTTTTTCAATTTTTTTATTCCAGATTCTTAATCAGCGATATCAAAAAACCCGATATACTAATTTTCATTTAATTTGGATAACTCCTTCATATTTTGGTCACATTTTCGGCATTTACTACCGCTGTGTGACGGTGATTTGCCACAAATAAAATTTGCTAATCACACTGAGAATTTTTCTTTTAAATATACTTACATGTATGCATGAGCTGTAACTTTTTCGATATAAGTTTGTTTTTAAAAATAGTTTAATTTGAAGTCTAAAACGAGTGATTTCCACTCCCAGATTAAGCATGAAGTAAAATTTCGAGTTTATAAAAGCCTGAAAATTTGCTTTGGTCGCGTACGAGGGTTTTCCACTACCAGACTAAGTATGAAGTAAAATTTCGAGTTTAGAGAAGCCTGAAAATTTGGATTGGCCGCGTAGCGAAGCGGAGCGGCCAATCCAAATTGGGCTTTTCTAAACTCGAAATTTTACTTCATGCGCCACACTTATAAAACACTGAAATATCGTAAAGTTTAAAATATACGGCTTTAGCAATCTAATATGTAGATGTGAATAAAACTTGAGTGAAATTCTGCGCTGAACAAATTGTTTAAAACAGTGATTATAGGCAACCCAATAACTCTAACGTACGCTACGCGGCCAATCCAATTTTTCAGGCTTTTCTAAACTCGAAATTTTACATTATGCTTAATCTTGGAGTAGATAACACTCGTTTGAAAGTTCAATTTAAAATATTTGGAAAAACAACGAATATCTGAAGATTTACAGCGCACACAGTATATTGAGATATGTGTACTTAAAAGAAAAACTCTTTGTATATCTGAGATAGTAATAAATAATATCCAGTGTACAAAACATTTTTTTGGACACCAGAAAAGGGCTGAAAGGGTTAAATAATAATTTAAGAAAAGTCTGTACTATAATAGTAATAATCGAAATAGATACATGTTGTCGTTTAAATACAAACAGATTCTTTTTTATCTAACCCAGGGTTGTTAAAAACGTTTTTTTTTATTTTAATTAAAACAAACAATTTTCTTTAACAAAACGTGTTTTTTCATTGAAACGGTGTTTAAAATATTAACAATTAAAAACATGTTTAAAATGTTTTAAACAAATTTAAAAAAATGCTTAAAACACGTTTAAAATGTGTTTAAAACAGAACACACAAGGCATTTTTCTTTTCAGTATACATATCCCGATAATTATAGCGTTTTTTAAATTTTCGGGAATTTGTTGTTTCAAAGCGGTTAATTTGGGGGTTTTAACTAGTGTTTTCCACTCCCAGACTAAGCATGAAGTAAAATTTCGAGTTTAGAAAAGCCTAAGAATTTGGATTGGCCGCGTAGCGAAGCGGAGCGGCAAATCCAAATTAGGCTTTTCTAAACTCGAAATTTTACTTCATGCGCCACGCGTTTTTAAGCTGATTTACAATGAAGTTAAAAAAATACACACATACAACAACAATTATCGGCAACCTAATTTACGTTAGAGTTATTGGGTTGCCTATAATCACTGATTTAAACAATTTGTTCAGCGCAGAATTTGACTCACGTTTTATTTACATCTACATATTAGATTGCTAAAGCCGTATATTTTAAACTTTACGATATTTCAGTGTTTTACACGTGTGGCGCATGAAGTAAAATTTCGAGTTTAGAAAAGCCTAATTTGGATTGGCCGCTCCGCTTCGCTACGCGGCCAATCCAAATTCTTAGGCTTTTCTAAACTCGAAATTTTACTTCATGCTTAGTCTGGGAGTGGAAAACCCTCGTTTAAAGATTCAAATAAAAAGTTACAGTGTATAGTGTATTGATACGTATACCTTAAAGAAAAATGCCCTGTATTTAAAAATCACATTTATGCACACACAGTTGTGATATTTTATTGTAATAAAATGTCAAGTTTAATAATGTAATTTGAAATATCTTCAACAATTTATTGACAATTAAATAAAGGTAACTTGGTTTGTGATTAATGAGAACCAAATTGAAGATATTCAACAATTTAGTTAAAATTGAAAAATGTTAATAAAAAAATCTTAATGAAGTAGCATAAAATATAATTTAGCAAATTTAAGATAATAAAATAAAGTTTCAAACAAATTTAACGTTTAAAACATGTTTTAAACAAATTTAAGATTTTTAATATGTTTAAAACAAAACCGTTTATAACATGACGGCTGTTTTTAAACATGTTTAAAACACTGTTTTAAAACAAAGTGTTTTAAACATAACAACCCTCATGTAAACAATATATTTTGAACGTTACAATATTTCATTGTATTTTTTTACGCCTGGCGCATTAATAAATTTTGCTAGAGGTTATCGTTATATGGTTAATCGGTTATACTTATACAATTTATTTCCATATATTTTAATTAAAATCAGTAATAAAGAAAGTACAAATGATTCATTAAAACGACCAAAAGCGAAGAGCCTACACAAAGTTTACTGTATTGCGATTTGAAAATGTTCATATGGTAGAATATAATCGATCTGGATGTAAAAAAATTGTAAACATAATATCAATAAATAACAATGTGCAACGTTTGCAAAAAGTGCATCATTTATCGAATCCGAATTGATTTAGAGTGTCCATTTATTATCTGCTCGTGTGCAGATATTTAACTGCGACTATCGATCATTAAATTCGAAATTCGCTATTTTCTATTATTAAGTTTCCAAATTGTAAAACGTCAATAACTCTAATATTATTTACCAATGTGTAATAATGTGACTGTTTATTCACTTATCAGTACACACGCAGACATGCGATATTGCCAATAATTAATATAAATAGTTAGTTGGCGTTTAACATTACGGGTAGGTACTTGAAAATTAAAATGTTTAAAATTATAAGCTCTACCGAATTAAAAACTGTTTGGAAACAAATATTTTATTATCTATGTCATTGAATAATTCTATAACTGCAGATACCGGGACTATACAGGGTGTCCGTATTTCGACAGAATCTAATGTATGCAATGTATTTTCGACAGAATGTTATTTGAAGAGATAGCGAGTTGGTTAAATTTTGGAAAAGTTGCGTATTTAAGACCCAATAATAATGTAAAAACACATTTGGAATATATTTTTTCGTTTCCGAGATATTGTCAGAAAACGAATTTATTGAAACTTTCGTCATTTTTCTGAAGTTAATAATAATAATAATAAATGCCTTTATTTGTTTAACTTTAACATTATACATTAATTATATCTTTATTAGTGTAGGCGAAGTTCAGTCAGGTAATACCTGTTACTGCTCTTCCACTTAACCTACTAATTGAAATTTGAAATAATAAATAAAAATAAAATGTAATGCGAGATAGAGATTATACATAAACTAAACTAATTAAGATTATACATAAACAATATGTAAAGTGCTACTAGTTTCTGTAACTCATTTGTTTTTAAAGTTATAACCAAACTGTAAAAACTTTCTTATGGTAACTTTTTAGTCCCATTAAAATGACGTGTTTTATTTCAAGGACGTTTCGTTTTTGTTTTCTTATATCAAAACCACATTTTTGTTATGGGTGCATATGAAGGTATACATATTATTGAACAGAATTATTAATTATGATTTCAATGATGTGCCACATGCATACTTTTGTCAAAAAAGTTATTGATAAAGTTGCCATAACAACCGGTAAACAATTTCCTTACTAAGTGATGCTTACAATTTGTTAGAAAATACGACTACTATCATTGTGGTACATTTTGTTTTATAAATAAGCACTCTTGATTGACATAAACAGCTACTTTGCTTGTCGTATATAACAGAAAATATTTTTTTCACAAATATACACAAGTGGCACATTGTTGAAATCGGCATCAAAAACGCTGTTCAATGATATGCATATCTCCATGTGCCCCTGCAAAAACAAGTGAATTTGGTGTAGGAAAACAAAAACGAAACGTCCTTGGAATAAAACACGTACGTCATTTTAATTAGGGCAATGAGTTGCCATTAGAAAGTTTTTACAGTTAGGTTATAACTTGTAAAACAAATGAGTTACAGTAACTTCATGAAAATGACATTTTATCAACTTCCGGCTATCAATTTTCTTTTCTCCATTGACTAAAACACGAAAGACCCTTGCTCGTGAAAACGGTTTTTCAATGGGGCCGTTCATCAAAATGTTCAACATTCAACTTGTTTAGATTTGTTTGTGATGTATGTTGGTCTATTTTATATGATTGCAAAAATACCAAACACGTTCACGAATAACAATCCGGTCATCAGAGCATTCCCCAACAGTTGGCTGTTTACTCCCAACTGTTGTCTCTAATGAACGGGCCCAATATCTCTTTAAATAAAATAAGTTTTCCATATGTGGCACTTTCAAAATGCGCCACCCTGTACTGTACTATTTGTTTATAAACGAAATACTGATAATAGTTATGTTTCTATAATGTTTACATATACATCGACCATTAAGAAAAGAAAATGCAATTATATTTGTACACAGACTCATCTCTTACAAATTCATCAAGTGAAGTAACTTAATTTTTTTCAGAATACTCAACTATATTTGAAAGTCAAGTAGCAACCCAATACTCTGTATTACATCTTTATTACACAATTATCCTAATTGGAATGTATATGTTATATATGTCCTTCGCTTATATAGATATCAACTAACTTGTTATTCAATTTCTTATTATATACACATACTGTTATTTTAATCAACACCTCAATCATAAATAAATTATACCTAGTAAATAAAATTATAGGTTGACAAAAGTGTCCCCGTGCTTTAGAAATCAAACCGGCAATTTACAACTTTATACATCGCGTGTCATTAGGACATTACTGCTACACTCTTTTTAGTACACTAGCCTCAGTTTATACCATTTAACCGCCCACTAAATTATGATTGTTACCACTTAAAAATATCAGTTTATTAATTTTTTGTGAGATAAAAAAATGGAGAGACATTAGAACTCTTAGTTAATTCAAGGTTACTACCAATACAGACAATTTTGGTATGAATTTAAATTTATAATAAACTTAAAATTCAAAATTTCGATCATTTACTTCGGTATTCTGTAAAATTTATTAAAGAATTATTTTTTAAATAGCCGTTTATTCCTTTTTGTTATTCCTTTGAGATTAGGCGTTATTGACCGAAACACGTGTTAGGAAACTGAATATACAAATATGTTTGTAGGTTTTTTTTCGATTATTAATATTTAGATATTATTGCTACTTGTATACATATACGTATACGTAATTTTTTGACGTTTTTGTCAATTTGTGTTAATTTTACGATTTTGAAGTTTGTTGTTTATGTTTATATTTTGTCCATTTCTGTATTTTTTAATAAACCTTCAACATTTTTAAAAGTAGATAAGAAACGTCGAAATGAATAAAAACTCATTATTTTTAATGATAATATTTCATATGAAATATAAAACTACAAGAAAAGGTATGCAATATAGAATTTAATTTTGAAACTTTAAATAATAATAACTTATTTTAAATCAAATTGTCAAAACTAACAAATTGTGTCAATTTTATTTAAAATAACACCGTTATGGAATTACCGCCTGTAGTTATTTTATTTTGACATTAAGAGCAAAACTTTAAAAACAAAAACCGTGCGTCATTCATTCTAGTTTTTATTTGTTTTGACAAAATTTAGACAGCTGTCACTGTTCTGGAATTAGCGTCAGTAGAAGGTTAATTTTGATAGAGCAAAAACCGCTTGTTTCAAAATTTTGAGCAAAATTTAACAAATTAACATTGAGCGGATGGTGGTCTAGTCGTCGATTGTTTAATCGAAATTGACGCAGCTGTCACCGTCGCGGAGTTATCGCCCGTAGGTAGCTTATTTTGACAGTCAGAGTAAAACTTAAAAGTATAATTGAAATTGCCAATTCTTGGTTGCAGAATACTTCAAACATTAAAAGTGCGATTATTTTCGCAATCTACAACAAATTAGTCTTACAAAGACTATATCAAACACTAATTGATACAACTACTTCCCGAGCTAATACCCTGACGGACATTGAATTATACAACAAGTGTTTGCTGTTACATACAGTAACCTACTGTAAATGTAACAATTTGGGTCAAATTGTTCAGGCCATCTATAGACGCGTTTCGAGATTCAGTATAGCTTTGCCTGAACAATTTGACCCAAATTAAACGCAGCAAACACTTGTTGTATAATTCAATGTCCGTCGGGGTATTAGCTCGGGAAGTAGTTGTTTCAATGAGTGTTTGATATAGTCTTTGTAAGACTAATTTGTTTTAGATTGCGAAAAGAATCGCACTTTTAATGTTTGAAGTATTCTGCAACCAAGAATTGGCAATTTCAATTATACTTATGTTTGAACGGTAACGTGACCGCCAGTCTAAGGTGTCAAATTGTTTAGAGGAAATGGCAAAGCTATACTGATGAGAGATAAATCTCGAAACGCGTCTATAAATGGCCTGAACAATTTGACCCAAATTTATACATTTACAGTAGGTTACTGTATGTAACAGCAAACACTTGTTGTATAATTCAATGTCCGTCGGGGTATTAGCTCGGGAATTAGTTGTTTCAATGAGTGTTTGATATAGTCTTTGTAAGACTAATTTGTTGTAGATTGCGAAAAGAATCGCACTTTTAATGTTCAAATCTTAAAAAACAAAAAGTGTGCGTAATTCGCGCCAGTTTTTATTTGTTTTGACAGAATATAGAAAACTGTCACCGTTGCTGAGTTATTGCCCGTAGTTAGTTTATTTTGACAGTTAGAGCAAAACAATAAAAATGAAGAGTATGTGTAATGTACTCTAGTTTTCATTTGTTTAAACAGAATTTGAACAACTGTCATTGTAGTTAGTTTATTTAGACAGTTGATGCGAATAACTTGTTTGTTTTGACAGTGGGAGCAACATTTTTATAATATAAAGTGTACGGAATTGACTCTAGTTTTTATCTTTTTAAACAGAATTTAGCCAACTGTCACTGTTGCTGAGTTATCGACTGTAGTTAGTTTATTTTGACAGAGCAAAACTTCAGAAACAAAAAGTATGTGTAATGTATTATAGTTTTTATTTGTTTAAACAGAATGTATACAATTGTCACCGTTGCTGAGTTATTGCCCGTAGTTAGTTTATTTTCTCAGTTAGAGCAAAGCTTCAAAAACGAAAAGTCAGCGTAATGTACTTTAGTTTTTATTGGTTTAAACAGAATTGAGACAACTGTCACTGTTGCTGATTTATTGCCCGTACTTAGTTTGTTTTGATAGAGCTAAACTTTAAAAACAAAAAGTATGCGCAAAGTACTTTAGTTTTCATTTGTTTAAACAGAATTTAGACAACTGTCACCGTTTCTGAGTTATCGCTTGTAGTTAGCTTATTTTGACAGTTAGAGTATAACTTGAATAACAAAAAGTATACATATTTAACTCTAGTTTTCATTTGTTTAAACAAAATTTAGATTATTGCCATCGTTATTTTTAAGGTGAAGTTAAAAACGCGATCGTTTGTTAGTAATTTATAATACTCATTATTTTAATTTTTTTAATTTAGAAATAATTTTTGTATACGAAATAAAACAGTTTGTTGTTTATAAAATGATAGATAATGTCTATGTTTGTTTTAAAAATTTAAAACAATATTAAAAAATTACATCGAACATACACAAAATTGATGTGAAGTAGTTATATTTCAATTGGTATAGGTTCTCAAGAAAATCACAGATATTCTTATAAATTTTATTTTTATACATTATAGAACAAAATTGAACTTGTAATTTTTGATTTACTTTTTATTGTGAATTTTAATTTTTTGAGAATACATAATTTTTTCCTAAACAGTAAGTTCTATGTCTAACTTTAAATAACCTATTGTTCCCATGTTTCCGGTAATATTACCCAATTTTAAATTACCGGTAATTTTACACGACTATACAAAACTATACAAAAAATAGTAAATAGACAGATTTACAAAAATACAACATAGACAAATTATTAACATTTTAAAAATAATGGATGTGTTTAAAAATATGTTCATTCCTAAATATTCATATCAATTTTCTTCAATTTCTAATTATTTTCCAATGATCCACAGAACATCAATTTATCTAACTTATGATTTTGATAATTTTTGTAAGATTACTTATTCTAAGATTTTCATCAATTTCTAAAGATTTCAGTTATATATTCCTATTTTAATCAATATCTGTGATTTTTATAAGTTTTCGTGACTTTTTTAGGATTTCATCAACTTATAAAATGTTCAATCAAGTTCACTTATTTTATTAGTGCATTGAAATGTATTCAAGTACAAAAGTATTTACTCGAGTACATTTTGCGGTTAAAAAATCGTCGAGTTCAAGTACTTGGCAAATAAAGTACTTGTGGACTGAGTACTGAGTACATGAAAAGTACTCAGAGAACAATTTTTGAGTACTTGTACTCGAGTACCGCCCAGCTCTGTAGGTACTGCAAAGGAGTTTTCAATTTCTGCGTTGCGCATATTTGAAACTATGACATTCTGAACAGCATAGATATTAACAGATGTCAAAAATACTCTAGAGATTTTCCTAATTTTAAGTAATTGCTAATTTAAAAGGAAATTATTCGAAAACCACTCCCCCTCTTAATAGCCCAAACGTGGGTGTTAGTAAACAATCCTTCATTAATACCGCATTAAGCACAGCTTTAGCGTTATTAGATTAGCAGTCCACAAAACAAGTGTAAAGCTTCACATAGTAAATCTTAATTTGAGAGTGTCCCTTCTCGCACAGACAGTGGTGCTCTAATTAAACGTGTTATGTGAATTAACAGCAACACGCAACTAAACGCGGTATAGGGCCCTTCTACGCCGTATACTTGCGGACACAATGTTCCTCTCTTTATAACACTGACTGGATCCCAGTTCGACCCTGTAATAATCCACCCTCCAGGGGCAGCGTGTGTGCGTATAGGAAGGGCTGAAAACTGACGGCCATCTAGATATGCCCTAATCTCAGGCACACTCCTTGCATTGTGAACTCCTCCTGCATACATTATACACACTGCTGCCTTCTATTTGCTGCTCACTGCCTACGACCGTCTGAATTATCATATAAATATGCGAGAAATACATATTTACCACGGTTATTGTATTGCACTGCGTTACAAATTTGGGGTCCTGATTTACTCGTCTCATTAATTGGCTTTTAATGATGGATTTATTACGATGTATCCTTTACTTATTCATAAGAATAGTTACGCATTTATCATAGCACCACAATAATTCTATTGATTGTTTATCACTAATGATTATTAAGTATACTTCGAAATAAAAACTAATTTGAATTAAAAAAAATAGCTGTTGTTGTTAAAAAGTTTTGATTAAAATTAGTGATGGGAATAATCGAGATATTTTAATAATCCATTATTTTTGACTGAGATATTTTAATAATCGATTATTTTGGCTCCTACTTTTAATACCGTGGGATCGTTTAAATTATAATTTAGAGTAGGCGGCATTTTTTTTTGTGCGGTTGCCCAGAATGCTAATTGAATGATGGAATAAATTTGAGGTTATGGTAAACTATGTGTTAACAGTCAGTAGTGCCAATCTAGTTTAAAATTTAAAGCCTATTCTAAACATTGTTTTAAATGATCGTACGGTAGTATCTGTTATTATATCGATATAAAAATTGTTCATTTCATCAATAACAATAGTCGTATTTTTTCAAATCTTCCGTCTACACTAGCGATTCGATTATAAAAATAATCAAATGTTTTAAGTTCGCTCTAATGATTTGATTATTCGCTTTATAAACCAAAAATTTAAGCCTACATTAATCAAATTGAATCAGCAGAGATCAAACATGAAATCAAGCTGAGTTAGACGTGAAACTTAAACATATGTAATTAGCACTTCGCAATATTTCAGTATCTTCTACGCCTGGCGCATTAAAAAAACTACGAGTTTAGAAACTTACTGAGCAAAGAAACGTTGCATGACACGTTGCAACAATGTTACCGCGCAACACGAAACGTTGCGTTTTAAGTTGCATCAATGTTGAAAAAACGTTGAATAAACGCTAAATGTCCGCCTGCAGGAACGATGCAGCAACATTTTTCTTTGAACGTTAGCAAAGAAAAATGTTGCCGCATCGTTGAAAAAGCAACACCTGTGCAAAACGAGCGATTACACTTATTTATATGCAACCCAACATACGCATGTAAGTATGTTAAGTTGCATACGATGAATGTACGGAATCCGTATTGTATACGACCCGATGTGCAGCAATTAAATGAACGTTATAGGAATGTTTCTCTCGCAATCTTAATGCAAAATTCATTTCTGGGTTTAAATGGGTCAAAAAATAGAAATATGTATTGGTATCAAGAAAAAAAACTGTCTTACAAAAAGTAATGTATAGTCTAGGGAAGGCAGTATCCCGAAGTACCCAGTACCCGTAAACTCTGAAAACATTAAAATATTGTTAACAAGTGTATGAACTTCAATGTAAATCAGCGGCCAGAATATTTGTCTCGGGTCGCTGCGCGACCCTCGACAAATTTTCACGGGGCTTTTCTAAACTCGAAATTTTACTTCATGCGCCACGCGTATAAAACACTGATTTCAAGTGAGGTTGAAATATACATAAAGTTAACAATATTTTAGTGTTTTATACGCGTGGCGCATGAAGTAAAATTTCGAGTTTAGAAAAGCCCAGAAAATTTGTCTCGGGTCGCTGCGCGACCCTCGACAAATTTTCACGGGGCTTTTCTAAACTCGAAATTTTACTTCATGCTTAGTCTGGGAGTGGAAAACACTCGTTTAAAGCTTTCAGTTGAACTATTTAAAAAAAAAAACAAGGATTATCTGAAGATTTACAGCATATAATTGGGACATGTTTACTTAAATGAAAAACTTTCTATATGTTCAATGTCCATGAAATATGTAAACCACGATGCTACATTACAGCAATAGTTTCGACAATTATACAATGTTAAAAATGCAATGTTACCATTTTCAATATATATCCAATGTTTACAATACAATGTTGCATAAAATTCAAATTGTAATGCTTATACAACGTTGTGTTACTTTGCCGCAATTTTTTTAAAACGTTATAAAACAATGTTGAATTTTAGTATCATGTTTAACATTTCGGTTATGTATATAAATCAATATTGCACGAAAATCGTTTACAAAATGTTTGTAACGTTGCAAAAACTTTGTTGTAATAATTTAAAACATTCTTTTATTTTAGAGTCACGTTCAATATTCGTGCAATATTTAAAATGTTTCCGTGTTCAGTGGGAAATATCGCGACCATTCATAATGCGAACATCATTTCTATTTGACCTACATCTTGTTCATTAACATCACTCTCAGATTTATGCTGAATACGCAATGGACTTCAGAATTAATAAGAGCTTTACGTAGCTCACGCATGAAGTAAAATTTTGAGTTTAGAAAAGCGTGAAAATTTGGATCGGTCGCTTCGCTTCGCTACGCGACCAATCCAAATATTCAGGCTTTTCTAAACTCGAAATTTTACTTCATGCTTAACCTAGGAGTGGAAACACTCGTTCAACGCATATTAAATGCATTAATAACAATATTAAATGCGTAAAAAACAAATTCATTTATGCAGATACAGATACACTGGTATATTTAATTCTATTCTAACGCGAAGCAGTAATACTTCGCTTTAGAATAGAATTAATTATATCAGTGCAAAAACAACAAATCTAGTAGAACCAAACCATCGCAGTGGTCCCTGATCAAAAAAGGTTAAGAACCACTGGTGTAGAACTACCAAATTGTGTAATAATTTGATGATTTATCAGTAAGTCGAAATACATTTCAATATTTTACATATTTATGTAAAAACAATTAATTAGGTAATCAAACAACACAATGAGTTCATAATTAGCAATTAGCAGTTAATTTACGCAAAAATAAAGAGATCCATTATTATACGGCCGCCGTGAAAAGGTTGCTGTTTGGGTCAAGTCGAGCCTCTTGTTCTAACTGTGGGGTTTCGTGTGCCCCCCCGAAGCGAACCATCCACCGCACCAAATGGGAATCAATCAATCAAAGACCTCTTCATCAGATCTTGAAACGTGCATTGTATTCTGAACTCTATAAAATTAAGTACACCCATTCGATATATTAATAAATTACGCTGAAACGCGAGATAAAGTCAAAACGCCTTGTTTTTCTCTCTGTTTAATTTAGTTCCAATTTTCTTACGGTTGTGCTGTTTGGTTTCTATGTTATTAATTTTCCTCATATGAATTTACACGTATTTTATGAATACAATAATTGTGAGAGGTAAAATATAATGATAATTATTATCAGGGGTGCAAATTTAATGATTTTCGTAAATATGGGAAAATCATTAAATTTTAGTAGTTTTTACGACTCGTGTAAAATTTTTATGAGCCCCCACCATCAAAATTTCACAAGAGCCGTAAAAACTACCAAAATTTAATGATTTTCGTGTATTTACTAAAATCATTAAATTTTAATCAGGCGTCGTGTTTTAACCGGTTTTTGTTTTAAACATGTTTTAAACCTTAAATTTGTTTAAAACATGTTTTAAAGGTAAAATTTGTCTAAAACGATTTTTCTTATCATCCTAAATTTGCTAAACTATATTTTATACAACTACATTAAGATTTTTTGTTTACGTTTTTAAATTTTAGCTAAATTGTTGAAGATATTTCAAATTACATTATTATGTTTAATTACAATTACAATAAAATATTACAACTGTGTGTGCATAAATGTGATTTTTAAATACAGGAAATTTTTTTTTCGGATGTATTGCATACACTAAATTTTACGACATTCGTTGTTTTTTTTTTTTTAGATTTCAATTTGAATCTTTAAACGAGGGTTTTCTACTCCTAGACTAAGCATGAAGTAAAATTTCGAGTTTAGAACAGCCTGATAATTTGGATTGGCCGCGCAGCGAAGCGAAGCGGCCAATCCAAATTAGGCTTTTCTAAACACAAAATTTTACTTCATGCGCCTCACGTATAAAACACTGAAATATCGTAAAGTTTAAAATATACGGCTTCAGCAATCTAATATGTAGATGTGAATAAAACGTGAGTCAAATTCTGCGCTGAACAAATTGTTTAAAACAGTGATTATAGGCAACCCAATAACTCTTACGTATATTAGGTTGCCTATAATCGTTGTTGTATGTGTGTGTTTTTAAAACTTCGCTGTAAATCAGTAATTTTAGGCGTGGCGCATGAAGTAAAATTTCGAGTTTTTAAAAGCCTAATTTGGATTGGCCGCTTCTCTTCGCTACGCGGCCAATCCAAATTCTGAGGCTTTTCTAAACTAGAAATTTTACTTCATGCTTAGTCTGGGAGTGGAAAACAAACGTTAAAAGCCTTAAATTAATCGCTCTGAAACAACAAATTTCCGCAAATTTAAAAAACGCTGTAATTATCGGGATATGTATACTCAAATGAAAAATGCCTTGCATGTTCTGTTTTAAACACGTTTTAAACTTGTTTTAAACATGTTTTTAATTGGTAATGTTTTAAACGCTGTTTCAATGAAAAATCACGTTTTGTAAAAAAAATACTGTTTGTTTTAATTAAAATGAAAAAAACGTTTTTTTAACAACCCTGATTTTATTCATCGCGAAAGCAACTCGACATATTTTGACACATTTTTAAAAATCATCAAAAAGTGTTAATAATATAAATGATCAAAAACATTGTAGCATAAATTAATGTGACAGTATTTAAATATCCGAGCGAAGCGCTGTTTAATGTTTTTGGATGTTATCAGCGATCCTCCTCTGAGAGGACATTCATTCTGATTTCTGCACGCCGTGTGTTAAAGGTGTAATTTTTGCGGTTTTCTCTAAACAATTGAATAAGATCCTTTGGATTGTGAATTAATATATTATCTATTGTGAATATAATTAAGTTAGCCTGGTGCTTAGGTAACTATCACGCATCATTTATGTGGTTTCGTTATCAATTTTGTAATGTTTTCTGTTTAGCTTTTGTTTTTAGAAATAAACAAATCTGCAAAATTCAAATCAGTCTTCTTCTTCAAAAATAATGTGGTCCCCAAACCCTGAGTTGGTTATATAACCGGCGCACCAACGAATTTCGTAACAACATTGACAAAATTAATTATAACAGGGCTGCTAACTGTTTTTTGCGTTCCGGTTTTCGTTCCGGTTGAATTAATAAAATATATATCGGTTTTCCGGAAAAAATAACGTTTTTCTGCGGTTTTCGGTTTAGCTCCAAGTGATTGTTTTAATTTTAGAAATGTTTTTATTTCATATTAAAAAAAATGTTGATGTGTCATAGCACTGTCCTCGATATAGATATGATAAATTAAATAGTAAGAATATAGAAAAGTGAACATTTGTTCGACTTTTATTATTATTATCACGTTTATAATATATTCACAAAATAAATATTTTTGGCATTTTTTCGCTAGATCTTAGTAAATATCTATTACATATCAGCAATATAAATTTTAAATTTAACTTAAAATCAGTGGTTTATACGCGTGGCGCATAAAAAATTTGTCGAGGGTCGCTGCGCGACCCTCGACAAATTTTCTACGCGGGGCTTTTCTAAACTCGAAATTTTACTTCATGCTTAGTCTGGGAGTGGAAGACACTCGTTACTATAAAATATGTCACAACTATCAAAATGTGTGTCCCAAGTGTCATAAAGAAAAATAATAACATAATTATCTAATTATATATTTCAAATAATAGTTTTCTAAAATTGGCAATAGTCGACTGACGTCGATTTGTGTTAAGTTTGATACATTTGATACATTTCAAATTGACAGGATAGACTAATGTCGGCTGACGGCGACTTATGTCAAGTTTACACAATGGATTAAACGCCGACTATCGTCGTCTTAAGTCAAGTTGACACGACAGACTAATGTCAATCAATAAAGCGACTTACAGTCATAAAGTCACAAAGTTACTTTCGGAATGTTTCGGAAAATAATAATTGCACCAATTGATTATGTTGGTTCACTTTGGTGAAAACATTTTTTGTCAAATCCATGTCCGATAAGGGGTTATGAAAATAGGTAATAATGACAATCAATTGTGTAGATCATTCTGGACAACCTTGAATATAGTCTGATAGATATTGTTTCTTCTACAACTAATTTTTCTTTTAAGTATACACATCCCCATGCTTATATATTTACACTACTTGATTAAACATGAAGTTAAATTTCGAGTTTAGAAAAGACTGAAAATTTAGCAATCAATGCGAATTTTCAGGCTTTTCTGAAGTTTTACTTAATGCACTCTACGCGTATAAAACACTGAATTCAAGTGAAGTCAAAAATATACTGCTTAAGTTTAATTTTACGTTAATGAGTATTACAAATGTTTATTTCGTGTAACTAAATTTTTAGAGAGTAAGATTTGGTTAGACGAAATATATATTACTAAATTTAAATAAATTGATTGTGAGTAACGTGCAGATCAAATGAATTTGACGAATAAACCACTAATAACCTTTCTTTACACTTTTATTTGAATTACCAAATGTACATTTGTTAATCCATTGATAATGGTCACTTTGTGTCCGAAATGTATACAGGGTGTCCCCGAATGATCTGTACAACGCTCTACCACATATTCTCTGAAACAAAATAAGACGATTTAACTAAACTTATCCCTATCCAAAAGTGGTTCCTAAGCCATCTACGAGGCCTCAAAGATATTATTTTTTTTCATTATTTTTCAAATATTTTTATTTTGGAATTAGGTAAGAAAACCTAATTTGGCACATTTAATTACATTGATACCATGCACTTTTTGCGATATGTTTCTTTATCCTACGTTTAAAGTAAGTGGTCAAACTAGGACCATCGACTTCTTAAGATACCTAAATCTTTTTATTCAACAGGTCAAATCATAAGGAATACTTTTTTTCTGCAAGATCATTCAATTTTACGTATATTTTGTCTCTTATAAAATTTTGCCATTTTCCCCACAAAAAAAAAAAATTTTTATTTGTCAAAACAACAAAGAAATAAAATTCTAAAAAAAACTGATTCTTTATTTACAAAAATAGAAATTGAGACACCTGTGAAATTCAGTTATCGGTGATTTTGTGACAACGTCAGTCATGTACTCAATTAATGATTTTGTGAAGGCAATGGCCGCGAATGTGTAAGAGTGTACAGTGAAAGATTTCCAAATCGCCGAATACCAAACCATCAAACATTTGCTTCCGTAGAAAGGCGAGGGATTGTGGTAGAAGACGCACTGTACGAACTGTGGATGTTGAAGAAGAGATTTTAGAACGGATAGATGAAGATCCATCTAAAAGTACCCGGCGTTTAGGTGCTGAACTAGGCGTATCTAAAAATGTTGTGCATAAGGTGTTTAAAGAGCAATTGCTATACCCATATCACATTCAAAAAGTTCAAGAGCTAATGCCTCAGGATCACGATAAGCGACTTCAGTTTTGCCAATTTATTGTTAATAACCAAATTGACAATTTGAATTTCGCCAAGACAATTTTGTTTACAGACGAAGCGTGTTTTACCCGAAGAGGTATAACAAATCTTAAAAATGAGCATGTTTATTCCGAAGATAATCCACATGCAACTAAAACCATGCATTTCCAACGACAATTTAAAATAAATGTTTGGGCCGGTATAGTAAATGATATTATTGTAGGACCAGTAATTTTACCACAAAATTTAAACGGAGAACAGTACTTACAACATCTTCAGGAATTGCCAGTCTTACTGGAGGATGTGCCGCTTTTACTTAGGCGTGATATGTGGTTTATGCATGGTTTGGCTCCACCTCATTTCACTTTACCAGTGCGTACTTTTTTAAACCAAAAGTATCCCGGTAAATGGATTGGGAGAGGCAATGACGCACCAGTGCCTTGGCCTCCACGTTCCCCGGATATCACCCCAATGGACTTTTTTTGTGGGGAACTATTAAATCTATTGTTTATGGTAAGCCCATAAATACGCACGACGAATTATGGGCGCGAATACAGAATGCGTTTCAAACAGTTAAAAACAATGTTGGTGTTTTACAACGTGTCCATTTTAATTTTTTGCGACGTGTAAATTGTTGTATTGCTGAAAATAACAATCAGTTTGAACATTTGTTGTGAAACTAATAAATTTGTGTTTATTGTTAGGTACCTATCTTTATTTCTACTTTGTTAATTGTTTTGAGAAGCAAAATATTGTTCATAATTTTATTACTTTTTTTGACAAATAAAAATATTTTTTTGTGGGGAAAATAGCAAAATTTTATAAGAGACAAAAAAATACATTAAAATTGAATGATCTTGCAGAAAAAAAGTATTCCTTATGATTTGACCTGTTGAATAAAAATATTTATGTATCTTAAGAAGTCGATGGTCCTAGTTTGACCACTTACTTTAAACGTAGGATAAAGAAACATATCGCAAAAAGTGCATGGTATCAATGTAATTAAATGTGCCAAATTAGGTTTTCTTACCCAAGTCCAAAATAAAAATATTTGAAAAATAATGAAAAAAAATAATATCTTTGAGGCCTCGTAGATGGCTTAGGAACCACTTTTGGATAGAGATAAGTTTAGTTAAATCGTCTTATTTTGTTTCAGAGAATATGTGGTAGAGCGTTGTACAGACCATTCGGGGACACCCTGTATTTGGTAATTCAAATAAAAGTGTGAAGAAAGGTTATTAGTGCTTTATTCGTCAAATTACTAAATTTATTAAAATGATATCGAATCTAAGCAGTATATTTTGAACCTTACTTTATAACAGTGTCTTATAAGTGTAGCGCATCAAGTAAAATTTCGAGTTCAGAAAAGTTTATGAAGGAGTGGAAACATTCGTAAGACACTTTAAATTTAACGCATTTATAAAATAAACGAATGCCTGAATATTGACCAATGTATAGGTATATTAAGTTTAAGTATATTTAAAAGGACCTACTCATTTCGTCCACACCGGCTTGTAAAGAAAAGTCGGTATAAAATCGAACATTAGTTTATTAGTTAATAATTATTTCTAATAATTTCTAGAACTTACTATTCTTGTTTTATTCATTCAAGTTTTTATACACTTTCGCTAAGTTTCGTGGATTTTCTCTTAATAATTATGAGAAATCTTTGTCCAACAGGAAACATATCCAAATAATAAGACAATATAGTTAAAAATAAAGCAAATTAATTATAAAATATATAAACAAAATTATGCAAAAATGCATGTTTACAAATTGATTTTTTTAAAAATCTAGTAATATTTAAAAACTAGTTAATATTCGACTTCCTTCTTTGATATCTTCATATTTATTGAAATGTTCAATAATATTTCAACAAGTGTTTTACAATCCTTGTTTAAGCATGAAGTAACATAACAGTAAGGGGCAATAGATGGCGTTTACGCTTTCAAAACATATGCAAATAAAATTTCGTGTTTAGAAAAGCCAAAAAATTTAGAATTTCTAAGCACGAAATTTTAATTTATGCGCCAGGCGTGTACGAATATAATATGAAGTTTAAAAAACACTAAATTTTTAGTTTCTAAACACGAAATTTGACTTTATGCGCCAGACGTGTAAAACACGAATAAAATGTGAAGTTTAAAAAATTAAAAATTTTTAGAATAACACTATACTAACTTAAAAAGTTTTAACAAATAAATTTTTCCCAGTTGATAGAAACCTATTTCTATTCAACTTATTATCGCTAAATTTAACAAAATCGACAAAACAAATGAATATTCACGTATGTGTAATAAATTTTGCGTCAAATCATATACGGATACTGGTTTCCTACTCGAAACTTAAAATTACTTGAGTATTTAAAAACATATAGTAATAAACATAAAACGGCAATTGTTGCCGCGGGCCACACAAAAGCGCTCCAAGGGCCGCGGGTTGGCCGGCCCTGTTTTTGACAGTTTAATGTCATCATTCTCACTATTATAATTCGCGTAGTTCTGCCTCTTTAAAATCAGGGTGTTCTTAATGCATACATAAAATTATCACGCGTGATTTTAAAAGAAAACAGTTAGTTACATTTTATTAATATTTTGGTTTTAATTTCAAGATAAAATAATCATGCTACTCACACAAAAATCGCTAGATAAAATCAGAGCTGTTCCGAGTACAAGTGCTCAAGTATTGAGTACAATCACTCAACACAAACTGTACTCGAGTACCAGGTAAGAGTACGTAACAATAAGTTATATGCAGGGAATTTTTGTTTTAAGAATACATATGTACACGCTGTAAATATTCAGATATTGAAGTTTAAAACGAGTGCTTTCCACTCCCAGATTAAGCATGAAGTAAAATTTCGAGTTTAGAAAACCCTCAAAGCCCTGAAAAAATGGTTTGGTCGCACAAACCAATTTTTCCAGGTTTTCTAAAGTCGAAATTTTACTTCATGCGCCACGCGTATAAAACATTGATTTGATGTGAAGTTAAGAATATACGTCTTAAGCATAATTTTGAATTTCACTTGAAATCAGTGTTTTGTACTCGTGGCGCATGAAATAAATTTTCGAGTTTAGAACATTTTCTGGATGTTCTAAACTCGAAATTTTACTTCATGCTTACTCTAGGAGTGGATAACACTCGCTTAATTAAGGTTTTAATTTGAACTCTTTGTAAAGACCATGAATCTGAAAATTTATAGCGTATACAGTATATTGGGGTATGTATACTTAAAAGAAAAACTCCTTGTATTTTGATAAAGATATATTTTCGCAGTTGCTTTAAGAACATGTTTAAATTACTTCAAATTGTATTCGATACTTGTTCTGCTACTTTCTTGATGGAACCAAATTTTCAAATTGGGTAAAGTACTACACTTGTTATGTTCCATATTTTTAAAAATATGGAACATAACAAGTGTAGTACTTTACCTAATTACTTCAAATTGTGTTATCAATAGATATAAGTTGAATTGTTAAGATAATTGCAAGTACTGAGAAATATTTTTAGTAGACTTTAAAAAATATGCGAAATAAACAAAGTGATTTCATTTCTGCTAACTTTTATTGAATAGGAAATAAGTTACATCCTAAAATTGAATTTTTATAAACATCAAACAGTATGGGAAAGTTTCTAGAGACAATATCAAAACATCAACACTATTTTTGTCGACCGTTATGCTAGTGTTCTGTCCACTTGAAAATACACCGTTTTAATGTAATGTTAATAATCGCATTTAAATAGAAAAAATAAAGAACAACATACAGAGAGTTTTATGTAACACCGAACATTTTCATGACGAGAATTTTTCTTTTAAGTATCCATATGCATACGTTGCACATTTTCCGATGCTCGGTTTATTAAAAGAATTCAATTTGAAGCTTTAAGCAAGTGTTTTCCACTCCCAGGTTAAGCATGAAGTAAAATTTCGAGTTTAGAAAAGCCTGAAAATTTGGTTTGGTCGCGTAGCGCGAAGCGGTACCAAACACTGATTCAATATAAAGTTAAGCGATGTGTTTCAAACTTCGTAATATGTCAGTGTTTTGTACCGGTGGCGCATGAAGTAAAATTTCGAGTTTAGAAAAGCCTGAAAATTTGGTTTGGCCGCTTCGTGCTACGCGACCAAACCAAATTTTCAGTCTTTTCTAAACTCGAAATTTTACTTCATGCTTAGTCTAGGAGTGGAGCGCACTCATTTTAACTTTCAATGAACTCTTTAAAAAAAGCAAGGATTATCTAAAGATTTATGGCATATACGCTGTAATTGGGACATGCATACTTGAAAGAAAAACTCCCTGTATGTACAAGTTGAGGCATTGATTGCGATTGATTGGCTACAATTTGTAATGGTCATATAGGCAACTTAATTTATACATAACCTAAAAATTAAAGATGTCAAATTGTATTAGATGCTTTGGTTTGATAAATAGAACATACAAAAATGAACATTGAAAATGTTCGGTGTTACATAAAACTCTCTGTATGTACTCACTTTCAGAAACCTAAATATTTTCTTTATTTTTAGAAATACAAACCCAACAGATAATGTCTGTTGGATTTTGATTCTTTACAATAAGTATTCCTCTAATCTTAACATGGTCAATACGGCCTAAGCTAATTATATAACTGAGCTTTTGAACTGTCTACATTGATTTTACTCTCATGAATCAATTATGTAAGTTATTTAGCAAAACTGTACATTGTTCTTATTATACTCCTATAAGCAGTAGTTGACGCGCGTTGTATTGTAAACAAAATGTTTAGAATTTCCTGCTGAGAGTTCCGCGTGTAACCCTGAAATTAAACAAATGTAATAGTTCCTGATCATCAATTTTGCAATGGATTGATTTATATATATATATATATATAAATATATATATATATATATATATATATAAATATATATATATATATATATATATATATATACCAGCACAAGAAGTAACGGACGTACTACGTTAGAGGCAGAGTTCGGAAAATTTCCTAACAGGGCATTCGATAAATAAAAAATAGATTTATATAAATATGTCCATTAAAATCAGAGATGAAATCAAATTCCTTTATAAGCTCTGCGTACGGTACATTACATTGTATTGTCTGTGATATTTCGCAATTTCTCCATTAAAAAATGAAAATGTAAATGTGCTTAATATTATGTGAACTAAAAATATTTAATTTAGAACAAAAGCGAGAAACCGTGTGGATGTTTTGATCAGGTTGTAGATTCTAGAGCTGAGACCAAGTTCTTAATGCAGATGTGGACAAAATGAATAAGGCGCTATTTAAAAAAAAACATTTCCTTTATAAGTAGAAATTAGGAATGAATGAGTTATGGCTTAAGGAGGGGATTTATAAGTGTCAGTGTATCAATCAGGTGGTGCAGACAGTCGAAATGGGCAGTTGTGCATGTTGTTGTTATTGGGATCGGTGAGAACGTGGAATGTGTCCAAAGATGTGGTAATGTTGGCATGACGCGAAACTAATTCGTCTCGTGACCACAATCAGCTGTCGGCGCCACATTTACTTTTCACACGATCATTCTTTTCCCTAAACAGAAGACAAACGCGCACGCACAGAAACACGACCATTATTATTTCTTTTTCTATAATCCTTAGATTTATTTTGTCAATAATATTTCTTCATACAGAAACATTCAAAATCGTAGATCACAAATGAAAATAATAAATTGCCGCTGCAATGATTATTTTGCTTTAAAAAATACGTTCGATTTATTTCGTTACTAAAAAGTGTCAAAAGTAAGTTACTAAAAAGTAAAATGAATGCAAAAAAAACTACCATTATTTCTATATTTATACTAAGGCTGGGATTTGAATACGAATGATTCAAATATTCGAATATTTGACCTTTCTTGGTGTCAAAAATTTAGAATTTTTAACAATGTCAGTAATAAAAATATTGATTGATAATTGACACACTAAACTTATTTCAGTTGTCACTTGGTTCAATTTAAGACCATTTCACATTAAATTAGTCTTTTAAACGCGGGGCGCATGAAGTAAAATTTCGAGTTTAGAAAAGCCTAATTTGGCTCGGTCGCTCCGCTTCGCTACGCGCCCGAGCCAAATTTTCACGCTTTTCTAAACATGAAATTTTACTTCATGCTTAGTCTGGGAGTTTGTTTCATCGTTAAAACAATTGAAAATTAACTTAATACGTTTATTGTCGTTTTATTGACGAAGAACGTTCTGTGTTGTAAAAGTTGGTAAAATTGACAAACGATTCATGTAAAAAACGAAGTTCTGCATTTTATAATCAAAAATTATAGTTGCAAACATTAATTAACAACTAACAATAACAAAAAAAAAATAAATATATACTTCGTAGCTGAAAATGATCTAAATAAAAGAAAATATTACTCGTTTAAAATATATATCTAGTTTCCGCTTTTTTACCAAATTATAGTTATGACAATATATAAAAAAATACCTTGCTTTGTGTCAAACTAAACTAAACTTATTTCAGTTGTTACTTGGTTGAATTTAAGATCATTTCACATTAAATCAGTGTTTTATACGCGGGGCGCATAAAGTAAAATTTCGAGTTTAGAAAAGCCTAATTTGGCTCGGTCGCTCCGCTTCGCTACGCGCCCAAACAAAATTTTCAGGCTTTTCTAAACTCGAAATTTTACTTCATGCTTAGTCTGTGAGTGGAAAACACTCGTTTGTTTCATCATTGAAACAATTGAAAATTAACTTAATACGTTTATTGTCGTTTTATTGACGGAGAACGTTCTGTGTTGTAAAAGTTGTTAAAATTGACAAAAAATTCATTTAATAAACGAAGTTCTGCATTTTATAATCAAAAATTATAGTTGCAAACATTAATTAACAACTAACAATTTTTATTCACAAAATAATAAATATATATTTCTTAGCTGAAAATGATCTAAATAAAAGAAAATATTACTCGTTTAAAATATATATCTAGTTTCCGCATTTTTACCAAATTATAGTTATGACAATATATAAAAAAATACCTTGCTTTGTGTCAAAATTTAGAATTTTTAACAATGTCAGTAATAAAAATATTGATTGATAATTGACACACTAAACTTATTTCAGTTGTTACTTGGTTCAATTTAAGATCATTTCACATTAAATCAGTGTTTTATACGCGTGGCGCATGAAGTAAAATTTCGAGTTTAGAAAAGCCCGATTTGGCTCGGTCGCTCCGCTTCGCTACGCGTCCGAGCCAAATTTTCAGGCTTTTCTAAACTCGAAATTTTACTTCATGCTTAGTCTGGGAGTGGAAGACACTCGTTTGTTTCATAATTGAAACAATTAAAAATTAACTTAATACGTTTATTGCCGTTTTATTGACGGAGAACGTTCTGTGTTGTAAAAGTTAGTAAAATTGACAAACGATTCATTTAAAAAACGAAGTTCTGCATTTTATAATCAAAAATTATAGTTGCAAACATTAATTAACAACTAACAATTTTTATTCATAAAAAAAATATATATATA
The DNA here is from genome assembly GCA_932526585.2 of Philonthus cognatus. NCBI lineage: Eukaryota > Metazoa > Arthropoda > Insecta > Coleoptera > Staphylinidae > Philonthus > Philonthus cognatus. Next base: position 31,754,972 of record OW052243.1, read on the forward strand.
TGTACTTCGTAGCTGAAAATGATTCAAATAAAAGAAGATATTACTCGTTTAAAATATGTCTCTGGTTTCCGCATTTTCACCAAATTATAGTTATGACAATATATAAAAAAATTACCTTTCCTTGTGTCAAAATTTAGAATTATTAAAAATGTTAGTAATAAAAATATTGATTGATAATTGACACACTAAACTTATTTCAGTTGCCACTTGGTTCAATTTAAGACAATTTCACATTAAATCAGTGTTTTATACGCGTGGCGCATGAAGTAAAATTTCGAGTTTAGAAAAGTCTAATTTGGCTCGGCGTGTCCGCCCATTTTCCCGAATACATTTTCCCGAATATATTTTTCCCGAATTTCGTTTTTCCTGAATAATACATTTCCCGAAAACACTTTCCCGAATACTACTTTCCTGAATCAACTTTCCCGAATGATGTTTTTCCCGAACTAAACTATCAAAACCCAAATAGGGTTTTTCTAGTTTAGGTGAATACTTCCAGAAACTGAAGTCAGAATTTAGCTGATATTTACTGTTTAGTTGAGGCTGCTAGTTGTTAAAACTCCATAATATCACTTTAATAAAACACTTAATTTGTTTAGGTTTCAAAATTGTATTTATTGTATTTATTTCTTTCGAAAACGGAAAATCTCCAATTTTATACAATGATTACAAAATATAACTTATATCTAATACCTAAAGTCTATTTACCTAAAAAGAGGTACATTATGCACATTAATGAGAAACAAAAAATATTAAGGTGATGGAGTTTTGCAAAAATACTTTCTAAATTGGTACGCAGCAAATTACGTTTAAAAGTATTTATAGAATCAGCAAATAAATCAAAATTTTCAAAACGCTGTAACAAATTTGCAAAACGCATTATCCTCGAAAGTGGACTGCTATAAGTGTAAACCGTACGATGATATTCGGTTCTAAATAGTTTATATTTTATTCAGGAACAATACCTTTCGGGAAATTGGATTCGGGAAATGGGATTCGGGATATCTATTTTCAGGAAATATGGCGTTCGGGAAAAAGGTCATTCGGGAAAATATATTCGGGAAAGTGTACGGTAACCTTGGCTCTGTCGCTCCGCTTCGCTACGCGCCCGAGCTAAATTTTCAGACTTTTATAAACTCGAAATTTTACTTCATGCTTAGCCTGGGACTGGAAGACACTCGTTTGTTTCATCGTTAAAACAATTGAAAATTAACTTAATACGTTTATTGTCGTTTTATTGACGAAGAACGTTCTGTGTTGTAAAAGTTGGTAAAATTGACAAACGATTCATTTAAAAAACGAAGTTCTGAATTTTATAATAAAAAAGCATAGTTGCAAACATTAATTAACAACTAACAATTTTTATTCACAAAATAATAAATATATACTTCGTAGCTGAAAATGATCTAAATAAAAGAAAATATTACTCGTTTAAAATATATATCTAGTTTCCGCATTTTTACCAAATTATAGTTATGACAATATATAAAAAAATACTTTTCTTTGTGTCTAAAATTTAGGATTTTTAACAATGTCTGTAATAAAAATATTGATTGATAATTGACACACTAAACTTATTTCAGTTGTCACTTGTTTCAATTTAAGACCATTTCACATTAAATTAGTGTTTTATACGCGTGGCGCATGAAGTAAAATTTCGAGTTTAGAAAAGCCCAAATTTTCAGGCTTTTCTAAACTCGAAATTTTACTTCATGCTTAGTCTGGGAGTGAAAGACACTCGTTTGTTTTATAATTGAAACAATTGAAAATTAACTTAATACGTTTATTGCCGTTTTATTGACGAAGAACGTTCTGTGTTGTAAAAGTTAGTAAAATTGACACTATTCATTTAAAAAACGAAGTTCTGCATTTTATAATCAAAAATTATAGTTGCAAACATTAATTAACAACTAACAATTTTTATTCACAAAAAAAATTAATATATACTTCGTAGCTGAAAATGATTTAAATAAAAGAAAATATTACTCGTTTAAAATATGTCTCCGGTTTCCGCATTTTCACAAAATTATAGTTATAACAATATATAAAAAAATTACCTTTCTTTGTGTCAAAATTTTGAATTTTTAACAGTATCAGTAATAAAAATATTGATTAATAATTGTCATACTAAACTTATTTCAGTTGTCACTTGGTTCAATTTAAGACCATTTCACATTAAATCAGTGTTTTATACGCGGGGCGCATAAAGTAAAATTTCGAGTTTAGAAAAGCCTGAAAATTTCGCTCGGGCGCGTAGCGAAGCGGAACGACCGAGCCAAATTAGGCTTCATGCTTAGTCTGGGAGTGGAAGACACTCGTTTGTTTCATCATTGAAACAATTGAAAATTAACTTAATACGTTTATTGTCGTTTTATTGACGGAGAACGTTCTATGTTGTAAAAGTTGGTAAAACTGACAAACGATTCATTTAAAAAACGACGGTCTGCATTTTATAATCAAAAATTATAGTTACAAACATTAATTAACAACTAACAATTTTTATTCACAAAAGAAATAAATATATACTTCGTAGCTGAAAATGATTTAAATAAAAGAAAATATTACTCGTTTAAAATATGTATCTGGTTTCCGCATTTTCTCCAAATTATAGTTATGACGATATATAAAAAAATACCTTTCTTAGTGTCAAAATTTAGAATTTTTAACAATGTCAGTAATAAAAATATTGATTGATAATTGACACACTAAACTTATTTCAGTTGTCACTTGGTTCAATTTAAGACCATTTCACATTAAATCAGTGTTTTATACGCGTGGCGCATGAAGTAAAATTTCGACTTTAGAAAAGCCCAATTTGGCTCGGTCGCTCCGCTTCGCTACGCGCCCGAGCCAAATTTTCAGGCTTTTCTAAACTCGAAATTTTACTTCATGCTTAGTCTGGGAGTGGAAGACACTCGTTTGTTTCATCATTGAAACAATTGAACATTAACATAATACGTTTATTGTCGTTTTATTGACGGAGAACGTTCTGTGTTGAAAAAGTTGGTAAAATTGACAATCGATTCATTTAAGAAACGAAGTTCTTCATATTATAATCAAAAATTATAGTTGCAAACATTAATTAACAACTAACAATTTTTATACACAAAAAAATAAATATATACTTCGTAGCTAAAAATTATTTAAATAATAGAAAATATTACTCGTTTAAAATATGTATCTGGTTTCCGCATTTTCACCAAATTATAGACATGACAATATATAAACAAATTACCTTTCTTTGTGTCAAAATTTAGAATTTTTAACAATGTCAGTAATAAAAGTATATTGATTGATAACACTGCGCAACAATGAAAATGTTTCGGACTCAAAATTAGCTAATACTTATGTATTTTCACCCGCTGAATTCGAAAATTAAAATTAAAAATTACATATTAGCTCTTGTTTAGGAGATAAAGTTGTATGTTGCTTCTTAAGGGTGTAAATTTTAATTTTTTGGAAAATTTTATATATGACATTTGGCATACCTGTAAACTGACAAAACTAACAGTCCATAATGTTTGTAGGTTATGTTTATAACTAGTGAAGTGATTTATGTGAGTTTCCTATTGTTTAACTAGTGCGGAATTATTAACATAAATCAAAATGCCAAGGAATTGTGTAAATTCAGTAGACAATTTTTGTTACATATGTGGTGAAATAACATTTTCATCACAGAAGCGAAATATCACGCCTCTTGTGAAAACTGCTTACCAACATTACTTTGGTATGAAGGTAGGGGACCAGGATAAGTCATGGGTTCCACACATATGCTGTAACCAATGTTCGGTTATACTAAGAGAATGGCTGAAAAATAAAAAAAAATCTTTGGCTTTTGCTGTGCCTATGGTATGGAGGAAGCCTAAAAACCATAAAAATGACTGCTATTTCTGCTCAAATCCGCCCATAAAAGCAGGATTGTCAATGAAGAAAAGGGGAACAGTTAAATATCCGAATCTTCCATCTGCCATTCGACCTATTCCTCATTCGGATAGTTTACCAGTTCCTACCCCACCACAAATTTATGATTTGGAAAATAAAGGTAGAAATGAGGTAGAAATGGAAGAAGAAGAAGAAGAAGCAAATAAGCGTTTCACATCAAATGACCCTGATTTTGAGATAAGAGATGATACACTAGTAACACCACACAGATTGAGTCAAGCAGAATTAAGTGATCTTATTCGAGATCTAGACTTGTCACAGGAGAAGGCAGAACTTCTAGGGTCAAGACTACAGCAGTGGAATCATCTCCAACACGATGTCAGAGTTTCACAGTATAGAAAACGTCAGCGAAACCTGCTCTCTTTTTTTGAGAAGAATACCAATCTTGTTGTTTGTATCGACGTCTATGGATTAATGAATTGTCTCAAAATGAACTATGATCCAACAGAATGGAGGTTATTCATCGACTCATCTAAGCTAAGCTTAAAAGCTGTATTACTGCACAACGAAAACCGTCTTCCTTCTATTCCTATTGGCCATGCAGTTCACATGAAAGAGACTTACATTAACATGAAAACTCTTCTCGAATCAATCAATTACAATGAACACAAGTGGAAAATTTGTGGTGATCTAAAAGTCATTGCTATACTTTTAGGAATGCAATTAGGGTATACTAAATACTGCTGCTTTTTGTGTATGTGGGATAGTAGAGACAGAAGTTCACATTACATAAGAGCAGACTGGCCTGCAAGAAATCTCAATACTTACTTACAAAATATCGTTGCTGAGCCACTTGTGGACCCAAAAGATATTCTTCTTCCACCCTTACATATTAAATTGGGTTTAATGAAGAATTTTGTCAAAAGTATGAACAAAGATGGACAGGCTTTTAGGTATTTGAGAGACAAATTCCCGAAACTAAGTGATGCAAAGGTTAAAGAGGGCATTTTTGTCGGGCCACAAATTCGTCAACTTGTTAGGGATCCTGCGTTTGACGAAGTTTTGGAGGGGAAAGAAAAGGAAGCCTGGAAAGCTCTAAAGGGAGTGATTCGTGGATTTTTAGGAAACAAAAGAGATGAAAACTACAGTCAGTTAGTAAAAATACTCCTGGAAAAATACCATCAACTCGGATGTAACATGTCCCTAAAGATCCATTTTCTCCACTCCCTGGTGCTGTTAGTGATGAACATGGAGAAAGGTTCCACCAGGATATTTCTGTAATGGAACGAAGATATCAGGGTCGTTGGAATGAAGCTATGCTAGCGGATTACTGTTGGTTTGTGTGTAGGGATGCTCCGGAACTCGCATACAAGAGAAAAGTAAAAAGATCACGATAACGTTATACCTACTATGTATCACAGAAACTAGAGCTAATAAAACAATTTCATTGTCATTTTCATTTTTTTTTAGCATAAAATGAATATAATTTGACTAATATGGTGCAGGAAACATGAAAAAAATATTTTTTTGTGGTGCAGTGTAATTGATAAACTAAACTTATTTCCACTTGTAAATAAAACACTTTTTTTACTTTTAGTTTGATTATGACTACTAGATAGTCAAAATTATAGTCACAAAAAATAAGTGCAAAACATAGTGGTTAAACAAAGTAAAAAAATGTATTATTTACAAGTGTATTTAAGATGTACAGTTCTGTGCAATAAAATTAAGCATAAGTCTCATAACTATTTTTTACAATATTCTAGTTGTATAATTCGGGTCTGTGTTAATTGCCTAGCAGCAATTTCAATAAATAATAAAACAGCATAACTTGAAAATAAAGCTTTTATTAAAAAACTAAGACATTTAAAAAAAAAACGCTTGTAATAAATACAACAAAGCCGAAATAGAAAAACCATCTTCTATTTTAGTTAGAATTCGAATTTTTAAATTGTTGTCTAAATGACGCAGCATTTTGACACTAAGGAAATTGACATATTTGCATATTCTTGTAACTAGGGAACTCATCATGTCCGTTTCAAACTATAACATATTTTGTGTGCTCAATTTTATTGCACAGAAGTGTACCACAAAGTGAACGTCTACAACACAAAACAGTTAAACTTATTTCACTTGTCAATTGGTTAAATTTAAGACCATTTCACATTAAATTAGTGTTTTATACGCGTGGCGCATGAAGTAAAATTTCGGGTTTAGAAAAGCCTAATTTAGTTCGGTCGCTCCGCTTCGCTACGTGCCCGAGCCAAATTTTCAGGCTTTTCTAAACTAAATTTGAATATTTGATTATTCAAATATAAACATTTCTATCACCATATTATTCATTGAATTAAATATTCGAATTGAAATATTTGAATATTCGAATACATGAATATTCGAATATTCAAATATGTGAATATTTAAATATTCAAATATAAACATTTCTATCACCATATTAGTCATTGAATTAAATATTCGATTTGAAATATTTGAATATTCGAATACATGATTATTCGAATATTCAAACATTTGAATATTTGAATATTCGCGTATTTGAGTATTTGAATATTTTTTATTACTTTAAGTAAAACACTTTGTTTATAACTTTCAAAAATTGTTTATTTTGTATTCACAACAAATGTTTCGGCACACTGTGGCTTCTTTAGGTGAAGAACAAGTGATTAACTTAACCTAATTACAATGTATATATAGGGCTAGCTGATAAGTAAGAGGGGTGGGGGTTACAGTTTTAAATTGAGCAATATTATATTATTATATTTTTTATGTTAAAAGTAGTAATACATTAAAGTGAAATCTTCAATCATATTTATTGACACGTAATGAAGTAATTTGACTCTTTATTATAGTGAGATAATTTGCCGTTTATAACACGATTGCTATTTTTGTACATAAATTAATATTTTTAGTGTAACTTGTCACATACATTGTCATTCCGTGTTAAAAATATCGATTTATGCTAAAAACAGTTTATGTGAATTAAACGGATGTTTTTTTTTCTTTCGCATAATTTAATATTTTCAACGTGGAAAACAATTTTGGCCAACTATGACACATTAGCACAATTTTTTTGTTTAAAACTTAATAAAGGAAGGTTAGGTTAGATGACAAGTTGTGAAGTTAGTTACAATTAATTTTAAAACCACCAAGTTAAACGAAAAAAAAACATTATTCTTGTAACCTCACCTGTCTTTAAACTATCATAAAATTTTGACATAATTTAAATGAGATTATTTATTTTGACATTAAGACATTAAATTACTATGTCAATTGTTTTTTGACAAATAAAATCACTTGGTCTTTTTATGACTGTGATAGCATTTCATTAAACAATGACTATTGTAACATTTTTACTGAAAGTTTCTTACGTCGACTGTGTTTTCTCTATTATGGCATTTTGACGTTAAGTCCCTTGATCGACTTTGAATTGTCGTTTGACGTCTGACATAAAAAAAACAATTGCTTCCTCTTGTATCATAATTGACATTCTGTTTTGACGTTATAAAAATGTCTCCGCCAATAAAACAAGAACAATGTATTACGTCAAATACCAATTGTTTTAATGCTAAAACGAATGTCTTCCACTCCCAGATTAAGCATGAAGTAAAATTTCTAGTTTAGAGAAGCCTGAAAATTTGGCTCGGGCGCGTAGCGAAGCGGAGCGACCCAGCCAAATTTTCAGGCTTCTCTAAACTAGAAATTTTACTTCATGCGCCACGCGTATAAAACAATAATTTAATGTGAAATGGTCTTAAGTTTAAGCAATTGACAAGTGAAAAGAGTTTAACTGTTTTGTGTTGTAGGCGTTCACTTTGTGGTACATCTTAAATACGCTTGTAAATAAAACACTTTTTTACTTTGTTTAACGAATATATTTTGCACTTAATTTGTGACTATAGTTTCGACTATCTAGTAGTCGTTATCAAACTAAAAGTAAAAAAAGTGTTTTATTTACAAGTGGAAATAAGTTTAGTTTATCAATTAACAATCAATATACTTTTATTATTGACATTGTTAAAAATTAAAAAAAAATTCTAGCATAACATTTTGACATAATTTAAATGAGTTTAATTATTTTGAAATTATTACATTAAATCACTGTGTCAATTGTTTTTTTGACTAATAAAATCACTTGGTCTTTTGACTCTGATAGCATTTGATGAAACAATGACTATTGTAACATTTTGACTGTAAGTTTCTTACGTCGACTGTATTTTCACTATTATGGCATTTTGAGGTTAAGTCCCTTGATCGACTCTGAATTGTCGTTTGACGTCTGACATAAAAAAAACGATTGCTTCCTCTTGTATCAAAATTGACATTCTGTTTTGACATTATAAAACTTTCTCCACCAATAAAACAAGAATCAATGTATTACGTCAAATACCAATTGTTTGAATGCTAAAACTAATGTCTTCCACTCCCAGATTAAGCATGAAGTAAAATTTCGAGTTTAGAAATGCCTGAAAATTTGGATCGGGCGCCTAGCGAAGCGGAGCGACCTAGCCAACCAAATTAGGCTTTTCTAAACTCGAAATTTTACTTCATGCGCCAAGCGTATAAAACACTAATTTAATGTGAAATGGTCTTAAATTTAACCAATTGACAAGTGAAATAAGTTTAACTATTTTGTGTTGTAGGCATTCACATTGTGATACATCTTAAATACACTTGTAAATAAAACACTTGTTTTACTTTGTTTAACCCCTATATTTTGCACTTAATTTGTGGCTATAGTTTCGACTATCTAGTAGTCATTATCAAACTAACAGTAAAAAAAATGTGTTTTATTTACAAGTATAAATAAGTTCAGTTTATCAATTATCAATCAATATACTTTTATTACTGACATTGTTAAAAATTATAAATTTTGACACAAAGAAAGCTAATTTTTTTATATATTGTCATAACTATAATTTGCTGCAAATGCGGAAACCAGATACATATTTTTTAAACGAGTAATATTCTTTTATTTAAATCATTTTTCAGCTACGAAGTATATCTTTATTTGTTTTGTGTATAAAAATTGTTATTTGTTGATTTTGTTTAATTAACTAGAATTTTTGATTATAAAATGCAGAACTTTGTTTTTTAAATGAAAAAATATTAACAAATTAAGAAGTTTACTTTAAAAGAAGATGGTTAAGAAAGAAAAAAACAAAAGTCATCGCAAAACTGTCGAAATAATGAAAAATCGTTTGTCAATTTTAACAACTTTTACAACACAGAACGTTCTCCGTCAATATAAGGACAATAAACGTATTACGTTCATTTTCAATTGTTTTAATGAAACAAAGGAGTGTCTTCCACTCCCAGACTAAGCATGATGTAAAATTTCGAGTTTAGAAAAGCCTGAAAATTTGGCTCGGGCGCGTAGCGAAGCGGAGCGACCGAGCCAAATTAGGCTTTTCTAAACTCGAAATTTTACTTCATGTGAAATGATCTTAAATTGAAACAAGTGACAACTGAAATAAGTTTAGTGTGTCAATTATCAATCAATATTTTTATTACTGACGTTGTTAAAAATTCTAAATTTTGACACTAAGAAAGGTATTTTTTTTATATATTGTCATAACTATAATTTGGTGAAAATGCGGAAACCAGATACATATTTTAAACGAGTAATATTTTATTTTATTTAAATCATTTTCAGCTACGAAGTATATATTTATTTTTTTTGTGAATAAAAATTGTTAGTTGTTAATTAATGTTTGTAACTATAATTTTTGATTATAAAATGCAGAACGTCGTGTTTTAAATGAATCGTTTGTCAATTTTACCAACTTTTACAACATAGAACGTTCTCCGTCAATAAAACGACAATAAACGTATTAAGTTAATTTTCAATTGTTTCAATGATGAAACAAACGAGTGTCTTCCACTCCCAGACTAAGCATGAAGTAAAATTTCGAGTTTAGAAAAGCCTGAAAATTTGGCTCGGGCGCGTAGCGAAGCGGAGCGACCGAGCCAAATTAGGCTTTTCTAAACTCGAAATTTTACTTCATGCGCCACGCGTATAAAACACTGATTTAATGTGAAATGGTCTTAAATTTAACCAAGTAACAAGTGAAATAAGTTTTGTGTGTCAATTATAAATGAATATTTTTATTACTGACATTGTTAAAAATTCTAAATTTTTGACACAAAGAAAGGTAATTTGCTCATTTACATATTGTCATAATTATGTATAACGATTTATATTATTAATGTGATTCTGTAACTGTAACAGAATATAATTTTCAACAAATTTTTGGCATTTTTGACGGTATTGTATTACTGATGTTTTTTTTGGGCCATTGTGATATTTTTGGACGTATTTGAATATTCGAATATTTTATTATTCAAATATTTGAATATTCGACCATTTGAATATTCTATTATTTAAATATTCGAATATTTAAATAGTCGAATATTCAAATATTTGAATATTTTATTATTGAAAAATTTGAATATTTGATTATTTAAATAAGCGAATATTCAAATAGTCGAATATTCAAATATTTGAATAATAAAATATTCGAATATTCAAATATTTGAATATTCGAATATTTAAATATTCGAACATTCAAATGGTCGAATATTTAAATATTTGAATAATAAAATATTCGATTATTCAAATGGTCGAACATTAAAATATTTGAATAATAAAATATTCGAATATTCAAATATGTCCCAAAATATCACAATGCCCCAAAAATAACATGAGTAATACAATACTGTCAAAAATGCCAATATATTTGTCGGAATAATATAAATCGTTATACATAATTATGACAATATGTAAATGAGCAAATTACTTTTCGTTGTGTCAAAAATTTAGAATTTTTAACAATGTCAGTAATAAAAATATTAATTCATAATTGATACACAAAACTTATTTTACTTGTTACTTGGATAAATTTAAGACCATTTCACATTAAATCAGTGTTTTATACGCGTGGCGCATGAAGTATAATTTCGAGTTTAGAATAGCCTAATTTGGCTCGGTCGCTCCGCTTCGCTACGCGCCCGAGCCAAATTTTCAGGCTTTTCTAAACTCGAAATTTTACTTCATGCTTAGTCTGGGAGTGGAAGACACTCGTTTGTTTCGACTTTGTTTCGAGTATTTGAGTATTCGAATATTTAAATATTCGAATATTCAAATAGTCGAATATTCAAATATTTGAATAATAAAATATTCGAATATTAATATTTAAATATTTGAATATTCGAATATTTGGATATTCAAATTTTTGAATAATTCGAATATTTGGTTATATTTTTGATAAATATTCGAATACTTAAATTTGAAAAATTCCTAGCCCTAATTTATACAGACTTAATCATTTTAACTAACATTTATATCATATGTTCAATAAAAAAACACCTCTAGAGTGCCATGATTTAATCTTTTTTCAAATTTAAGTTGGCAACACACTTTAGGAATTGACATATAAAGCGTCAGTCATAATAATTACAATGTATTTTTTAGAGTTAATTGAACATACGATACTAATAATTAATTAAACAATGTCCAAAAATACGTAATACAAACTAAAATTTAGAGCAATTATCTATTCTGATGTCACCTGCGCGATTAAAACTATTTTTGAAACTAGAAAAACATAAATGACAGATATTAAATACATCGCGTTAAAGAATGGAAACAAGCTATATCCAATAATAATGAGAAGAGAAAGAATAGACGTGCTATTTCAATAATACCTTCACACTTGAGAATTTTAATTAACCCTACTCATCCTGACACGTCCTCCATATCTATTAGCTAATCAAAATCTCATTAAAACCAAAGACGCTGCTACTGAAAAAGATGATACATCAGTACAGCGATGGCAATTCCGAGGATTCCTTTGTGGAGAGAGAGAAAATAAAAGCACGAACAAACTAATTGACAATTTATCCAGTCGCAACCGTAAAATCAGAATAAATTCGTTCCTGGCTGCGGGTTTGGAAACAATAGATGGTTAAAGGTAAATAGTAATAGCATCTAGGCGCCAGTGAAGGTGGATGGGAAAAATGAAATGAAATAGCAGTGTATTGCAAATGACCAAGACGACGGAGAATTGAACAGATGATGAGATGAGACGGTGCGCGCATTACTTCGTTTTATCGGCCGATTTACGACAATGGGATTTCAAATCAATTTTATGTCTCAGAACGCGGCGCGCTTAATGAAACCCTTGATTAAACCAACTGTCGTCGTCATGGAAATTACTTTTTTCTAGAGCTGTACTGACCCAATCTGTGAGTACATGTTGATTTAAGTGGATATTCGTTAAGGTAATAACTATTTTAGTTTCACCTTTCATTGAATTTAGAAGCGGCTTTGTTTGTAACTTTTATATTTACAAACAAAGCCGCTTCTAATTTCATAGGTTTTTCGATTTGAAGAAAAAATCCCTGTTTGAGTATTTATTAATTATCGTATGTTTTCAACGGCAATTATAGAAACTTTAATAATGCTTTAGTATAAGTTTTGAATTATTAAATATATACTTTGGTATACTATTATTAATATATTAATAAATTTATTTAACACAAAATTGATGAAAATTGAATAATCTTTATTGGAGTTTTTTGTTTTTAAAATATAGCACCCGAAACTAAAATAATTCAACACTTTTAGTAAATAACACACTTGGATAAGATTTCACTGTTTATTAGTTGACACTGCAACAACTGTTTTGCCATACAGTGGCTTCATCAGGCAGATGAATGAATCATAAAATCATCATTCATCTGCCTGATGAAGCCACTGTGTAGCGAAACAATTGTTACAATGTCAACTAATAAACAGCGGAATCTTAACCAAGTGTGTTATTTACTAAAAGTGTTTATATGGAATTTCACTAAGTAACAGCCTCAGCTATTACATTTTTAAAATAATTAATTTAATGATAAAAACATAATTTACATTTTTAATGATAAACTCCAATATGAAAGTTATTACACATTTGAAAAGATTATATTCATACATTGCTGTTTGACAATCTCAAATATATCTTTTTTCATACAAAATGTTCATATTTTACCCGGCGCATTCACCATAATGCAGTATTTTAAATATAAAATTCAATAGGTGTAACCAGGGCCAGTTTAGTTTAGGAGGCTATAATGAGTAAGTTTTAGATTATATTTATAATCGAGTCATCCCTGAGTGAAATACATGTAGCCGTCTATGGAGCAGTTGCATAAAAACAACTCGAAGGAGAGTTTAGCGGAATTATTAATCCCAATTTTATCGTACATTTACACTAGGGGTGTTAAAAAAACGTTTTTTTTCATTTTAATTAAAAGAAACAGTATTTTTTACAAAACGTGTTTTTTTCAACGAAACAGTGTTAAAAACATTGACAATTAAAAACATGTTTAAAATGTGTTTTAAACATAACCAGCCTTATTAATAGACCTTAGCATACAGCTCGAAACTCAACATTTTACTTCATGTGCTACGCGTATAAACATTGATTTTAAGTGAAGTTGAAAATCTTATTATTAATGTTGTATTAATTATTATTAACAGCATTCTTAGAACCATTTAAAGCTGTATGCTAACTTCTATTGATTAGACTGAGGATGTTAAAGGGTTAATTACATTTGAAATCTCAACAATATTTAGATTTTTATGCAAAATTTTACCAAATAATTATTTAAATCCACGTATGATCCAACTTCACTCCAGTCAAATTTGGAACAATTTAGAGGTTATGTTGCCCTGTTTTTGTTTATGTTTGTGTGAAAATTGATTTCTTCTGCTGAATTATTTACTTTTAACAAGCGTTTAACCTTTCTGGTTAAGCATGAAGTAAAATTTCGAGTTTTGGAAACCCTACAATTTTACTTAACGCTTAATCTGGGAGTGGACGAACTCGTTTATAACTTAAATGTAAACTATTTTAGAAAACAGCAAATAGGTATCTGAAGATTATATGTGAAAAGAGAAAAAATTCCTGTATGAGTTAATGACTTAATTAAATAAAAATGAACAAGAAGCTACTTAAGATATATTTTGACTGAATATGACAGTCAACATTTATATAAAACAGTAATTTTACTACAGTTATTTTCACGATCTTTCTGATTTTCATTACATTGTATCTTGATTTTCGCCCAAATGGTCTGAGATTTTCAATATTTTTGTTAATTTTCATAATTTTAAGATTTTTATCAATACTTTCACCAGTTTCTATAGGTTTCATCAATTTACGTACATTTTGGTGATTATCGTCAATATCGTAAGTCATAAGATCATAGATAAGAAATTTCAAGATTATTTTTAATGTTGTCAAATTTTATCTACGATTTTTATCATTCCATTTTGTCAATTTCCACCTAAACTGATAATTGATGAACAAACTTCGATGTAGTGAACACTTGAAAAGTTATTTCCTAGAAAATATTGTTCGCATTTCAAAATTACACAATTAAATGATATAGAAAAATAATTTACATATTTATAATTTCTTGATGTCCGCTCTATGAGAAACTGGAACCAAAAATACCGGTCTGCCACATAAAACAGTTTGGAAAGCGCTGCTTTAGAGCCTGGGTCTCCAAACTATCTTCTCCGCGGGCCACAAATACAATTCTACATAATAAAGTCGGCCAAGATCCGATTAATTTTATAAAATTATGATAAATTTAAGGAACAATTTTTACAATATTTCAAAATATGACATTTACAAAAAAAATTACAAACAATCGCGGGCCGAATTTGGCCCGCGGGCCGTAGTTTGGAGACCACTGCTTTAGAGCGTCATTGTTTAATCTTTTTATTAATTTAAGTTGGCTGTAATTTATTTATTAAATAAAATCAGAGTTGCTAACCTACAATATTTTTCATGGCACTCTAGAGCTCTTTTTTATTGAACATACGATACATCATGGTAAAAAAAAGCAGTCAACAAACTCATAATCACAAAACAGTCAATCGACAGCCGAGCGAACCATATTTATTTATTTTTATTTAAAATTTTACACCGGCAGAAAAACAAACGGCCAGTGATTATAGTCAGAATGTCGTAATAGTCAAATTATTAAGTGTAATTTTATTTTTATTTTTAGATTACATGTTGATTATATTGACAGTCTTTATTATATTGACAGCCATTTGACGATAACATTTGAAAACATCAACTATTAATCGATTAGGTTGACCACATACTAGATTATATGTGGATTAAATTGACAGTCTTTACTATATTGACTGCCATTTGACGACAACATTTGAAAACATCAACTATTAATCGATTAGGTTGACTACATATTGATCATTGTTGTCATTGCTATTTATTGTCTCTCATTTACCAATATTTACTATCAATTGATTATGTTGACTACATTATTCATGCTGATTGTTGACTACTATTTAATATTGACTTTTATTTGACAAAACTAATTATTAATCGATTAGGTTGACTACATGCATGTTAATTGTTGACTACCATTTATTAACTGTCATTCGAAAACATTGACTGTATTAACTAAATTGACAATTGTCAGCGTTTCATGTCAATATTTATGTTGATCTGACTTTTATGAAATCGAAATTTTGCGTCAAAATCGTGATGTTTACGTCAAAAAAGACAAAAATGGCATTATACCCGAAAACCTGAAATTTACAAAAAGACTGCATCTGCTGATTTAAGACAAAGTCGATTTTTTTTCTCCAACGATTTTCAACAAAACATTTGATATTGTGGAAAATCCAGTGGAGATATTTAAATTGCGATTGCAACGTTTAATAATTTTTAAGTAAGTTTATTCTTTGATGTTGTATATTTTCGTCAGGTTAGTTAACACTGTAATTTTTATTCTCAAAAAAACCGGTGTGGAACTAAAATTCACTTTTTTCAAAGCCGAAAAAAAAAAACTAAAATTTCGACGAAAAAAATAATCTGAAATGGTCCTAATAAAGTAAGGGGGAATCGAAACGAATATTTCCGCAAACAGTTTTGATTTAAAAATTGCAAAAAGTAGAAACTGCTGTAGAATTAAACAAGTGTTGGTGTATATTTTATTTACATATATATTTTATATTTGATTTTTCTTTAAATTTTGTATTTATAAAGATCAATGTAATTTGTCCTGTTTAGGTTTTTCCGTTGGACAATAAAGACTATATTATTTATTTATTATTTAAGTGTTCCCGCGTGCGTTTGAACCGAAATAAACCGATATTATTTTTCGGGTCAGTTCCGGTTTTCGTTCCGTGAAAAAGAACTGTTTTTCCGGTTTTCGGTTCGCGGTTCAGTTTCGGTTCGAAGCCCTGAAAGCAATGCAGAAGCTTAGGACATTTAGAAGATCAGTAGCTTTATTTGTCCTTTATCGAAATATTGCCGAAACCTGGGAATATCACCAAGCTCAAGTATCGTATTAAATTTTACTTTTTTCTTAAGTATTGTAATTTTATTTGTCATAATTGGGAATACATTTATATAAGGCTTTTGTTCTGGGCTAAAAGTGATATAAATAGATCAATAATTTACAATACCTTTAAAATACCTATTTTTAAAATTCCTTATTACGATCCAGTATAGGTAACGTAATGTATGTAAATGGTTTCATTCATATACAGGGAGTTTTTACTACTCAACGCTGCACCCATTTCACAAAGAATTATAAATAATGCACGTTGACTTTTTTAAGCTCGAAAGCGAGATTACAAGATAGGATCAAAAGAGTCGTCCATTGCTAGTCGCACAATAAGAAGTGTATCAGAATTGCGTTGATCGATCGCCCACACGAGAGTGGAGCTTAAACTCCAGTAGCCGGGATTTAAGCGCATAATCTCGAACACGTGTTTCCCTTATTTACAATTCATCCGAATATATACCATAGACAATTTATTATTTATTTCAAATACTTTGTTTAGTTAAATATATATTTATTTTTATTGGAGGATTAATCCTAGTTTGAATGTACTTAATACTTAATGAACCAATTAGTACTTAAACATAATCATAAAAATGTCAATATACATGCGATATAAAATGTTAGGTATACATTGATTTTTAATAGCATTCAATTTGAAGTTTTTGACGAGTGTTTTCACACATTGATTAAGCAAGTAAAATCTCGAGTTTAGAAAAGCCCGAAAATGTGGATTGGTCGTGTAGCAAAGAACGACCGATCCAAATTTTCAGGTATCTCTCAACTCGAAATTGTACCACATGCGTCACGTGTATAAAATATTGGTTTAAAGAGAAGTTCAGAATATTCTGCTTAAGTGTGATCTCACGTTAATAATTTTTTTTAATTTTATTTTCAGGCATTTCTAAACTCTAAATTTTACTACATGCGTCACGCGTACAAAACACTAGTTTAAAGAGAAGTTCAAAATATTATGCTTAATTGTGATCTCACATTAATAAATTTTATTAATGTTTATTCCTCTAACCAAATTTCGCGCTTTTAAAATTTGAGCGATTTATGTAAGTATAATTAAAAGAAAAACTCCGAAAGCAAATTACTCTAGGCGCTTTCATTTTTGAAGATTTGGTTACAAAAAAAACATTTGTATTTAAAGTTCAAAATACACTGCCTGAGTTAGATTTTACGTTAATAAAAAATTAACGTGAAATCTAACTTAGGCAGTGTATTTTAAACTCCAGTTCAAACCAGTGTTTTAGTAAAGAGTTTAGTAGAGCCTGAAAAACCCTGAATTTTACTTCACACTTAACTAAGGAGTGCATACACTCGTCAAAAGCTTCAAATTGAAAGCTTTCAAAAAACAATGAATTTCTGAAAATGAACCAAACGCTGTAATCATCTATGGTTTCCATTTAAAAAAAATGAAGGTTTGTGTTATATCTCAAAGGCTAATGTCGATAAAAAATATTTGATAACATTTTATTATTTAGTGTAAAATTATCTAAAACTTTGCTCTGTATATTTTTTTCTATCTCGAAGAATCGACACTTTTCACATTTTTCAAAATATCTACTTATGCTTGACGTTTTCGGACATTTTACTAATGTTTTTTTATTCAGCTCGTTAAACTGCACTACTTTGCCCATTTAACCGTTTCTCTATCTCTTATAGTTTCCGAGATCCCCATAGAGAACATACAATAATCACCCTGTAGAATACACCTTTATAAAATACAGACTTCTTATAATATTCTCATGATTTAATAGTTGCAATCAATTACAACTAATGACTTTAGCAATACTAGCACCTTAATAAATAATATAGTTTCGGGTGCGGTATAGATAAGATGAAATCAGCAGTTTATGAAAATATGAATACGAATTTATTTGGGGCCCATTAAAAAGAGGAAACGGTAAAAACCCGCTGTGACTTATCTCAACGCCATCGACTTTAGGTCCAATACACAGGTGGTTCTCTCTTAAAATGCCCATTGTTAAAACGGGCTCCCGATTTGATTTTCAGATATACCTACGTAAACAGATAGGAATCACTTTATGTGACAATATATTGAAGGCTACTGCCTACTAGTCTAATCGCTACCACTACTGCCTACACCCAACAGATCTCGACCGATTTGTCCTACGTCTCGCTTGATGGATCTATTCAACAGATTCTCTTACCGCGATAGTTTTAATAATATGCGGATGAATTATTTATTGAAATTCTGTAATTTTAAATATGAACAAATTCTTGATAGATCATTTTAAATGGCATCAAAATATAATAATAATAATAAATGTTGTATTGTGCAGGCTTCTACTACGTTATACATGTTAATTTATCAATAAAAAACGTTTTATCTTTGTATAACACAATGTATTTTTATGTGACTGCAGTTTCGGCAAATTTAACTTGCCATTATCGAACATGAAGCTGAAGTTGATTGATGAATAATAATAGAGTTTATTGTCTTTATCTAGAACTTTATGTTCTGTCAGTGGTGCGCAAACGATGGAAAAGTGATGAAATTTCAAGGTAACAATGTTGAAATTTGCCAGAATTTAAAAAAAATCGAAAATTTTGGAAAAAGATGAAATGTTTAAATTTGGAAAAATGAAGGTATTGAAAAATTTACGAGTCGTCAAAATTTTGCAAATTAAAAAATTGGACAAAAACTTAAAAACCCTCAAGATTTTGTAAATTTATGAAAATTTTAATTATTTGATTATCTTTTAACGAATGTTTTCCACTCCCAGACCAAGCATGAAGTAAAATTTCGAGTTGTGAAAAGCCCAGAGCCCGGGCTTTTCTCAACTCGAAATTTTAGTTCATGCGCCACGCGCATAAAAACACTGATTAATTGTCCAGTTTAAAATATTAAAACATTTTTTTTGCAGATTATCACTTGTCGACATACTTTAAAATGTAAAATTTTAATATTTATTGATATTTCATCACTTTTTGACATTGTTCTAAAATTTTCTCGAATTTGATAATAATTTCATCGTTTTGACAGTATTCAAAATTCTGGTAAATTTCAACATTTTCACCTTGACATTTTATCACTTTTCCAGGGTTTGCGCACCACTGACAGAGAAAAGGAGTCTAGATAAAGACAATAAACTCTATTATTATTATTATTATATAAAAAACAAACTTAAAACATAGTAGTCTTTGCAATAAATGATAATTTTGATGAGTAATTAAGTGTTCACGTGCCCCCCTTTGGGATTTCGTAGTAGAGGGCCCAATCAATTTCACAAATTATATCTGTGGCATCAGTGAACGGTGGGTTAAGTACAAACATTGCATTTTTAGGAAATTAAATTAAAAGTTTGTATGTTTTTCCAAAATCGCATGATTTATAAAAAATCTATGTTTTGCCCTAAAAAATGTAATTGGCAATTGCTCTTTACACTCTTAAGGTTATTATTTTAATTTTGTTAAATTTTCAATAATTTTATAACAATTAAAAAAAAATGTATGTACATAGCCCGATTTACATTCAATTCATTAGTGCAAAGCGTGTCAAGTTATTATTTTAATTATTAATAAAATTTGATTATTGCAACTAATAATAATAATTTTTTTTGTGGTTCGGTGCATAATAAACGGTACATTTTGAACAACGAACAGTAGTTTAAAAAGTCAGTGTTCCTTATTTCGGTAACGTCAAATTTCTTTTTCTTCCCAGTATCACGCTTTAACTGGACCCAATCATGCGGGTATTCGAATAGTCTGTTGAATTTTTTGTTTTTTCTCAATCAATGCATGTGAAGTGCCACATTCCATATGCGTGTACCCCGAAACAAGAAACTTATGGTTTATACTTTTCAAGTTGCTTGAATTTTGAAGGGCTTCCCAGCACATGACTGCAATATGGCTGTTCTTATTTTGGCTAGGGCACGAATCCGAGTACATTGTTACAGTTTTTACGGAAGGCTTAAGTTTTTTTTTTTTAGTAAAATAATAGTAGAGACACGATGCAATTTCATTGGCTCCACGACCGGCCATGGCTTCGTGCCACACGTAACAATATATTTGGTTTTGGTCGCAATCGAATATTGTTAAGTTATAAGTCCATAAAGTTCGTTTATAGAAAGATACTGATTTTTTTAATAATGGAGTCGCGAGGCACTGTTCGAAAGTTATAGTTTTCTTTAAACAATTTTTTTCTGAACTTTCTTTGTCGATCCGTTTATACTCATAAGCTCGGTCTGCGTCTAATTGATGTTGATGTAGTTTTTTTAATATCGAAGGTTTGTCCCCGACTTGGGCAACCTATTCTTCAAGGATCAATCTATCACATGTCGCGCAGGTGTCGACTTTAGGTTTTTTAATAAACAGTTTCATTTTGTGCTAGCCGGCTTCCTAATTCGCATGATTTTTTGTATTCTTCGTGAAGCATTGTACCATCACAATGCTCGACCTAACCTAACCTAACCTAACCTTTTTTTTTCTGAAGGGGGACAATCTGCATCGCTGTCACAGCATCAGACACCACGCCGCCAGTTGACGTGGTAGTGTGGGGATGGTCTTGGCTTTTCCAGCCGACCCACTAAAAACCCCCTTCTGCCCTATAGTGTCCTACTCCGGGACCGCCTCTTGGCATTTCTTCGGAGTAGGTAGGCTGCGGCATTTGTGGTGTTCGTGCCGCTGTTGGATTCTGGCCTTTGTAGTCTCAATTTCCGTTTCTCACTGAGTCCGGTCTGTTCTGTTCGTTGTTTGCTTGCTCTCTTTTCGTATCTGCATCTTTTTGACTCAGGACCCTTTTGGCAAAGTTATCTATCGCCGCACAGTTCTCCTCCGATTCAATCAATAAGTTGATTATGGTGCCTTGGTTGAATTTGCCGGTAGTCGCCTCCAGGTCAAGCCTTTCTCTGCTCCATTTTGGACAGTGCAAGAGTGTGCGCTGGGCCGTGTCTTCTCCTTCCTGGCAGTAGGTGCACTGTGGCAATTCTGCTTTCCCTATGCGGTGGGGATAGTGCTGGAAGCACCCGTGTCCTGTTAGGAGCTGTGTCAGGAAATTGGACGTGGACCCGTGATTCCTCTTATACCATGTTTCCACCCGTGGTATAAGGGTATTAGTCCACCCGGTGTTCAGGTCCCATCTCTCCTGCCACCGCATCATCGCCCTCTCCTTTGCCCGTGTTTTCGTCTCACTAGACGTGACTCCGCTCTTGATATCTGCGTAGACTTCGCTACCTAACCTAACCTAACCTAATCTAACCTAACCTAACCTAACCTAATCTAACCTAATCTAATCTAACCTAACCTAACCTAACCTAACCTAACCTAATCTAACCTAACATAACTTTTTTTTTTTAGTTGAGAAAAATGCTTTTACGCACTGTTGTGTGTGGGACTCCTCCCCTTATCTAAAGGAGTCCTACCCACTAAAAAACTCCCCATCTTACCGCGATTCTTACCGGTACGTCCGTGGACATTCCATCAGTAAGAGCGGTGACTGCACGTTGTTTAGCAGTTTTGTCTGCGGCGGTTAAGCTGGCATCGTCCGTTCTTCCCGGAATTTCCTATTCATTATGCAGTTAGCGAATGCTGCCACCGCTTCCCATGCCTGCTCGCTCTCTAGCATTTTTCCCACCACTGTCCTTGCATCCAAACTCCCTATACTCTCCTCGAGGGCTGACCTCTCCGGCTTCCATTCCGGGCATGATAGTAGCGTGTGTCCGGCGGTATCGTCGTGATGACCACAATACCTACACATACTGCTTTCTGCTTTGCCGATTCTAACCTAACCTAACATAACCTAACATTACTTAACCATTTAAATGTGGGGATAGAAACTTTTTCGAGCAATCTCGCCTAGAATAATGGATTTCATACACTGGTATTTTACTAAGAAAATCTTCTATACCTTTTCTAATTATTTTGCCGTAGTCCCTAGAAAATGAGTCTCTGCTATCCGCCAGTAAAATTCCTGATACAGTATCTCGTTTCTTTTTAATCGCTGTCGAAATAAACCGTCTAGTTTCGCCAAATATCTTCAAATAACAATCTTTGCAAATTTTTGTTCGCGAGCCGTTAATTTCAACATTGTATTCGACACTCGTTTAAAGCTTCAAATTGAATTTTTTTAAAAAACAACGAATGTCAGATAATTTACAGCCTATGCATATGTTTATACAAAAGAAATATTCCCTGTATACATTTCATTTACGATTTTGTTTTTTATTATGTGCGTTTTTTAGGGCCAGTTGCACTCAACACGTTGAACTCGAGTTCAAGCAAAACTCAAGTTCAAGATGACAGTTCATATTGTTGTAATGTCACTTTAAACTTGAGTTCAGAGTTAAACCAGTTCAACGAGTTTGGTGCAACTGGCCCTAAAAAACGTACATAATAAAAAACAAAATCGTATAATGAAACGTATACAGGGAATTTTTCTTTTGGATAAACATATGCATAGGCTGTAAATTTTCTGACATTCGTTGTTTTTTAAAAAAGATCAATTTGAAGCTTTAAAGGAGTGTTTTCCATTCCCAGACCAAGCATGAAGTAAAATTTCGAGTTTAGAATAGTCCCGTGAAAATTTGTCGAGGATCACGCAGCGACCCGAGACAAATTTTCTGGGCTTTTATAAACTCGAAATTTTACTTCATGCGCCACGCATATAAAACACTGATTTCAAGTAAGTTTCAAATATACATACATTTCACAATATTTTAGTGTTTTATACGCGTGGCGCATGAAGTAAAATTTCGAGTTTAGAAAAGCCCAGAAAACTTGTCTCGGGTCGCTGCGTGACCCTCGACAAATTTTCACGGGGCTTTTCTAAACTCGAAATTTGACTTCATGCTTAGTCTGGTAGTGGAAAACACTCGTTTGAAGCTTCAAATTGATCTTTTTTAGAAACAACGGATGTCGGAAAATTTAGAGCTTATGCATATGTTTACCTAAAAAAAAATTCCCTGCATACATTTCATTATACGATTTTGGTTTCTATTATGCACGTTTTTTACGGCCAGTTGCACCGAACATGTTAAACTGGTTTAACTCCGAACTCAAGTTTAAAGTGACATTACAACAATAGGAACTGTCATCTTGAACTTGAGTTTTGCTTGAACTCGAGTTTACCGATTTTGGTGCAACTGGGCCTTAATCTTGTACAGGGGTCGAAATCAAATAAACACGTTGAACTCGAGTTCAAGCAAAACTCAAGTTCAAGATGACAGTTCCTATTGTTGTAATGTCACTTTAAACTTGAGTTCAGAGTTAAACCAGTTCAACGAGTTTGGTGCAACTGGCCCTAAAAAACGTACATAATAAAAATCAAAATCGTATAATGAAATGTATACAGGGAATTTTTCTTTTGGATAAACATATGCATAGGCTGTAAATTTTCTGATATTCGTTGTTTTTTAAAAAAGATCAATTTGAAGCTTTAAAGGAGTGTTTTCCATTCCCAGACCAAGCATGAAGTAAAATTTCGAGTTTAGAATAGCCCCGTGAAAATTTGTCGAGGATCACGCAGCGACCCGAGACAAATTTTCTGGGCTTTTCTAAACTCGAAATTTTACTTCATGCGTATATAAAACACTGATTTCAAGTAAGTTTGAAATATACATATATTTCACAATATTTTAGTGTTTTATACGCGTGGCGCATGAAGTAAAATTTCGAGTTTAGAAAAGCCCAGAAAATTTGTCGAGGGTCGCGCAGCGACCCGAGACAAATTTTCACGGGGCTTTTCTAAACTCGAAATTTTACTTCATGCTTAGTCTAGGAGTGGAAACACTCGTTTAAAGCTTCAAATTGAAACAAGGGATGTCGGAAAATTTACAGATTATGCATATGTTTACCTAAAAGAAAAATTCCCTGCATACATTTCATTATACGATTTTGTTTTTTATTATGCACGTTTTTTACGGCCAGTTGCACCGAACACGTTGAACTGGTTTAACTCCGAACTCAAGTTTAAAGTGACATTACAACAATAGGAACTGTCATCTTGAACTTGAGTTTTGCTTGAACTAGAGTTTACCGTTTTTGGTGCAACTGGGCCTTAATCTTGTACAGGGGTCGAAATCAAATACATTTTTTGTAAGTAATTCGCTTAGAAATGCCAACAATTTCTAAACATTTTTAATATAGTTAAGATTGTAAAAAGATTTAATGTTTAAACTTGAGGAAAATTATCAACTGTTAGGCAATTTTTGAAAATAACCAAAATCAGTAAATAAAAACAGCACATATAAATATTTATATTAGGAACCATATACTGTTTTTCTTTAATTATTTAAGTAAAGTTTTACACATTCCATGTAAACATTTGCAAAATTAATCAACATGATTATTATTATTATATAAAAAACTAACTTAAAACATAGTTGTCTTTACAATAAATGATTATTTTGATGATGAGTGATTTAGTGTTCATTATAAGTGTCTATAATAAGAGTAGGTAAATTATGCATATGAAAATACAGGTGATCAAAATTGCAATGTGTGCCACATTTTAAACTAAAATCGCATTTATCATAGGTTGACATATCAACTTTTAAAGATGCTACAGCTTCTTATGTTATTCAAACAATCCCAGGCGTTAAGAGAAAATATGATTCGATACAATCAGTAAAAAAATCGTGACGGTGCATGGACCGAAAAAAAAAGAAATATAATTCACATCACTACAAAGCGACGACCTTTACCTGTGTTTAGTGCACGCACAAATTATTTTAATAACATCGTGTTCATGTCCCGTAATTCGCGTTTTGGTTGGCAGCCCTGCGATTACTATCTCCAATTAAGATGCACACACTGATACGAGCACCATCTCGTTGTGTCCTCTGTATTATTTTGTTTAATTTTTAGACCGTACACGCAATTATTAGTATAATTGTTGTCTAAGTATACGAAATTGTTGTTTTTTCGTGCACGATATCGGAAGTCCTCTCCCTTCCGATATCGTGCATCAAAACGCAACAATTATATTTTGTTATCGTGTTGTAGTAAATGGGGAACTTGTTTCCAATTTCGGAATCACGCATATTCTCGATATTTATATTTATTTTTGTTAGAAAGCATGAATATTATTTCCGAATCCGATGCACAGTAGCAGAAATCTGTTCCACAAACCCAAATAAGCTAACACACACCATATGCAGATATTTAACAAATCTAATCGAAACGACCAATTAGCGCGTTCAGGTGATTTATGGACGATTTCAATTCTATTCAACACAGATCAAAAACCACGTATCAATTAACATGCAAATAAATTAGAAAACTAGTCATCAATCACAACACATGCACAGCACATCTCCGCATCAACTGAAGAATTGCTCTATAATTAAAGTGAAAATCAGATTTAGAAATGATTGGAATTTCGCGGCGTTCCGACTAATTTGTGCATTAACTAAAGTATAGCTAATAGTTATTGAATGGATGGTTTGTAAAGGTGGAAGACCCTGACGACTCCTGACCAGCAGGAGGTAGCCAATCTTGGAGTTTTTCAGACGTGTAACAAATAGTCAGACATCACTCATCGCCGTATGAATAATGCATTTCAATCACATGTCCTATCTCGTGTGTGTAATTTTACTTCATATGTCCTATCTTGTATGTGTGTGTAATTTTTGTTTTGTACAAGGCGTGTGTATGCGGGGGCGAATATGAGCAAATCGAAATAATTATTGTATGGTCGCCTTTTTTGGTTCTTATCTGAGTTTTTTTGTTTTCGTGGGATGATGGATTTTATTAAAAATGTCAATCAAATTGTGTGTACGTTTGTAATTATGCGTGTAATAAAGATCGCCTTTTTGAAGATTTCGTACAATTGAAATGCGATGGTATTAAAATTGGAATTGTATTTCTGAGATTAATTCGCCTTTTTTTATATTAAACGTAGGAAGTAATTAATCGTTTTTAACAAATACGAATAATTTTATAAAATTGCCATAAACCGATGATAAATACAAAACATATATTTATATACAGAGTGTTTCAAGTATGAGATTGACCATTGGAATCTCATTTATTATAAGAGATAGAGGGCGGGTTTAAATTCAGCACTGTTTTATAATTCTAAGTTGATTAAATGAGTGAATTCTTTCTTAGGGCAAGTTTTTACTCATCAAATAGAGAAAGTTTTAACTTTGTATTTTTAGTCAGAAAATCTGGCAATGTAGCAAAAAAACATATGGAGATTTTGAAAATATTTAATTCGAAGTTGCCAAAACAAGAATTACTGCGCACTAAAAAGTATGTTGTGAATAAAAAACGAGTAACTTTGTTTAACCACTGTATTTAAACTTGTGATAAATTCAACCATCCTAATAGAATCTTATTAAAATCACAAACTTGTTTAATAAATTGAAGTCAAAATCAACGAAAATCAAATTATAGAAACTACGAACATTATAAAATTTATAAACTTAATCAAAATTGTTCACAGTTTGACTTTTAAATAATCACCAAAATTGTGAAAATTGGTAAACATCGGAATTGCAAATACCACGGCTCTTCAGGACGGTAGCTTAAGTTTACCAAGTTACTTCAAATAACAAAACTTTAGGTGTAACTTTAGTTTTACTAACCGTAAAATGAACAGTGTGTCAAACTTACAATTCAAATTAACTGGCAATAGCGTCTTTACTAGAATTGAAGGGAGTAAAATTCATAATAATTGCAAATAAATGTTGTCCGTCTTGTCCGTTCGCGCAAAAAAAAAACGTTACAAGTATTTCGAGCAGTAAAGATTTATACAGTGTGTCCGAATTTCGACAGAATGTATGGTTATCTCAGTTATTCGAAGAGATAGAGACCAAAGTTGCGTATTTTAGGGCCTAACAATAATATGAAATCAATATTGAAATATCTTCTTTGTTTTTGAGATATTAACAAAAAACTGATTTTCTGAAAAATTCGTTTTTAAGTTTTTATTCAAAAACTCCTAAATCTGGACATTTTCAACTTTGACAATATACCGGCACTTTTGAATGAGAAATCATGCAGCATATTTTATCTAAGATAACTATAACATTTACCCGGGAGTCAACTTTTGTTTTTGTAATGGGCGTCATTTGGGATTTTCATATTTTTCTGAAGTTGGTGATGTACCACACTCATAATTTTTTAGATCTGATATTTAAAATTATAATATTTCTTTGCGTTCGAAACAACGACGTTATATCTATTAATAAAAAAAAATCTTGACAGTGTTCAATCATTGTTAGCAGTCCAAATTAATTAAAAACTGTCAATCTTTTGTAATAATATTGATAAGTATCGATTGTCTTACAAAACATAAAGTAAATCAGTGGTTTATACGCGTGGCGCATGAAGTAAAATTTCGAGTTTAGAAAAGCCCCGTGAAAATTTGCCTCGGGTCGCTGCGCGACCCTCGACAAATTTTCTACGCGGGGCTTTTCTAAACTCGAAATTTTACTTTATGCTTAGTCTGGGAGTGGAAGACACTCGTCAGTTTAAAATACACCACAACTGTTAAAATATGTACCGTAACTGTCACAAAGAAAAACAACATGGCGATCTCATTATAGTTCAATTCAAACTCGTGTCAAGTTGGCACGATTGGTTAAATGTGGGCTTACGCCAAATTATGTCAACTGTCACTATAGTTCAAATGTTGGCTACCGCCAACTTATGTCAATTGTTATTTTAGTCCAAAAGTCGGCTAGCGCCAACTGATGTCAGTTGTCATTATAGTCCAAATGTCGGCCAACGTCGATTTATGTCGAGTTAACACGACTAAAATATCTAAATAAATATTTGGACTAATTATTGGCAGGCGCCGACTTATGTTAACTGTCATTATAGTTCAAATGTCGGCTACCACTGATTTATGTCAACTGTTACTATAGTCAAAATGTCGACTGGCGCCGACTTGTATGTCAACTGTCGTTATAGTCCAAATGTCGACCTATGTCGACTTATGTTAAGTTGACACAATGGACTAATTGTTATCTAGCGCCGACTTATGTCAGGCAACCTAGTGATTTACAGTCATAAATTCCCATTTTGACTATTGTGACATTATGACTGTAAGTCACTTGGTTAACTGTCTTATGACTATGGTAAGATTTTGTCTAATTATATTTCTATAGACTGTATTTCGACTATTCTGGTATTATGACTGTATATCACTTGGTTAGCTGTCTTTTAACTTTTAGTATTTTGTCATTAAATCACTATATTGACTGTATTTGATATAGTGATTTAAGTGACTTACAATCATAACATCACAATAGCCGAAATACAGTCCATAGAGAGACATAATCAGACAAAATCCTAGCATAGTCAAAAAACAGTCAATCAAGCTACTTACAATCACAATAGTCAGAGCACAGTCAATAAAGATATAATATGACAAAATCCTATAATAGTCCAAAAACAGTCAAGCAATTTATTAAGAATCAAAATGTCACACCAGTATTTGGTTTATTAACAAATACATTTTCTATCATTACAGTCGTTAATCAGCTGGATGCCCGTCTTCAGGGGTGATATGTAAGCAAATTATAGGTCCTAGGAGTTGTCAAATCGGTGAGTTACTCAACTGTTTCCAAGGCACTCTGTACAAAAAAGGCACTCTGTACAAAAAAACAACAAAATTTTACATATAAAATGTACAATAACTATAAGTGTGATTCATAATTGAATTTAAAAAAAATATTCTTCTAAAAAAATATGAAAATCCAAAATGGCGAAAAATAAGAAAAACAAAAGTTGGCTATGGTCCCTGGGCAAATGTTATAGTTATCTTAAAATAAAATATCTTACTAGATTTCTCTTAAGAAAGTGCCTGTATAATGTCAAAGCTGTAAATGTCTGGATTCAATACTTTTTTAATAAAAAAATAAAAACGAAATTTCACAAAATCCGTTTTTTGACAATATCTTTTAGATTATTATTGGGCTCTAAAATACGCAATTTAAAATATGCTCTAATTTAACCGACTCTCTATCTCTTCAAATAGTCGAGATCCCCATACATTCTGTTGAAATACGGGCACTCTGTAGAATATTTAGCTGCGCCTTTGATTATTATCAAGGGGCAGCTAAACGAAGGTTACATAAATAATTTAAAGACATCAAAAATTACGAAACAAATAGAAATTTATTTATTTAATTATTGCAATTCTTACAGTTTTTAAAATAAAATAAGATTTTTATAAATTAATACAACTGATGAAAAATTCACAGGAGACGATAAATGTAGTAAAGTTTAATAATTTTCGTAAATATGTTTGTGAAAGCAACCCGACACATTTTGACACATAGTTAACGATCATCGAAAAGTGTTAGTTATTTAAATGATCGAAATCATTTATTAAATTAATTAATATTGAAAAGTGATTAAATGCATCAACATTTACAAAATAATCAAATAATTAATCGTTGCTTTTTAAGAGTTCAATTTGAAGCTTTAAACGAGTGTTTTCCACTCCCAGATTAAGCATGAACTAAATCGTCGAGTTTAGAAAAGCCTGAAAAGCGGAGCGACCAAACCAAATTTTCAGGCTTTTCTAAACTCAAAATTGTAATTCATGCTTGATCTGACGTTCATCATACATACAAGTATTATTCCTTCGTTTTATTATTGGAAATATCGAATTAGCCTCGGGTTTTAATAAAAACCCTGCATATACCTGCCTTAATTAAAATTTTCTGATTTGCATGGAGTTATTTTTTGTTATTTGTAGTAAATTTGTTCTTTCGCAATGTCGACGGTGAATTTAAATTATATTTTATATTTGGAAATAGCGAAGCTGCCCCGGTTTGAACTAAAAACCTTGTATATCCCTTTCTTAATTAACATTTTCTGGTTTGCATGGGGTGTGCATTTTTTTCATTTTTAATACATGCTTTCCTTCGCATTGGGGAAGACGGTCGTCGCGTTTTGTCTTTGACGAAATAATTTGACGTGTGTAAAAGGGAATGAGTAACACGAGATTTCGTGTAGATTGAGGCACACGCCACATCACATCACACACACTGACGTAAAGTATATCTAATCGTATTCGTGACATGATTTTCACTGGGTTTCTGATTTGTTTCACGTTTCACGTTCAACCGAACAACAAACACGCAATATTTTATTTGGATGCACACTACATACCTGGTATACAGTATTATACTACGGTTACAGAATACCGCAACGGTGAATGTTAATTATTTTACTAGGAACTGCAAATTGTGTTACCAGAAAGTTGTAGTTTTATTATCATTTGATAATTGATTTTTATTTTATTTGAATCTGATCAATTCGAATCCGACTATTAATATAACAAGTGTCTATAAACTGTCGGCATCCCAGTAGGTTCTGACTTCAGAAACATACGTCGTAATTAGACATATATTTAAAAGTATTTGACGTTTCCGAGATTCACCGAATCGTATGACAATCTCTAAAGTGAGAAAAGTGAGGTTTTGAACACCGTTTTGACAACTCGAAAGTCGCATTTCCAGTATTTTACTTACGACACGAGTTCAGGAAGTTAAATCCATGCACGCAAAATTTGGCAGCTGAACTGTCATTTCAGTTAAATTATCATTTGATTACAGAATGTAAAGGTTGTGGATTATAAAGAATGAAAAAAAATATTGTATTTGAAGAAGTTCGCGAAAAAAAGTTGTTTGTTTGAAGATAAGTAAAGTATACTACGTGCTGAATAAGTTTGTCGTGAATGAGCTGCAGGTGTAAGCTACGATACAGAGAGACAACTATAACAGATTGGAAGAATATTTCCCCGAAGGTGTCTACGTAGGGATAGATGGGTAATTCTTAGAATTTAATTCCGCATCAATTAGGCGTATTTTTAAGCAAATCTATTTTTCAAGTTTAAAAATGAGCATCGTGAAAGGTCATCAAAACAACGACGATTTATTCTTTCGTTTTTCAAAATCTTTAAAAAATTGCCAAATATCCATTTTCAGACCGATTTTGATGCGTTTTTGTGTGAATTTACATCTTGCAGTTGCAATTTCGATGCACCTTGCATCCTTGATACCTGTTTGCGCTGAGGATCATTTTAGATTGAGCTACATATGACAACGGTTATCAAAATTAAGAATTTTTATGTAAGAGATCTTGCACATTTTCCATGACAGCATTATTGTGATGATTTTGCTCGTTCTAAAAAATATTGTACAATCCTCGTGCGTGAACAATTTTTCCAAGTGCATTTGAAGGCTTCAAAAATGCGTTCACTCGAGAAAATTGTTTTCCCGCACTTGTTTTGTAAATAGCTATTTCAAAGCAACCGAGATGCCGACAGTTTATAGACACTCGTTATAATCAATAATCATTTCCCTGAAAATATAAGGGTACTTTTTTACATTTAATAAAAATAACAGTAACATACATGCATTTGAATGTCTTCGTGATTTACTACTATTTGATCAATAATATGAATATTTATAAACAAAGTAGGATCATTCATTATACTTCACTATGCTAAATACCAAAACGTTTTTAATGCATTTAATTAAAATGAAAAATAGAAGTAAGCCATTCACCATTTGAGTTAATATCCAAACAGGTAAACGAGCGAACCCTTTTCAGTACCTGAGCACGGTCCCAAAACAATACAAATTAGTGAAAAAAAAGTGGGAGCGACATAAATCAAATTATTTTGACGTCCACTTTGATAACTCTGAGAAGATAAAAATAGTACCCACACATAAAAAAAAATCATCAATGGATCGTGGAACGTGAGAATCTCCCAAAATATGTTATTCAGATATTGATCTCTAAATTACTACAAATTTTCTTTTCCTGCGTGAATGAAAATTGTAAATATACAGGTACAGCACCTTTAACTGCATTGGAATTTATTGGGGTCGGCGGAAGGGGTGCTCAAATACAGACGGGCTTGCAATTTGAGATTTTTTAAAATCAATATTATTTCTTAGATTTATGCATATTATAAAATGGATTCAAAAATGGAAAATCTTAAAACTAGAAAATATTTATAGATTTCGAATATGATAACAACCAAAATAGATATGGCTGATTTTAAAACATTTGCAGACTTTTTTAAATTAAAGATAATTGAATCACCTAGAAGCCCTATAGGGTTTAAGTGCCTACAAAAATATGATAAAATTCCAGCTCTAAAGTTTAAGTTATATTAAAACCAAGTAAAATAGGAGTGAAAAGCTTAAATGTCGCTTTGTAATTATCAAAATTACTCTGTTCATTGCATGTAAGCAGGGCCGGCCTAAACAAAAATGGGGCCCGGTGCTAACTTAAGTTGCGGTGCCTTGAACAGGTACAGATGGGGGAAAGGGGAAAATGCCTTCCCCAATAGTCGACAAAAAAATAAAACGACAAAAGGTTTACTATTTCCTCGTTAATAAAATGAATAAAAAAAAAGTGTATAAGTAAATAAATAAATAGTAAACATTTGTAGAATGTGTTGAAGTGGCGATCAAATATAAGGGCTAGGTGTATTTTGAAATTGATTTTAAATGAGTGTCTTATATGCGTGGCGCATGAAGTAAAATTTCGAGTTTAGAAAAGCCTGAAAAGTTTGTTTTTATAGCCATTTTTAATATTAGTGAACATGTATTCAAAGCCTAAGCAGTATATTTTAAACTTCACTTTAAATCAGTGTTTTATACGCGTGGCGCATGAAGTAAAATTTCGATTTTAGAAAAGCCTGAAAATTTGGTTTGGCCGCTCCGCTTCGCGGAGCGACCAAACCAAATTTTCAGGCTTTTCTAAAATCGAAATTTTACTTCATGCTTAATCTCGGATTCGAAACACTCGCTAGAAGCTTCAAATTTAAAGCTTTTATAAAAACAACGAATGTCTAAAAATTTACATCGAAAAATCGTGATATGTATACCTAAAAGAAAATATCTCTGTATGTCGCCAGGTCCAGATGCAGCAAAAAAATAGCTTAATTTGAATATCAAGAAAAAAAATGAATGAATTGATTAAAAAAAATCAAGATTGTAAAAATCGTTAAAGTTTACAGAAACAGAAAATGTCTGGATTTTAACAAATCGATAACATCGTAGGATTGATAAACAAATAGTGAAATTAAAAAAAAGAACAGTAAAACGTAATCAGAATCAAACATAATATGGTGTTCTAGAAACTGTCAAAAATATTAATTATAAATGAAATCGCCAAAAGCAACAAATTCGTTTAAATTTACCAATCGATTAAATTCGAAAATAGTGACAAATATAACCGAAAAGAAACTGTAATTATAATTTTTTTGATGTCTGTAATTTTTTATACAAATCGATCAAATTAAATTTATGTATTTATTTACAAGATCCATCTACAATATAAAATACTACAATTTTAAAAATAGGTATTAAAATTAAAAAATTATTAATTAAAATGGTATAGAAATGTTAAAATCAATAAAATGAAAAAAAAATACTGGGAATTTGTCATTTAGGTATACATATCAGGATTTTTAATGTAAATTTTTAGAAATTCGTTATTTTATTAAAAAGTAACGACTGTTTCCAATCCCAGATTGAGTATGAAGTAAAATTTTGAGTTTAGAAAAGCCTGAAAATTTGGTTTGGTCGCTCCGCGAAGCGAAGCGGCAAAAAAATTCAAGCTTTTCTAAACTAGAAATTTTACTTCATGCGCCACGCGTATAAAATACTGAAATATTGTAAAGTTTAAAAAATACTAGCCTTTATTTCGTTCGGTTAGTTGACAAATTGTGTTGAATCTTCTGAGCTGATTATACATACTAATTCTATTTACAAATTTTTAGGTTTTGATTACATGTTCATTAATTTTACAAATGGTTATACAAAAATTTCCCGTATTTCGATATTTCACCAAAATCACAAATGTTAAATAATTATTACAAATTAGGACAAATTGACAAAAATGTAAAATTTTACCAAATCAGCAAAAGTGCAAATTCCAAAGTGGAATTTAAGCTAAATTTTAAAACTGTCTTTGAAAGATAATCGTTGCCTTGTTTGTAATACATTTTATGTGGTTTGAAAAGTTAAGTTTATAATTAAAAATAACTCCCAAATCCTTTATGTCTTGAACACTAAACAACATTTCACTACATAAATTGTATTCAAATGATAATTTGTTGCTATGGTAGAACGAGATAGAACTGCATTTTTTTGTATTAAAATATAATTTATTTTGTTGACATCACGCATTGACACTATTCAGATCATGTTGCAATCGTTCCTGATCTTCAGATGTTTTTATGCAATTTAACATCTAAAGGTCATCGACAAACAGGAGAAACTTACTAGATCTAATATTTTGTCCGATATCATTAATAAATAATGAAAATAATATTGGCCCTCAATGTGAACCCTAAGGGACCCCGGACGTAACATTAATCTCTGATGAAGTAACATCGCCTATTTTAACTTGTTGGGCTCTTTCTGTCAAATAACTGTGCAACCAATGCACCCCCCAAATCCCAGTGTTTCTAATTTTGATAATAATACACCGTGGTCTACACGGTCAAAAGCTTTAGCAACATCCGTGTAGATGGCGTCAATTTTAAAGGTGTGTAGCTTAAAACTTCTAACAAGTGTTCCACTTCCTGATTGAGCATGAAGTCACATTTCAGGCTTTTATAAACTCTAAATTTGACTTTATGCGCCACCCGTAAACAATACTGATTTGAAGTGAAGTTTAAAATATACTAAACAGTATGCTAAATCAGTATATTTTGAACTTTCTCTTGATATCAGTATTTATACGAGTGGCGCATGAAGTAAAATTTCGAGTTTAGAAACGCCTGAAAAATTGGTTTGGACGCTCCGCTTTGCTACGCTACTAAATCAAATTTTCAGGCTTTTCTAAAGTCGAAATTTAACTTCATACTCAATTAAAGAGTAGGAAGACTCGTTAAAAGTTACTTTTTATAAAAACGATGAATGGTTGAACATTTACAAAGTATGCATCGGGATATGTATACTTAAAAGAAAAATTCCTTCTGCAGGGTGATCCAGATTGGATTTTAGGATTTGTTCTTCTTTAAATAAAACACAAGATATTTAAAAAATACGATTTTTTTTTTAATAGTGTAAAGTATAGGCTTGGCAATTATGTATGAAATATGATGTCGTGCAAATGCCCTCCACGAGTCAGCAGAGTCGTACCATTTTGAGCGAAGTTTTCTGTAACAGGTTCCAACAAATGCGGTTTCAGCAATTGCACGTCTGATGTTCTCCTTTAGTTTTAGAATCCTAGCAGGTTTGTTGACATAGACCCTTCCCTTTAAATGGTTCCAGAGGAAAAAGTCTAGTGGGGTTAAATCGCAAGACCTCGCTGGCCAATTGATGTCGCCCTTCTGAGAGATAATATGACCAGGAAATTTGGTTTGAAGTAAAGTGGCCGTTTCACGTGCTGTGTGACATGTGGCTCCATCTTGTTAAAACCACATGTCATTTAAGTTCAAATCATTGGTTTCATGAAAGAACAAGTTGTTAAGCATCTCCCAATAGCGTACACCGTTTACTGTAATAGCCCTACCAGCTTCGTGCTAAAAAAAGTACGGACCAATGAATTCTGTAGCCCACAGTGCATACCAAACAGTGGATTATTCTGGATGTATTGCCTTTAATTGCATGTTTTTTTTTAAATGCGTTGAGTAGTGCCATATGAAAGATTCAATTGCTGTGAACGGAAACGGATTGACGCGCTTGGTTCTTCTTGCACTTTATCACGTATACGAGTAATATTTTCATTGGTGTATTAATAACCATACCACTTGTTTCAAATTTTTGCAGTAGATCACGAATTGCACGCTCACTTGGAACATTATTGCGTCCAAGCAGTGGTCGAAGTTTTCTTCGCGTAATCGTAACTGATCGTCTGTTTTTATAATAAACTTGCACAATATTTACACGTTGCTGCACTGTATACGGCGCGATAAACTCCCTGTATCTATTGTACTTCAATAGTCATTTCCCAAATAATTTATTAATATAATTTGTGTATAATTATCTATTAAATATGAATTCATGAATTAATTTAAGCTACTTTGTGGATAATTTTTATGCGATGAATTGTTTTCTTTGTTGGATGTTCATTACTGATGTTCGCTATGCAAATGGTTTTTGTTTTGGTTGGGTTATTAAAACGTCAACAGTTTAATTAATTGGTTGAGGTTGAGAAGTAATACGAGTACCTATTATCATTTTAATATTTTAATTTCAACAATTTAAATACTGAGTAAAATGAGTAAATAATTACCCATCTAGGATTAATTAATTTTAGAGTATATAATTTCCAT
Organism: Philonthus cognatus; assembly: GCA_932526585.2. Lineage (NCBI taxonomy): Eukaryota > Metazoa > Arthropoda > Insecta > Coleoptera > Staphylinidae > Philonthus > Philonthus cognatus. Next base: position 31,791,477 of record OW052243.1, read on the forward strand.
GGATATTGATAAATAACATGTATTCTGTCTAAAATTAAATTTTAAAAACAGTTTAAGAACTGAGCTATTAAAAAGCAGTTCAGTTCACAAATCTTAAAATTTACCTTATTTGAAATTAAAAAATTTAAAATTAGTAAAATTATATAACAAAATAAAAAATGATGATGTGTCTATCATAGTGCTTTCCTTGTCATATACTGGTTTCTTTTTTTTTAAACAGGGCTAAGAGTAAAGTACCACTTCCGGTCTCCTACGCCACCAATCCAAACTTTCAGGCTTTTCTAAACTCGAAATTTTACTTTATGTGCTACGTGAAAAAACACTAATTTAATGTAAAATTCAAAATATACAACAATTTTTGGGGAGTAGTGGGTAGTGGGTAGTGGGTAGAGGCCTACTCCAGGGATCACGGGTTCTAGTCCTGCCGGTTGGGGTCATTATAAGTAAAAAATGATTCCATCTTAGTTCATGGATGTGTATGAATGTGTTTGTGGTGTTTAAATATAGTTAAATTACAAAATACAGGGTGTCCTATTTTAAAGTACCACCTGGAATATATTCAGAACCATGCACCGAATGAAAAAATATTTTAAATAAAAGTTTAATGATTTGGAGGAGGACATCCAATTCTGTAAGAAAATTCCAACCCCCCACTCGCGATTGATGATTTTAAGCATTTGTAAAATATCTCCTATTTCGGCGCATCTAACATCGAGCCGCCCCTGGTAACTTTGTTCTCACAATCTAAATTTCTTGAGCACATTTTAATAAATGCACCCGAAATTCATTTAGATAATGAAGAACGGCCGAAGAGAACGACTAAAACAGACGAGTTCTGAAACAGAAGAAGGGGCGTGGACGCCGTCCACATGAATGATGAATCTCGGTACAGGTTATTAACTCTCCGAGAACTCTTTGACCTTTTTTTCTTGCCGGTTAATATTTTTCGGGCGTTTGTGATAGCCGATGTATTACTATGCATATTTGAATAAAATTAATGGTGAAGAAAGAGATCAGAAAAGGTGAACCGCGTGCAGGGGTGACATAAAAAAATTGCTTCTTTTTAGATGGATTGGTCATTACTTGCACTTTTCTAAAGAGGAGAAGAGAACGCTTGTTTATTTAATTTTGTTCAGGCTTCTTCGACGTAATGGTACTTCTGTTATTTTATAAGTTGCCTGTGTAATATATCATTGATAAAAATCAGAAAGTTGTATTATAGGAGTGTTGTTTATTTTAATACATAAATATGTATTCTTGTGAAATCTATTAAATCTTAGAAAGATTAGCATATAGTAATAACGTTATATTTATTACTATATGCTAATCTTTCTAAGATTTAATAGATTTCACAAGAATACATATTTATTTAGCAATTATCAACTGCCTTCAGGGATGGGCCTAGACTTGCCGACTTTAATAGTCGACTGGATAGCACGTTTTGATATTATAATGTATATTATAGATACCGTGAGATCGTTTAAATTACGATTTAGAGTAGGTGGCATTTTTTTGTGCGGTTGCCCACAATGTTAAGTGAATGGTGGAATAAATTTGAGGTTATGGTAAACTATGTGTTAACAGTCGGTAGTGGCAATCTAATTCAATACTAAGAGCCTACTCTAAATTATGTTTTAAATGATCGCACAGTATTTTTGGGAGTTTTTAATACTCTGTTAACTTCCAATCTTTGTATAAAACCGCATCGCGTTGAGGAGCATAGTTCTAATGTTATTGTAAAGTAACATGACCGATGAAGAAGGAGTACTGTCGATCAGCTGTTCTGGCTTTAAATTAGGGAAAGTTTAGTAATTTGTTTATATCAGTGCAAAATAGAAATATAGATATTTGTAGAGAATGGCAGATCTTAAATTTTGTCTCGGAAGAGATGCCAGGACCTTTTTTTAAAGATGATTTAATGATTTAATGTAATTAAATCATGATAAATGGAAAAAATTAAATACGTTGCTCAGTAATGAAAACTAAAATTAATGATTATTTCATTTTTAGACACAATATATAAGCTGCGCCATTCATTTTCACTAACACTTAATTTACTTATTAAAAAATAATCCCATTTTCATTACTTAATGCAACACTGATGCAAAACATAACCGTTAATTCTATGCACGGTTTAGAAATCTATGTGCCATATTTCAACCTAATATGTACTATGGGGAAGTGCCCCCCCTTGCCCATATGTACGAGCGCCCACGAGTACTAAGCAGATAGTTTTAAAATATACCATACACATCTAATTTATCGAAATAGGATTCAAATATTTATATTAAATATAATTTTATGACTGAAAATATACAAACCGATTTTTTTTCTTGAATAAATTATTGAAATCACAATGTTATCAGAAATTAATTCAATTAGCCGCAAAAGTGTCATTACAAACCCAATAAATCTATATAGTTGTAAAAGTCATTCTCGCCCGAGGCCAGGTTTTCGAAGGACCTTTAACGTTTCCCAACCGTTTAAATGCGAGTCGATCTCTTGGCCCGAACAACAACGCAAGATGATAGTCCATCCTCTGCTCCTATATAATAGAGGGTTTCGTGCACAACCTGTAATAACAGCGTACGTATTTTATGCCTGCCTGTTATTAGATTATATTCAGAGTTATTGGGTTTTGGTATGAATGGGTGAATGGGTTCTTTCGGAGAGAGTGGGTGGAACTAGTAAAGTATCACGGATGCCCCATCGTCCCATCTCGACCATTAAATAAATTTAATAACGTATTCCGCTCGCGTATTTCCAACGTGGTCTTTTCTTCTCTCTCTCTCTCTCTCTCTCTCTCTCTCTTTGTGTGTCTCTCTTTTTTTCTGTTTCAGTGTGTATGAATATGTGAGAATAATAATACACCTGTTCTTTTATGTAATAATTAGTTTGTGTCTGGGAACGATGCATATTATATTGTAGCACTTGTTCTAATTCTAGGTTAAAATTTAGTGAATTTCCAAGACAGAGTAGTGATGTTATACGAAGAAAACACTGGAAAAATCTAAACATAGTATATTTTCTGTATTCTCATCGAAATCAGAATTATAATTGCTATTGGGGGGTCGATGATGCTCAGGGGGTCGATTGGGGGTTGATGTTGGTCAAGGAGTCGACAACCAAAAATAAGAGAAAGTGCAAAGACATGCGCGTCTCCTGATAGCTAGAGCGATGAGAACAGCGCCCGCAACAGCCATGGAACAAATATTATCGCTTTCACGACTACACCTGTATGCTATGATGGAAGCTAGACAGTCAGCCTACAGGCTGCACATAAACGAACACACTTTAAATGTTGGAGCGTCAAGACCAGCAACATTCAAAGTGCTACAAGAAGAAGAATCCTCAAAAATGAGGTCCGATTTCACTAAAATCGTATACCCATCCCGCCGGTTAAAAGTAACCATACCACATCGGAGTGAATAGGCTAGTGGAACACACCCGGAAACTTCTGAAGGAACCATCTGGTATATAGACGGGGCCAAAAATATAAAAGGAACTGGGGCTGGAATCTATGGACTCTGCAACCTGAGCAAACAATTCGCGGTTGCTCTGGAGAAACATGCCTCCATCTTCCAGGCTGAAATAGCCGCCATTGACTGGTGTGCTTATCACATAATATAATCTGGACACAACAAAGGACCAATTACCATTATGTCGGACAGTCAGGCAGCCCTAAAACCGCTAGCCTCGCCGATGGTACAGTCCAGGCTGGTTATGGCCTGCATAGACAGGCTGGACGCACTGTCGACAACAGTAAAAACACAGCTAGTATGTATACCGATGGACCAAAGAATTATTGAACACTTGGGGGTCGACTGGCTAAACAAAGGGCATCAGGGGAATTTATAGAACCTGAACCCGCTTTCGGAATACCTCATGAAACCAGAAAGGAAATAATCCGATGCAAGTTAGCAGAGGAGCACAAAAAGGCATGGCACAACCAAAAGGGAATGAGGCACACAAGACTCTTCCTAGATGGTCCGGTACCTAGCAGCACATTGACGTTGTCAGGACTGAGTAGAATGAAACTACGAAGAATCACAGGACTAGTCACTGGACACTGTAAGCTGAATAAGCACAAACATAGGATAGGAATTGAGAAAATCTCATCACTATGTCGTAGGTGTTTGGAAGAGGAGGAAACTCCCCAATACCTACTGTGTACATGTGAAGCCTATAAAAGGCAACGCACGGAGCAATTTGGGAAGCCTTTGCTTCCTGAAATAGAGCTCAAGAAAATCCCCTGGCTAAAACTCCTGAATTTCATAGAAGACACAGGAGTACACAGAAAGTAAACCATCCAGAGGCGCATAAAAGGACCACGGAGACCGCAGTGCAGGGACACTAAGCGACACCACCTTATGTGACAAAAAAAAAGATTGAGGAACATTACATTAGAAATCCTCTACGTCAAATGAGTTCGTAAAGCCTCTAAAGCTGTCCCTTCCTTCATTTTCCGGGAAACTAGTCCTTTTCTTTTTTTTTCTCTGTGGAACTTCAGGATTGGAGACATGAGAGACATATGGTGATCAGGGTCGTTTAAAGAACGTCTGGAAGTCTGTTCCTATTTGATTCACTCTTATTCATAAGTTTACATTATTATAGGCTAAGTAAGTAATTTTTGCAGACCTTTCTGAGCTCAATCAGTTTCATTTTTTTCTTTTGTATCCAGCCAAATATGCTGAAGACCGTTCAGTCGCAGCCGATGTGACGGGTGTACAGTACTCAGTAAAAAGTATATTGTTTATTTTTATATTATCTTTAGGATTAAAAATAATGCTGTTTATTATTATTATTATTATTATATTTGCTAATTGAATTTGTACTTCGGCGATTTTTGAGTCCAAACCCATTTTTTTTGGCAATTTCGTATATGAACTCTAAAAAATGCTACTTTAGGTAGCTGCTAAGTGAATATTGCCAATTGCAAAATAATTGTTACTAATAAGTAGGCCTTTAAATTGTCAGCTTTAATTGCTCTAAAGCTACTAGATGGAAATCATTTTGTTTCACAGCACTAATACAACAAAGGACTGTTTTCAATGGTATCTGATAAGTTTAAGAAACAGTCATTTGTTTGCTCGGTCATTCATACAACATACAGGGATTTTTTCCTTTAGGTATACATATCCCAAATATATGTTGTAAATCTTCTTTTTTTCAAAGTTCAATTAATAGCTTTAACCGAGTGTTTTCCACTCTCAGGTGAAGCATGAAGTAAAATTTCGAGTTTAGAAAAGCCTGAAAATTTGGTTTGGTCGCGTAGCGCGAAGCGCGGAGCGACCACACCAAATTTTTAGGCTTTTCTAAACTCGAAATTTTACTTCATGCGCCACGTGTATAAGCCACTGATTTTAAGTGAAGTTCGCCTGTTTACAATATTTCAGTGTTTTCAGTGTTTAATACTCGTGGCGCATGAAGTAAAATTTCGAGTTTAGAAAAGCCTGAAAATTTGGTTTGGTCGCTCCGCGCTTCGCGCTACGCGACTAAACCAAATTTTCAGGCTTTTCTAAACTCGACATTTTACTTCATGGTTAGCCTGGGAGTGGAAAACACTCGTTTCAAGCTTTTGATTAAACTTTGAAATAAAAGAAGATAGGGCAGTTGGGATATGTATACTTAAAAGAAAAACTCTCTGTATGTTGTATGAATGACCGTGCAAACAAATGACTATTTTTTAAACTTCTCAGATACCATTAAAAAACAGTCCTTTGTTGTATTGTACCAAACCAAATTTTAAGGTTTTTCTAAACTCGAAATTTTACGTCATGCTTAATCTGGGAGTGGAAAACACTCGTTCAAAGCATCAAATTGAACTCTTTTAAAAAGCGTATGCATATGTATACTTTACTTAAAAGAAAAATCCCCTGTATGTATTTTTCACACACAATTCCTCATTTTTTTAAGTTACAAAATTAGAAGGCTTTTCGGGTAGCAAATGCCGAGACAAATTCTTGGGTGCTTAATACTTAATCCTTAATAACTTTTTAATAAATCAACATAATGGCTTCTGATTTGGTGAAATGAATTTCATTTTTTAATCCCTTTAAAACGAGTTAAAAATCGATGGGTATTGCAATTTAAAAATGTGGGGTAGTAACCCCCACATGACACCCCCGAAAGTTGGGGATGTTCTAAACCATCTCATAATGTAGTTTTTATTATACTGTAATACTTATACAATGCAAATTAAAAAAGAAACAATATACTCGCAATTAAAAAAATACAGCGCTGTCCCGGGGCTTCTGCCGAACCCTTTGAGGACAGTATGGGTAACTTTGTAACTATTAATGATAGAGATTCAGTTAAATGGGCAAAGTTGTGCAATTTAATTTGCTTATTCAGATCCCATCGACAAATAAATAGACATTTTGTCAAGGTTATTAAGAAAAAAAAACTGAAAATCGCGATTTTCGAAAATTAGTTATATTTTTCTTATTTGTACTTTTATTGAAAATCTATAAAAATATTGTCAATGTAAATGCTATGGCGCATCAGACGATATTCCACCTGATTTTATATGGCGATTCATTATTGTTTTATTAATATCAACTTTTGTTTTTCAAATAAGAACATATAGTGATATATATATATCATTGAACTGCATTGTTTTTCCTGATTTCAATGATATGTAACACGTGTACAGTTAGTGATTTTAAATTTTCAATTGTTTTTAAACAATTCAATTGTTTCTTTAGTTGCCAGGGCACATATGAACCTTAATTTGAAAATATATTACTATCGATAGGTTGTTATTTGTTTTGTCCACAAGCTCTTTTTAATTAGATAAATTGTTCGTTTCTATGGCTGCAAACCTTAACAAATACATATGTGAAAATATGCATGTGTTGTAATCAGCGTAAAAAATGCAGTTTACTGATATGCATTAACACAACAAAAATAAATCGCTTTGCTAATTAAAATAAATCCTTATCCGATGCACAATTACATTTACTTTGACAATATTATTACAGTTTCCAGAAAAAATCACAAATAAGAAACTTACTTTAGTTTAAAAACAATTGAAAAATTAAACTCAATAAATGTACACGAGTTACACATCATTGAAATCAAGATAAAAAATGCAGTTCAATGATGATGTTGAAAAACAAAAGTTGATATTAATTAAACAAAAACGAATCGCAAGATATATTAAAATCGATCACTATCTTAATGCGCCATAACCTTTACTTTGACAACGTTTTTAAAGATTTTTGAAATATTTGCAAATAAGATAGGTATGGACTATTTTCGATTTTCAGTTTTTTCTCAATAACTTCAAAGTTTTTAAACTTTTAATTTACTTTTATTTTTTATTTACTGTTTTACAAGCACATAAAACTGCCCAACTTTTCCCATTTAACCGAATCTCTATCATTAATAATAAGATAGTTACCTATGCTGTCCTACTTAAAGTGGGACACCCTGTATATGGCCAGGAAACTGCCGCAAAGATTTGCAGAAATATATATTTACTGCGCCAACTAAGCTCTTGTCTACCAAAAAAGGCATTGCTTGTAGCATATTTTTCTCTATGTGGATCCCACTTATCCTATGGCATTACAGCCTGGGGCCACACAACAATTATGCACAGACTATTTGGTCTGCAGAGACGAGCAGTGAGAATTTTAGATGGTTTAGGATACAGAGATGACTGTAGGGAGGCATTTACCAAGCTTGGCGTACTAACCCTACCTTCACTTTATGCACTAAACTGCCTAACGTATATCTCTCGAAATATAGAGTCATATCGCCTTCACAGCAGCATTCATATGTACGACACCAGAAATAAACAAAACATACACATGTATCGGTCTCGCCTTACGAAGACACAAGACGGAATACATTTCTACGGTCCCAAAATTTATAACACCCTGCCTGAAAAGATAAGGTCGTTGGGGTGTAAAGAGTTTAAAAAAATTATAAAAATGTACCTCATAAAAAAAGCATTTTATAGCATGGATGAAATATTGGCAGATAAATTTGAACTGTAAAATCTTCATTTAGAATATGTGTTCCAAATGTATATCCCATTTTAATATTTTAATATGTTGTAACTTGTATTTTTATCTTATACTTATTTTCCATATTTATACTTTCTGTAATTTTCTGACCTGTGTAAACTGATGTATATTGCACCAATAAATTATTATTATTATTATTATTATATATATTCTTTATGAAAATATTTAATCTTTATTCTTCTCGGTAATATAATAACAATCATTTCTTTAACAATTTTTTAATTAAAAAATATGTACCTATGACTGTGTATGAAACCATGATTGTGTACAATTTAAAATATATAGGTAGCCAATAAATAACCATTTGTGAATTCAAAAGGAAAATATTCATGCATTGTGCGGTTTCGAGTCGACCTATCATATTTTCCGTGCAATCTTGTTTCTTGGCCGGAATTTTCCCCTCAGGTCCGCGTTGACGTCACGGAAAATCAATTTCCCTCAGAGTTTTCTCGTCCAATCAGACGGTAGATATAAAAAGAAATAACCACGGCTCTCACCCTCGCCATCGCTACTTTTCCTCCACGAACAGGGACTTTTTTCTCATTTCATTCTTATAAGTATTTTTTTATCTTAATATCGTAATTTTACATAAAAGAAAGACATTTTTAGTATATCCAAATATGTAAGTATGAATAACAAAATTTAAGAAAGTATTTATTTATAAAAATATGCGCTAGAGATTTAATTAAATTAGTGTTGACATTATATTATTCATTTTCATATCTTATTTGCAAAAAATCGTTTTGATATATTTTACACTCACACATATACATAGATTTTTTTCTTTGAAGTAACATATTCCGTGGATGAAAGTGGAAATGTACTGAGATTTTCATATATCTGTATTTGATATCGTTGTTAAGGACCCCGGTGGGGTCGAGTCCCGCGGGTGGGGTCTTTTTAAAGTACAAAACCACCTGGGTCTATGGGTGTGTGTGAATGGGTTTGTGGCGTCTAAATACTGTAAATTACAAAATACAAAGGTAAATTGGTTGAATGGTTTAAAACCAATATCCAATAAAATGTATAAAAAAAACGTTGTTTTATTGTTAAAAGTCATCGTGCATTACTATTTCGGGAAAGACATTAGGCAATTAAATTCAATAGCCAATAATATCTATTTTTAAGTAAAATTGAATTTGCAGTTTGCAAAATATTTACGAAATATGAATATAATATAATTTTATAACAAATTAAAATTAATATCGACTTTCTGCAAAACCATTTTTATTTAGTCTCTTAGACAGATATTAAATTAAACAATGAATATTTGAGCTGCACTATAGATTAACTGTTCAATGCGGGGGGGATTTGACTCATTACTTAGTTTCATAAATGTATTTTTCTGAAGTACAACAAATGGTTTTATTTTCTTACTTAGATGCAAGGGCGCATCGAAGCCAAAAATCCAAAAATTCATACATTTAAATCAGACCTTTTAAATTCTATAAGTAATCAATATTTTAAATTTCACTTTCAATCGGTGTTTTGTACGCGTGGCGCATGAAGTAAAATTTCGAGTTTAGAAAAGCGTGAAAATTTGGATTCGCCGGGGCGCGACTCGCTTCGCTCGCGCGCCCCGGCAAATCCAAATTTTCACGCTTTTCTAAACTCGAAATTTTACTTCATGCTTAGTCTAGGAGTGGAAAACACTCGTTTGTTTCATCATTGAAACAATTGAAAATTAACGTAATACGTTTATTATCGTTTTATTGACGGAGTTAGATTTATACCATTTTCATCAGATTTTCGTTATTGCGATATTTTTACCAATTTAGAAAATATTCATGAAATTTTCTACATTTTCGTCTAATTATAAAATTTTTGTTAGATTTTGTAAAATTTCGATGTTTTCAACAATTTATAATTTTTGTATGAAATGTTTGATATGTTTTATGTACGGTTTATACGTGTGGCGCATGAAGTAAAATTTCGAGTTTAGAAAAGCCCCCTAAAAATTTGCCTCGACAAATTTTCTACTCGAAATTTTACTTCATGCTTAGTCTGGGAGTGGAAGACACTCGTTACAATTATGTTTAAATAACAACAGATTAATGACCTTAATTCACCCACATTTGTTAACTTTAGTTAAAAGATACTTTATTCTAGTGTTTTTATACGTGACTTAATGTCATAATCGTTTAAAAAACAGTCCATTGTTAATTAAAAAAAACTCATTGAATAAAGTTGGTATTAATGATTTGTAAATGAAAAACATTTTTATCGGAATTTTAAGGAAAATGATAAAAATCATACTTCAAGTCAATAAAAGTCAATTTTGACGTTCGTTCGTTTGAAAATGTTAAATTGGCTATTATTTGGCAATAAAGTTATTATTAAAAAAAAAATCAATATTGATAATTCTTTTCTTAGTATTTAAACGGCCATTTAATTTGATATTTTTGGTTTAATAAAATCAGTCAATAAATAACAGAGTTATCGCGTTGGGCATTTTTTATCGAACATCCGGTATAACTTTGTCAATATTTTTAACGAAATAGTTTGTAAGCAACAAACACAAACACAGCGCAATTTTTTACATTACTGCAAAACCTAATGAAGGGAACTCAATACATTCTTTATGCGGCCTACAGATTGCTTTGAAGTGGGAAATATCATAGCACCTCTGAAAAACTCTTTAGCTTGGGATTACTACGATATGAATACCCAAGTACTTAGGGATATAAGCGGTGAAGTGGTTGTAGTGCTAGCACACATCATTAACCTGTGTTTTGAAACACACTTCATTAACTTGTGTGGTTACTACCAGGAACAACTGAAATTGTCTAAAGTCTCACCAATTTTTAAATAAGGCGACAAATCTATGGCAAACATGTATAGGCCAATTTCCATAATACCTATAATATTAAAGGTATTTGAGAAAGTCATATATGCTCGTTTTTATGAACATATGGAAAAACAATTTAGCAAAAGACAATATGGGTATCGTAAAGGGAGAACTACTATCGGGGCTATATGTGATTTAGTGACAAATATTATTGAGGCATTTGAGCTCGATACTGGCCTCTGCACTGCTTATATTGACCTGAGTAGGGCATTCGACTGTGATTGTCTCAGTCGCCTACTAAACAAACTAGAATTTTATGGTTCTATAGGTAATACCCTAGAACTAATTAGAAGTTATCTAACGGGTAGATATCAAGTTGTCTCATATAATGGGATGCGGTCACGGGAGTCTGAACTGACCCAAGGGGTGCCGCAGGGTTCCGTTTTAGGACCATCACTGTTCTTGATTTATGTGAATGATCTTGACAGAAATATTAACGCAAGGACATATATGTTCGCCGATGACACTATCATTGTACAAAACTTAGCAGATAATAGCACTAGTATAATGAATAATCTGCTACAAGCACTCATTTATACATATATGTTTATTTATTATTAATTAATTTTATATATTCAATTATCTTATTACCAGAGCTGGGCGGGATTCGAATCCTGGATTAGAATCTTTTTAGAGGATTCAAAAGAGGCATTTGAATACTTTAGTTCAACTGGATTCGTAATCCGGATTCGTTACATTTTTTTAACAGGATTCGTATTCGAATCCAATTGTAGATGATTGGAATCCTTATAAAAGGATTCAAATATTTATAAAAGGATTCGAATATTTATAAAAGGATTCGAATATTTATAAAAGGATTCGAATACTTACAAAAGAATTTGAATCGCTAAAAGTAATTCAAATTGTGAGAATTAACATGAAAAATGTCTTTTGTGTGTTTTTAAATTTCTCGTTAAATCACTGTTTTGTACGCGTGGCGGATGAAGTAAAATTTCGAGTTTAGAAAAGTCCAGAAAATTTGTCTCGGGCTGCTGCGCGACCCTCGGCATATTTTCACGGGGCTTTTCTAAACTCGAAATTTTACTTCATGCTTAGTCTGGGAGTGGAAACGCTCGTTCGAAACTTTAAAGTGAATGCTTTGATAAGAACATTAAATGACAGAAAATGTTTTTAAAGATAATAATCTCGTTTTTTAAATTTTGTTTAATTTTATTTGAAGTAAAACTGACATGGTAGCCACAATCTTAAATTTTTTCGACATTTCACTGATTTAAGATTTTTTTCCCTGGTCTTTTAATATAACTTTCTTTTGTGGAAAACCCCCATTTTTTTAAACTGTTATGATTGTTTTTGTCAATATTTAAGTCGATTTTATAAATTTGTACTTGTTTTGTAATTTGCCTGCTGATTTTGGCAAATTAAATAATATCATATGGCATTTTTGTTAGTGTTTTGGTCAATTTGAATTTAATTCCATGACTTTTCTCTGACTTTCCCGGTTTTAATGATATTCAGTGAATTTTTTATTTACTTAATTTTCAGGCATTCATCGATTTTATAATAGAGCTTAATTTAAGGTTTTGAACGGGTGTTTCCACTCCCAGGCTAAGCATGAAGTAAAATTTCGAGTTTAGAAAAGCCCCGTGAAAATTTGTTGAGGGTCGCGCAGCGACCCGAGACAAATTTTCGGGCTTTTCTAAACTCGAAATTTTACTTCATGCGCCACGCGTACAAAACACTGATTTGAAGTAAAGTTCTGAAACACACAAATACATCTTTAATCAGAGTAACAGGGAATCTGATATTTAATCTGTTATCAACGATGTTCACTGTTAATAATAAATAATTAGCTTTTTAATATTTTTTATAAAACAACTGGTAACGATATTTATACATTAGTGGTTGCAAAAAATAATAAAATTAAATTTATTCCTAAAGGATTTGTATTCGTGATTCGAAAAAAACAGGATTCGAATCTTTGATTCGAATCATAATTATCTCCTACGAATCCTTTATTCGAGTATTCGTGATTCGAATCATATTGAACTTGAATGGAAACACTAACACTTTCTTCACAATAAGTTTTTATTTTGCTAGATGTACATTTCGAATACTAAGTACTCATTATCAATAGCTTTCCCAAGCTATTGATAATGAGTACTTAGTATTTGAAATGTTCATCTAGCAAAATAAAAACTTATTGTGAAGAAAGTGTTAGTGTTTTTATTCAAGTTTAATTTATATCTTCACGTTACTTAAAAAAAACAAATTCCGAATCATATTAGGTGAATCGGATTCGAGATTCGAATCTTTTTTACGAGGATTCGTCCCAACTCTGCTTATTACCATTAATAATGAAACATGTTGTCGTTTTGTTTAATTTTTGTCATTTTTAATTTTTGTATTTGGTGATTGAAGGTAGACTACAGACCACATACATTATTATATATTTATATTTGAATTTATAGTAATTATTTTTTAATTTGTGCTTATCTTATCTATAATTTCTAATCATTTTCTAATTACGTATTATTGACATTGTTATACCTTTTGGTGCTAAACAATGAAGACTTATTATTATTATTATTAACATCAAATTAAAATGCTTTTATAAAATCAATAAATTGCTGAAAATGTTCAGCATATACATTGAGATATGTATACTTAAAAGAAAAAAATCCCTGTATATGAGGAGTAAAGTAAACTAAATAATACTTCATTCGCGTTTCTAAGCATCAAGAGTACGTTTTTATAACCCAAGGCTGAACATTTCACGAAGGTACGTCCCTCGAGGAGTAACGAAATGAGCTTCCTACCAGTCAGCCAGTAATAGTAACTTTGCCCTCGTCCACATCTACACGCTGTAATTATTTGGGAGTGGAGGTTGAACCTTCAAGATAAACACCGGCCAAACATTTTTATGAAATTAATTAGGTCATGTGGAAGAAAATAGGGGAGTTGCCTCTTTTAGTGAGAATCTTGGAATTTACATAATGGATCCCCGGTTACACGTTAATTATTTTCTCGTAAAAAATAATAACGAGGAATTACATGGGACTGGCCGACGATGGGTTTCAAAGCTTCTTAATTAATATTTAAATTATGTAAATAGATCTGCTGTTACACAGAAGTCAATTAATTCAAAATAAGAAGAGTGGATTTGAAATAATAGGACATCATTAAACGATGGTACGCTCTTTTTGTAATTTTATTGAGTAGAAGTTTTTGATGGTATAGCACAGAGGGTGTACAAATATTTGTGATTCCAGTGAAAACAACAGTATCTAATATAATTAAATGAAAACTCAATCTAATAAAAAGAAAATTTAACATAAAGAAAAAATGAGTTTGTTAATAGTTTGCAGAATATTTACAAAATATAAAAACGAATTAAAGTTAATATCGACTTTCTGCAAAAATGTTGTCTGATTGATTATTATTTTTTTGTATTGAAAGTCTAAAGCATAGCTATACTGATTAGGGATAAATCTCGAAACGCGTCTATAGATGGCTTAAGACAATTAATATTCATTCCTGTTTGGTGTTGCAGGCGTTCACTTTGTGGTACATCTTAAATACACTTGTAAATAAAACACTTTTTACTTTGTTTAACCACTAAATCTTACATTTAATTGTGTGACTAGTTTCGACTATCTAGTAGTCATTCTCAAACTAAAGTAAATACAAATTACACGTTAAAAACGAAGCCGTATAAATAGTTTTTAACGTGTAATTTATATTTACTTTAGTTTGAGAATGACTACTAGATAGTCGAAACTAGTCACACAATTAAATGTAAGATTTAGTGGTTACACAAAGTAAAAAGTGTTTTATTTACAAGAATATTCATTCCCTCTAATTTTTTCAATTTATTTCAATTTCCTGTTAATTCATTTAGCTTGGTAAGAGAATTATTTGACCTGATGTTGCATTTTGCATATAAATTATGCATAGAACAGTAAAGCTGTCTTGTAACTCAAATATTCATTGTATAATTCAATATCTGTCGGGGTATTAGCTCGAGAAGTAGTTGTTTCAATGAATATGTAGAAACTTGTCTCAATGAGACAAAATTTTGCGGAAAGTCTATATTAATTTTAATCAATCTATTAAAATAAATTTAAAACAAAAAATAATATATTCTTTGTAATCCTCATGATAAATTTAAAGCAACTTAAATTATGATGTAATGTAGTATGCTGGTGCATTTAATTTAAAATGTAAAATTCATCTGCGAACGTGAGACTATTTTATAATTCAGATTCGTGGAGGAGAGAGAGGGTCTAGAAATTTATCATGTCTCGCGTAGCGTGAAATTTGGTCAAGTTATGGCCGACATTCGCCATAAAGCCGGGGAGCTTAATGATGTCAACAGGGTTTAACTGGCTAAACATCCCTTAAATATATGCGTACCGAAGGGTCACGGCCTGAATTTACACCGCACGCTGTTGTTAGTCACACTTTTTAAACACCATTTTTATAGTACATAGGTTTAATTCTAGTTTTATATTGATGATTTGCAGATATCACGTATTTGTGTAAAAACTTCGTTTGTCTGTATGTAGACCATACACCAAATCAATTAATGTTGTTTTTATTGTTTTAAATAATATCAAATTAAATATCAATGTCAGGGATATTCTAGGACATTCCTAAGCAGGGATTAGCCACCCTTGTTCTAAAGCTTTTTGCTTAAAGACTATGCTTTACCATCAATAATATAAAATATTTAAGATAAATTAAAATTCAAAACTATTTGAATTCGAGAAAATAAGCTAAGTTTGCACACTTCAAACATAATATATAAAATTACGAAAATGTTATTCGTGAAAATTCAAACAATGTCTTAATTAATAAGACAACTTAAGACGATAAATATCCATTGAAACAACTACTTCCCGTGCAAATACACCTCCGGATATTGAACTATACAATGAAATATTTAAAATCCTATTTCATTTGATTTGTTACAACGCTCTATTAGAGTATATGTAACGTTTAGGTTAAATTCTCTTCAAACCAAATACAAATTAAAGATGAAAGGAGAAATAATAAAAAAATTAGAAGTGAAAGGACTTGGATTAAAGCTGATGTCTTAGGCCATCTAGGTTTGCATTTTCACGAATAATATTTTCGTAATTTTATATATTATAAAATATTTAATTAAACAAATAATGGTAAATATCATATATCTATATCAGAGCTGGGCAGGCTCCCAATCATTCAGGATTCAAATCCTGGATTCGAATCCTTTTAGAGGATTCACAAGAGGCATTCGAATACTTTAGTTAAACTGGATTCGTGATCCGGATTCGTTACATTATTTTAAGAGGATTCGTATTCAAATCCAAATGTGGGTGATTCGAATCCATATAAAAAGATTCAAATATTTATAAAAGGATTCGAATATTTGTAAAAGCATTCGAATATTTACGAAAGGATTTGAATCGTCAAAAATAATTCGAATTAATTGTAAGGATTAACATGAAATATTTTTTTTGTATGTTTCTAAATTTCTCGTTAAATCAGTGTTTTATACACGTGGGGCATGAAGTAAAATTTCGAGTTTAGAAAAGCCCAGAAAATTTTCTCGGGGCTTTTCTAAACTCGAAATTTTACTTCATGCTTAGTCTGGGAGTGGAAACGCTCGTTCGAAACTTGAATAATAATCTAGTTTTTAAAATTGTGTTTAATATTATGTAAAGTAAAACTGACATGGTATCCATAATCTGAAATGTTAAATTTTCCCTACATTTACCTGATTCAAGATTTTTTTCCCTGGCCTTTTAATATAACTTTCATCTGTGAGAAATCCCTATTTTGTTAAACTGTTTTTATTGTTTTTGTCAATATTTAAGTTAATTTTATAAAATTTTACGTTTTTTCTAATTTGCCTGCTGATATTGACAAATTTAATAATATCATATGGCTTTTTTGTTAGTGTTTTGGTCAATTTGAATATATTTCCATGACTTTTCTCTGACTTTCGCGGTTTTAATGATATTCAGTGAATTTTTTATTTACGTAATTTTCAGGCATTCGTCGATTTTATAATAGAGTTCAATTTAAAGTTTTAAACGGGTGTTTCCACTCCCAGGCTAAGCATGAAGTAAAATTTTTAGTTTAGAAAAGCCCCGTGAAAATTTGTTGAGGGTCGCGCAGCGACCCAAAACAAATTTTCGGGCTTTACTAAACTCAAAATTTTACTTCATGCGTCACGCGTACAAAACACTGATTTGAAGTGAAGTTCAGAAACACACAAATACATCTTTAATCAGAGTAAGAGGGAATCTGATATTTAGTCTGTTATCAACGATGTTCAGTGTTAATAATAAATAATTAGGTTTTGAATAATTTTGTTAAAACAACTGGTAAAGATAATTATATATTAATGGTTGCAAAAATAATAATAAAATCAAATTTATTCTTAAAGGATTTGTATTCGTGATTCAAAAAAACAGGATTCGAATCTTCGATTCGAATCATATTTATCTCTTACGAATTCTTTGTTCAAGTATTCGTGTTGCAACTCATATTAGGTGATTCGGATTCGTGATTCGAATCCTTTTTACGAGGATTCGGGCCAGCTCTGATCTATATCTCTAATTATGATTCTTCATTATTGGCCTCAAACATTGTAAACATTACTTTGATTAAAAAACACTTAGAACCTTTCTTCAATACTTTATTTTGTAACCAAATGTACATTTCGGACACAAAGTGTCCATTATCAATGGTTTGATACTAATACGAAAAATATACATTTTACACTGATATATATACACTAAAAAATGAGGGAATTAGAGGGTGTCGGTAGGGGGTGTGGTTATGGTGGTAATAAACTAATTTTAGCCGAAAAAAGGTTATCTGTGGGTAAGTAGGTACGTGTTTGATGGGGATTCCAAGGGATTAGGAAAACACCCGAGTTTCAGGTGGACACACTAAATCTAATAAAACATTTTCGAGCGGACTTAAATCGAAATTTAACAGTAGGTTTTCTTGTTTTTTCATTTGAATTTCCTCCAACATATTTAAACGATAGTGTATTGAATGTTTCAATAATTTTACGTTTTCTAAAATGAACTTATGGCCCGTTTCAATTGCATGGTTAGCGACCGCAGATTTATCCGGATTCAGGTGTTTAATGTGTGAGACATGTTCTTTGAATCTTGTTTGAATGTTTCTTTGTGTTTGTCCTATGTATATTTTGTCACAATTCGAACATTTAATGGAATAAATTCCAGATTTTTCTAAGAAATGTATTTCGTTAAAAGTGTTCCCTAGTAAATTGTCTAATTATGTATTTACATAGTACGCTGGGGTTAAATTGAATTTCTTGTACAATTTTTTGAAATTATTTTCGATTGTGGGGGAATAACTTAGTCTGCATTATTTTGTTTCTTTTATGGTTTCTATATCTGTAAGTGGAGTTATATTTCGGAGTTTATATTTACGTGAATGTCTATTAATTAGTCTCTGTATTGTATTTCTGTTGTATTTAAGGTGTGCTGCTATTGTGTGAATGAATTTTAGTTCCTTTTTTCTAATTTCAGGTGATAATGGTATGTTGAAGGCTCTATTAATCATACTATTAAAGGCAGATAATTTATATTTCATTGGTGCAAATGCGTTGGCATGGATATAATTGAAAGTATGAGTATGTTTCCTAAATATATCAAATTCTAATTTATTGTTTTCTCTTTTTATAAGAATGTCTAGGAAGGGCAGTGAGTTTTCGTCCTCTAACTCGTATGTAAAATGAATACTATTGTAAATATTATTAATGGATGAGATGAAGTTGTTAATATGTCATCGACATATCTAAACCAAATATTCAGAAACTGGGTTATTGACTTTTTGGAAATATTTTCAAAATTATTTAGAAAAATGTGAGCAAGAAAAGGTGATAATGGGTTACCCATGGCAGTGCCAAATGTTTGCTTATAGTACGAATTATTGAACTCAAGCACGTTACAATCCATCACTAGTTCGGTAAGCTGTAAATATTCTTTGATTTGTTCGTTTGGAATATTATTTTTTATTAAAATTTCTTCTAGAATAGAAATGGTGTTCTTGATTGGTATGCTCGGAAAAAGTGGTTTAACATCGAAGGACACTAGTTTATGATCGGATGAGATTTTTATCTTTTCTAAGTGTTTTGTTAATTTCTATGGAATTTCTAACTGAAAAATCGTTTTCTATTTCTAAGGTTTGGAACTGGGTGACTAACAATTTAGCAATTTTCTATGTGGGAGATTTGATATTTGAAACAATCGGGCGGAATTTATTACCTGGTTTCTGAATTTTTGGTAAACAGTATAATTGAGGTATTTTTGGGTTTTTGACTTTCAGATTTAAATTAAGTTTTTTATCGATTAAATTTGTTGAGGCCTTCAGTGTAGCATTAATTTTCTTGATATATGTATTTATTGGGTTTTTTGTTTACCGAATATATGGTCCTGATTCTAATTAATTATTTACACTGTTAAAATAGTCTGTCTTATTTATAATCACGACACTGTTACCTTTGTCCGCCTTTAGGTAAAAACAATCTTTTTCTTTTAATTTCTCGACGATTTCGTGGGTGTTGAAAACTTCTTATTGGTAAGACCTATCCATGGTTTTCTTCAAGGTGTCCTTAGCGGAAGTGCAAAATTGTATGGAAAGATCCGGTGTTAGTCTAATTGCTGCGATGGCTACGTCGTTGACAACCTCTTCGATGGGAAGTTTCTTTGGATTTATGGAATGCTTTAAACCTTTTCTTAGCAGTTCTTGTTCGGCGTCGGAGAATGTGATGTCTGTTTTATTTATAACAAGTGTTTGTGTGAGTTCGGGTAAAATGTTTGGTGGAAAATTTTGTTTCAGTTTTTGTTTTTGCAGGAGGAGAGTTTTCAATTTCTTCTGTAGGACAATTGATTTGTTTTTCACTTTTTTATTTATAACTATGTAATTTTCTCTGGAAATCGTCCCATGTTTGCGGAGTTGTTGATTTGCTTAATCGTAGATGTAGTTCGTACGCCAACATTTTTAGGTGTGACCGTTTTCCGTGTAGCCGGCCGATTTCGAACTTCAGCCACTTAATTTTGAAATCCGTTACTAATTTTGATATGTCTCTGTTTTGTTTACTGGTGTTTATAAAAATAAACTTAGGAAAAACACTGTTTTTGACACACTGTTTGAGAAAATAAATGTCTGCACTTATAAGTTTCACTTTTGTTTTGATTTGGAAAAGTTTGTAAATTGTAAACATTTATGGTGCATGCGCCAGGTGCACACTGTCCAAAATCTTAATTTGGAGATCTAAAGGGTATTTCACCCTATCTAAAGGGTATTTCACCTAATACTCCCCAGACTAATTAAGATGAAACTAAAAACGTTATGAAGGTTTTGTTTGTTTTATTCAATAGATGTTTTTCAAGGCTTCAAATTAAGATGGAATTGGTATAACTCATAATTACAGTTTTTTTGTCATAGGCATGAGAACATGTGATTCGATGATTAAAACTTTAGGAGTGACTTTTTCTGAAAAAATGGAATATTTTAAGACATTTTTATCATTTGCATATTTTAAATTGCATTAGCTATTATTAAGTTATAACCAATTTTTATATTTTCAAGAGCTTCTAATACACGTATTTTAAGTAGTACAAGTTCTCAAAATTAGCATACATAACTTAAAATACATTGAAAATTATAAAACACTGATATTAACAAGAATATAATCGAATTCTGGTTAGCATTTATTTATCTAATTGTTGAAAAAAGTTATAAAAGACGCTCAAACTTTTTAACAGATTCGAAAACAAGCTTTACTTTAATAAAGAAAAAAAAATTATCAACTAATCTGGGGAGTTTTAGGTGAGGTGAAACACCCTTTATATTGGTTAACAATCGCGGCTTCAACTTCTTTATGTTTGTATAACTGAGACTTTATTAAGTGACTATGGTTTCAACAACGTCAACTTCTCATTTTTATACTATAAGTGTTTTATATACCGGGTGTTGATTTGGCGGACGCAACATAGGAAATCGCATGTTAATTTTAAAGTGTTCAAATATTGGCTTCCCTATTTATTTTAGAGACAAAATTCACTTTTTTGTAGAGGGAAGAAAACACTATAATATTGAAAAATTTATATATATTCGAACTTCACTTAAAATCTATGTTTTATACGCATAGCGCATGAAGTAAAATTTCGAGTTTAGAAAAGCCCAGAAAATTTGTCTCGGGTCGCTGCGCGACCCTCGACAAATTTTCACGGGGCTTTTCTAAACTCGAAATTTTACTTCATGCTTAGTCTGGGAGTGGAAAACACTCGTTTGAAGCTTTAGATTGAACTCTTTTTAAAATCAACGAATGTCAGAAAATTTACAGCTAAAATAATGAAGAAATAGTAACGTGATTTTATAAAAATAATGACATACCATGAAATTGATACAACAAACTGAAACATGGCTTTTTGAAGCTATTTCAAACAGTGAATTACAATTAATAAATTACAATATATATAGGGTTGATCGTTCCAACAATGGTGAAGTCCGTGGTGGTGGTATTTTAATCGCCGTTAAACGTAACTTTAAATCATCTATTATATTAAAGAATAATGCTATAGAGCATCTATTTGTGTTATTATCAGTCAATAAAACCAATTATATTCTTGGCGGTGTATATATACCGCCATCGTCGCCTGTAGCTTCTTATTCTGAGCATTGTGAAGTTGTGGAAAATATAGTTCAACAATATTCAGATTGTCAGTATTTAATTTGTGAAGATTACAATCTCCATAATATTAATTGGAGTACTTTTCTTTCCTCCGATAAATATAATTTAGATGACCATAAAACACAGTTGATTGTTGATACATTTAATTTTCTAAATCTTGAACACATAAATAAAATTCCTAATAGTAGATCCGTTTTTCTTGATTTGTTCTTTTCTAATATTTTAGAGTGTGAAGTTGCATTATCGAATAACTTATCAAATACAAGTCAACATCATTATGCTTATGATATTTCGATGGCTGTGTGTGTTTATAAACCGCTACAATCTGTACAAAAAATACTTTTATATCATCTTGCCGATTTTGATGCTTTAAATCACTTTTATAATATTATGTTTAGTTGTTCTGAGTGGAAATCTTTAGTAATCGATGCTGATATTAATATGTTAGTTGACTATTTCTATAATATTGTTAATAACGGTATAACTAATTTCATTCCTCAGAAATTATTTAAGAATAGCGATAGCTACTATCCTAAATGGATGACGCAAGATCTTAAGCTTCTCATAAGAAGAAAGAAATCTGCTCATATCAAATACAAACAAACAGGCAATCGTGATGACTATTTATTGTTTAATTCGTTACGAAGTCAACGCAAGAAATTAACAAATTTATTACATTCAAATTTTTTATCAGACGTCGAAGCTAAAGTCAATGCAAACTCTAATTACTTCTGGAAGTATGTCAAAGATTTAAAGAGCAACGATGGCATTCCTAATGTCATGGAATTTGATTCAAGAACGGGTGCAGACGGTAATCAGATGGCTGATATGTTTGCCGAGTACTTCGCTACTGTTTATACTAATGACGCTAGTCCATATACTAACGCTTCGTTACAGAATAACTTCTCGGTCAATAATTATAAGTTCGTAATTTCCAAGGAGGGTGTTTTTAATTAAATAATGTCTCTAAACCCAAGTAAAAGCTCAGGCCCTGATGGCATCTCTCCCTATCTTTTAGTTAACTGTATTTATTCATTATGCGGTCCTGTATCCGATATATTTTCTATGTCTTTGGCACAAGGTGAATTCCCATCAATCTGGAAACTAAGCTATATCAATCCTATCTTTAAATCTGGGGAACGGAAGCTTAAATCAAATTATAGGGGCGTTTGTCTTCAATCTTGCATACCGAAAATACTTGACAAAATAGTTGCGACACAAATGCATTGGGTTTTAAAATGTATTTGTCAGAGAATCAGCATGGTTTTGTACCGGGTCGGTCAACAAATACAAATCTTTTATGTTTTAATCAATATTTGTTGAAGGCTTTCGAAAATAATAGTCAAGTTGATTGCATATACCTAGATTTTTCGAAGGCCTTCGACAGAGTCGATCGTAATATTCTATTACATAAAATAAGATCATTAGGTTTTAATGATATGGCCGTTCGTTGGCTATCTGACTTTTTAAGTAACAGGTTTCAAATGGTAAAAATACACAATTACATTTCTAAACCAATTTCTGTAACATCAGGGGTTCCGCAAGGAACTCACTCTGGGCCAATATTATTTTTACTATTTGTAAACGACATTGAAGACATTATTACTAACAGCAAGGTTTTATTGTATGCTGACGATATCAAAATATATCGGATCGTCAAATCGTTTGAAGATTGTAAAAGCCTACAGAATGACTTAAATAAGATTAATGACTGGTGTTACTCCAATAAATTACACCTTAATGTGAAAAAATGCAATCTTATTTCATATTGTAGAAAACGCTCCAGTCTCAATTACGCATACAGCATTGATGGAAATGATTTAGCTAAATCAGTAGAGCTGAAAGATTTAGGAGTGACATTCGATAATAGGCTTGCATTCAACTCACATATCAGTAACGTTTGCTCCAAAGCTTTAAAAATGTGGGGTTTTGTCTGGAGGGTGTGTAAAGATTTGGGTCCATCGTGTTTAAAACGATTATATTGTGCATTGGTTCGCTCCAACGTTGAATATGCTTCGGTAATATGGTCTCCATATCAATCAACACATATTAATAGATTGGAACAAATACAACATAAGTTTTTACGTAGCATGGAGTTCAAATTGGGTAGATGTCATAGGCAAGGTTGTTACGAGGAAATAATCACCGATTTGAACATTAGACCTCTAGCTGATCGTCGCTTAACAGCAGATTTATGCATGATCTACAAAATAGTAAACAATTTAATTGATTGTCCTACTATTTTGGAGCAACTTCATTTTTATACTCCATCCAACTGCCGAAATCTGAGGAATACGCTCATTTTCCGCTTGCAGACATTCACTACAAACTACTCCCACTACAATCCACTGGCCAGAATGATGAGGACAGCAAATAGCTTGGCCGATAGGGAGTGGTTCGATTTATTTAATTAAAATTTTGATAGTTTTAAGTGTAAACTGAAGAGGATGCTTTAGATTTGTGATTTTTATTGTTATTATTTTGTGAATAGTTTTAATTTTTTGAATGGCTCGAATTAATAATATTAATAGTATTATTTAATGTAATGTGATTTTGATTGTTGTTTGAATTATTAGTGCTCTATTTTTGTTAAAAGGGGTTTTCCCGTATAAATAAATAAAAAATAAATAAATAAATTGCGGATATCAAAATAGCACAAGATATTGCTGTTACTTAATTAACGACAAAAAAAAAAACGTAACGCAAACATCGTGATAACTGTAATCTGCATAATACCACTTAATTAGGAGGATTTTTTCTTGTATAGTGTAAATCGATTCGAAAACATTTACTTTAATCAAGTTAAAATAATTAAGAAAAAGTAATGTGATTTTATAAAAACAATGACATGCCATGGAATTGAAACAACAATTGCGGATGTCAAAATGGCAAAAGATATCGCACTTTTGCCATTTTGACATCCGCAATTGTTGTTTCAATTCCATGGCATGTCATTGTTTTTATAAAATCACATTACTTTTTCTCAATTATTTTAACTTAGAGAAACGTAAAGTGATAAACGTTAACACGAATGAATTCAGATGATAAATACATTTTGTTTCTAAAATAAATAGGGGAGCCAAAATTTGAACATTTCAAAATTTACATGGGATTTCCTATGTCGCGTCCCCCAAGTCAACACCCGGTATAATATTAATATATGTTTATTATATTAGTCAATTTTTTAATTAAATAAAATACATTTATTTGAATAATTTCTGATCATTCTGAACTTTAGCAATTTTGTTGAAAATTGTTCGATTTATTTTTTTTTCAAAGTTACTATTTAAATTGTTCAATTTATAATTAGATAATCTTTGTGATATTATAACTAAAATTGTCTTTTTAGAAGTTTATTTATTAAGCATTATTTTACATAATTTCGGTATAATTTAAGCTTTAACAATTTTTTCGTCAAATGTTCGATTTTATTTTATTTTATATTAAAACAAGGTTTATTCATTCTCTATAACTTTTATCATGATTCATATTTTAGTTTACTAAAACACAAATAATGGACACAAATTTGTGTTAGTTCTAAATTTGATTAACAAAATAAATATTTATTTTATGTCATAAGTTTTACTACAAAATAAGTTTATGATTAATCGTATAACGAGAGATTCCACTCCCAGACTAAGCATGAAGTAAAATTTCGAGTTTAGAAAAGCCTGAAAATTTGGATTTGCAGGGGCGCGCGAGCGAAGCGAGTCGCGCCCCTGCAAATCCAAATTTTCAGGCTTTTCTAAACTCGAAATTTTACTTCATGCGCCACGCGTATAAATCACTAACTTCAAGTTAAATGTTCAACTAATTGTTAAGAGTGAAATAAATTTTGTATGTCAATTGTCAATTGTTTAAATTATGGGAAAAGTAAACTATTTTTTTTTTAACTGAAATAATTTCAATTTACAATCAAGGTCCTCACACTTTTCTTAATGATCGTGGAAGATCTATTATAAATGAAATATTTTCTATTTCTTCTAAAAATATATCATTTACAGGGTGTTTCATCTAAATTTCCCCAGAGTAATTAACAAGAAACTAAAAATATTATTAAAGTTTGGTTTGTTATAATCAATAGATGTTATTCAAGGCTATATTTTGAAAATATTGACTATTTTTGACATATATGTCAATTTTTATAAGATCTGTCGGCTATAACTGAGTTATATTATTTTTATGTAATTTTTAATGTATTTTAATTATTTTTATTTTTAGATAAGCAAATTTTAGGAAGTTGCACAATTTTAAATGTGCGTATTAAAAGTTTTTGAAAATATGAAAATTTGTTATAACTTAAAAATAGCCAATGCAGTTTGAAACATGCAAATGATAAAAATGTCTTAAAATATTCCATTCTTTTAGAAAAGGTCACTTACAAAGTTCTGATCATCGAATAACATTTTCTCATGCCTCTGACAGCTAAACCGTAATTATGAGTGATACCAATTCTAACGTAATTTGAAGCCTTGAATAACATCTATTGATTACAACAAACAAAACTTTAATAATATTTCTAGTTTCTTGTTAATTACTCTGGGGAGTTTTAAGTGAAACACCCTGTATAATTCTTCAATAAATAAATTGCAATTAGGCTGTTATCCAATATTGTAATTACTGTTTGCATTGAAATTGTGAAAATGTATTAGCATTATATTATTTGATGTTATGGCTAATCATACTCATGAAATGCAACGAATATCACCGGATTTTGTGCTTTAAGATTCTTTGTTTTTCCTTTTTTTATACTTGTTTATCTTTAGACCAAAGCTTAATATACAGAATTAGTGCGTTCTCTGAGGAAATCTCATCTCTCACGTTAAAGGTAAAGCAATGGTTTCTACACCATTATTATTGCAGTCCTTAATATCATTCTATAGAGTGTCTTCCACTCCTTGATTAAGCATGAACTAAAATGTTGAGTTCAGATAAGCCTGAAATTTTACTTCATGCGCCAGGCATATAAAACGCTGATTTATTCTGAAGTTCAAAACGACTCATTTTATGAAGTTGAGAAAAGAGAATTTATAGGTGTGAAATAAAAGTATAGAATATTGATTAAGAAAGAAGAGACTATTATTTTTGGAAAAAATATCTATTTGCAATAACCATTTCAATAATATAATAATAATAGAGTTTATTGTTTTTATCTAAAAATTGTATGCATTGTCAGTGGTGCGCAACCCTCACAGGGATTAACACTTTGACGTAGTGTGAGGGCTCAGTAATTTCTATGAACTTGAGAGCAATGCCAGCGAGAGCAAATGCTCCTGATAGGGTCACCCTTGCTGGTACGGTCGATAGGGAGGAACGAAGCTAAGTTAATCAACTGCACGCAAACCATAGAAAAGTGATAAAAATGTTGAAATTTGCCAGAAATTTGAAAAAATCGAAAATTGGCAAAAACGATGAAATGTTTAAATTTGAAAAAATATTGAAACAATGTCCAAAAACTGATGAAATGTCAAGAAATATTGAAATTTGACATTTTAAAGTACATATGCCGAAAAGTGATAATCTGTAATAAACAAATGTTTGAAACTTAACAATTAATCAATGTTTTTATGCGCGTGGTGCATGAAGTGAAATTTCGAGTTGAGAAAAGCCTGAGTTTGGATTTGGACCAAACCCAAACGCTCAGAAATTTTACATCATGCGTCCCTGGCTTTTTACAAGATTTTAATTAATTTGCAAAATCTTAAGGGTTTACAAGTTTTTGTTCAATTTTTAATCTTGTCAATTTTCGTGATTTTCCAAGATTTTAATTAGTTTACAAAATTTTAAGAGTTTTCAAGTTTTTGTTCATTTTTTAAAATTTTCGTGATTGTCCAAGATTTTAATTAATTTTCAAAATTTTGAAGACTCGTGAATTTTTCAATACGTTCGTAAATTTTCAAACTTTTTTTAATTTCCAAGATTTTATATCAATTTTCAAAATTTTGACAAAAATCATGCATTTTTCAAGATTATTGTTGATTTTCAAATTCTTGTCTCCTTTCGTGACTTTTTAAAACGTTGACGCTTTGTATGTATTTCTTAGATTTTCGTTATTTTTTAAACAAATTTTCGGTATTCATGAATTTTCAAAAATTTCGGTAATTTTTGGGTTCGCAAATTTAAGAAAAAATTAGTATACAAAAATATGAGGCGTTTCTTTAAAATGTTTATTAAATTGTTGCTGATTAATACAACGTCTAA
This sequence comes from Philonthus cognatus, assembly GCA_932526585.2. Classification (NCBI taxonomy): domain Eukaryota; kingdom Metazoa; phylum Arthropoda; class Insecta; order Coleoptera; family Staphylinidae; genus Philonthus; species Philonthus cognatus. The sequence continues at coordinate 31,819,243 of OW052243.1, forward strand.
ATTGATTAATGGCAACGCTGAAAAATTCATATTAAATTTTGAAAATTATTAAAAATTTATAATAAATTTTGATAACTTCTTAAAAATTCAAACTTGTATAAAAATTTTGAAGATTAACGGAAATCCTAGATTATAAAGACTAAGAAAAATCTTGAAAAGTTTATGACGGGCGTCTAGATTTTTAAAATTATTGGAAATGATTGGATATCACGAGAGCAGTGGGAATTTTAAAAATTAACGGAAATTTTGAAAATTTACGAAAAGCGTTTAGGTTTATAAAATTGACTAAAACGTTAAAAAAATTTAAAAAGTAACTAGAATCGTGAAAATTAACGAAAGTTTCGAAAAATCATAGAAATTGCAAACGTTTTGAAATCCGACGAAAATCTCGAAAATTCATACTATTTATATATTTTCGAGATTTTCGTCAAATTTTAAAATAAATTCACAAAAAAACGTCAGAATTTTTAAAATTAACGAAAATCTGGAAATTTTATGATATACGTCAAAATTTTAAAAATTTATGAAAATCTTGGGGAAATTCACAAAACCTGGAAAATTGACTTAATGTATTAATATTTTTAAAACTAACGAAAGTCGAAACATTTCCGAAGTTTTGAAAGATTTTACGAAAACCGTCGGAATTTTAAAAATTAAAGGAAATCTTGGACATTTACGAAAAGAATTTTAAAATTGACTAAAACGTTGAAAATTCACGAATAATTAAATTTTAAAAAGTAACTAAAATCGAGAAAATTAACGAAACTTTCGGAAAATTACAAAAATTGCTAACGTTTTAGAATCCGACGAAAAATTTTCTAGATTTTCGTCGGATTTTAAAACGTTAGCAATTTTTACGATTTTAGTTACTTTTTAAAAACTCATACTATTGACGAATTTTCTAGATTTTCGTCGGATTTTAAAACGTCAGCAATTTTCGGGATTCTAAAAACATTTTAAAAATTTACGAAATTCACGAAAGCCGTCAGAAATTTGAAAATTAACGAAAATATTGGACATCTCGATTGTTTCGACCGTTACTACGTGGTAATCCATATTAAATTAAATGAAACTATTACTATGTTTTGTTACCACTTTTATTATTATTATTTTATTTTTTTATTTATTTTATTTATTATTATTATTATTTATAAAAGTGGTAAAAAACATAGTAATAGTTTCATTTAATTTAATGAAAATCTTGGAATTTCATGAAACACGTCAACATTTTAAAAGTTAATAAAATCTTAGGTAAATTCAAAAAAACTGGAAAATTGATCTAATGTATTAAAATTTTCAAAATTGACGAAAACCGAAACATTTCAGAAGTTTTGAAAATAAAGATTTCATGAAAACCGTCGGAATTTCAAAAATAAACGGAAATCTTGTAAATTTACGAAAAGCGGTTAGATTTAGAATTGACTACAACGTTGAAAATTCACAAAAAATTAAATTTTAAAACGCAACAAAAATCGTGAAAATGAACAGAAGTTTTAGATAATCACGAAAATTGCTAACGTTTTAAAATCCTTTTTAATCAAATTCGACATCATGTACTTATTATTTTTATCAATTCCTTTTCCTTCGTGAAGTCTGTATTTATGAAACTATTGTTTGCATATAACTCTCATTATAACATTGTTATATTGATGAGCCTCGAAAATATTTCAGAATATTTGGGTGACTCCATTTACTAAAGGGTTAAAAACCACTGATCTAGAGTACTATGAATACGGTGTATTAAATTTATCGACACCCGCTATATGGAATGTGGAATCATAAACCAAATGATTTCCTGAAATGAAGTGTAAAAAATCATAATCACCATTACTATATAGAAAATAGTTGCATGCACAAAAGAACTTATTATTTTCACGGTCAAAATATTAGGCAGCGGCCAAACAACACAATTAATTTTTTTTTCGCAGAGTCATCGCACAAGTGAACCCAGCCACTCTTTTCGGGCAACAATGAAACACTGGAGTCATGCAAGGTGGCACAAATCGGCAGGTTTCCACATTCGAAAATTACACCACCCATATTCCCATTATCCAGGTCAATATTAATCATAGAAAAAACGCATTTAGAAGAAAAAAAATTGATATATTTGTTTGTTCTTATTATTTTTTACGGCCCCGTATCCGAATTAATTTCGGATATTACAAATAATAACACAGCAATGCCAGAATAAATAGAATTCGTAATTTAACTATTAACTTATAAAAACAATCCGTTTATATTTTAATTATAAAATATTATTACATTTCACTGGGAAAAAATATATTGCCCAAGTTCTGTATATGTTGTCACATTGAAATTAAATTTGGTAATTGGATATGTGTTTCGCAAATTGTTTTTATTGCACGCGCACAGTTTATGTATAAATATTTATTTTTTTAAAGTTCATACAGTTTTTAATTACTTAATTTATCCGATGTTTGGTAAGTATTAAAACTGCTAATTGTAGTTTTAATCGTTTAATGCCCGTTTGCACCCAAGTCGATTAACTTAAGGTTGGAAATTCACATGTTATTTGGCCATAAGATCGAACAACGATTAATCTTCCACAATAATAAAAATAGATCTTTGAAACTTATACATATTGCACATTGAAGCTGTGCGAATAAATTGACACTATTCCTTTTTAAAAAAACATGTTTCTTTAATTATATATAAATCAACTAATGGAACACCCTGAAATGATCACATAAATCCGTGCAATACTTCCATAGAAAACATTATTTCTTCTTCATATTGCTTTAATTTATTAAAGTAATTATTATAAACATGTTGTATTAAATAGATTAATCTAAAATAAATGGTAAATAAAATTAATCGTTGTTTAGAAATCTCCATACGAGCAATGTAAATTTTGATTATGCTTTTAATAAATAGGGGGCAGCATCGTGCTTTTTTGGTAATATCTTATTGAATTGAATTTGAATTTATTGATTAGCACCAAATGGTATCACATTGTCAATATAGTACATAACAGAGCTGGGCAGGATTCGAATCATTCAGGATTCGATTCCCGGATTCGAATCCTTTTAGAGGATTCAAAAGAGGTATTCGAATACTTTAGTGAAAACAGATTCGTGATCCGGATTCGTTACATTTTTTTAAAAGGATTCGTATTCGAATCCAAACGTAGATGATTCGAATCCTTATAAAAGGATTCGAATTCTTATAAAAGGATTCGAATCCTTATAAAAGGAATCGAATCCTTATAAAAGGATTCGAATCCTCATACACGGATTCAAATCCTCCTAAATAATTCGAATCATCGCTATTAAGGCGGGGATTCGAATTCGATTAATTAAAATAGTTAAATATTCTAATATGAATATTTAAATCACTAAATTATTCATATTTGAATATAAATATTTAAATTTTCGAATAATTCAAATATTTGTGAATGCATATTTGGTTACTTAACCATGAAAAATATCCAATGTTAATAGTATATTTTTAACTTCACTTGAAATCAGCGTTTTATACGCGTGGCGCATGAAGTAAAATTTCGAGTTTAGAAAAGCCCCGTGAAAATTTGTCTCGGGTCGCTGCGCGACCCTCGACAAATTTTCTACTCGGGGCTTTTCTAAACTCGAAATTTTACTTCATGCTTAGTCTGGGAGTGGACAACACTCGTTCTTAGAAGTTTCAAATTAAAGGATCACTCTAGATTACTAAGTTTATTACCATTTTACAAAGGCTACAGCTCGAAGGACCAACCATGGTCTTCGGAGACCGAAGGCCTACAGGGAATCGAAGTTTTTTTTTTTTCATTTATTGTGTTAAGAGCATAGCTGTACACTTGTCAAATACATGTTTCTTAAATCTAGGTACTTAATTACAACTGTAAATGAAAATATGTATAAAATATAAACAAATAGATGTTGAATTATATTCAAATACGTACTCATGTAAATTACCGAAATAAAACATAGAAACATTCAATAATGTAGAGAGGGACGCCAAAAGAAGCAGATAGTGCCTAAAAGGCATTAATGACACAACATAGTAAATTGTATAGAAAGCGCAGTATTAAAAAAACAGTTATAGAAACTTAATGTGTGTAGAATTGTAGATTTCAAACTTAAAATTCCTAAATTAATATTAAAGCACAAAACTCAAAATTTAAAATCTAAAATTCAAATAAAAACACATAATTTAAAATTTAAAATTTAAAATTTTAATTTAAAACCTAAACTCTAGAACTTAAGACTCAACATCTAAAATTTAAAACCTAAAACCTAAAATTTAAAATCCAAAATTTAAAACTTAAAAACTAGAATTGATAAAACAAAACAGAATAACAGAGAATCAAAATATAAAATTTAAAAATTCCTTCCAGCTGTAGAACGCGTTTTCAAGCAAAACGGTTTTGATTCGTGTATAAAATTTCTCAGTCGACAAGGTTTTCATTTCTGGTGGTAAGGCATTAAAAAATTTTATGCCGTAATAACGGACTCCGGTTTGAGATTTTGTTAATCTGACTGCGTTTTGATGGATGTCATGTCCGTGTCTCGTGCGGTAACTATTTGTGCTTGAGATTGTTTTATAGCAGTGTTGATTTTTTTTTACATAGACAATGCATTCATATATACCCATTTTAATCCGCCAGTAGCGATAATTCTGAAACATTGCATTGAATTAAAAAGTGTTCCAAATGAAAAGTTAATGGTTCTGAGGGGGACATCTGATGCCGTAGACTTTGCCCCCCAGCCCCCCAAGGGGGGCGGGAACAGGGGGCAACTTTAAAATCTTAAATGGAAACCCCTATTTTTTATTGCAGATTCTGATAGAGGGTTAAAAAGTATGTAAGTTTTATCCGAAACATTTTTTTTTATTGGTCGAGAGATGGCGCTGCAAATGTAAAAGTTAGGTTTTTTGTCAATTAAATTGCGAAAATCGTCACGTAATTAACTGTTATTATTACTTAAGACTTACTCACAACCTTACAAGGTTGTTTTTTTTCTCAGATTGTTTTGTTTACATTCAAAAAAGATTTCTTGGATTTTTTTTATTTTCGTTCCTTTTTTAAATTTAGTTTTTAAAAATGAGTTCAGTACACAAAGCCAAGTCGTTGAGTAATCATGGACTACTCACCGACCGAAATTGTGGACATCCTAAAAGTCATTGGAGAGTCGCTGAACAATTACACCAATGCAGTAGAACTGTATCGCCAAAGATTCCCGGATCGTCGGTGTCCGTCTCGCAGTACAATGCGAGGGCTGGAAGAACGTTTGCGCCAAGGTCATCTACAACGACACCGACCTCGAGCGAATCTTGTGGATGACGACCCCCGCACCATCGCCATACTTGGAGCTGTACACCTCAATCCGCATATCAGTCTCCGAGAAATCCAGGCAGAAATCGGCATACCGAAATCGACGGCTCAACGGTTACTCCGCGCGGCAAAGTTCCATCCGTATCACATCATGTGCGTTCAAGAACTTCATGGAAATGATTTCGCCAATCGTGTGGGTGTCTGCAACTGGGCTTTGCAGCAGATCGACCGCGACCGTTTATTCTTCCACCGAGTCCTGTTCTCCGACGAGTGCACTTTCCAGAATACCGGATTCGTCAACATCCACAATGCCCATTATTGGAGTGCTGAAAACTCCCACTGGGTTCGACAAGTGAACGCACAGCAGCGATGGAGTGTCAACGTGTGGTGTGGACTTCTCGGCTCGCAGATAATCGGACCATTCTTCTTCGACAGGACGTTAAATGGCGCGAGGTACCTGGAATTTCTCCAGAACGATCTTCCTGTGCTGCTAGAAGAAGTCGATTTGCGTACCCGGAGGACGATGTGGTTCCAGCAGGACGGTGCCCCACCACACTACGCTCGTGCGGTTCGATAACATTTGGATGAGCTGTTTCCAGCGCAATGGATTGGTCGCGGAGGACCTATTGTTTGGCCACCCCGATCTCCGGACTTGACATCGCCTGATTTCTTCCTTTGGGGTTACCTGAAAGACGTCGTCTTCCGTGATCCGCCAACCACGCGCGAGAACATGATGGTGCGGATAACTAATGCCTGTCATGAAATATCTCCAAATACGTTGCGGGCGTGCGTGGAGAATTTCGCCAAACGAATACGATTCGAGCAGTTCTTGTGAATTGCAACGGCGACGAACTCACACACACGCACACGCATGAACACGCACACTCAAATGCCCATGTAACATACGACAACCAAACAGACAAACACACAAACAAACACACAGCCAAACACACAGCCAAACACACAGTCAAACACACAGCCACACACAGAGTCACACATACAAACAAACACGGACAGGAACACTGACGCACACACACACGAGACGTAAATCCGACCGAGCAACCTCCTCGTGGTACGTCTTGGGTAACGCTAATGCCGGTGGGGGGCCCGGTCAAACACTGTTTGAAAAAAAAATGACATTCTTTTTTGAATTATTTTACCATTATTTAATTTGAAAAAGAAGTACTCAATCGCTATTTTTGAGTAGTATTTGGGCAGGCTGAGAAAAACAACCTTGTAAGGTTGTGAGTAAGTCTTAAGTAATAATAACAGTCAATTACGTGACGATTTTCGCAATTTAATTGACAAAAAACCTAACTTTTACATTTGCAGCGCCATCTCTCGACCAATAAAAAAAATGTTTCGGATAAAACTTACATACTTTTTAACCCTCTATTAGAATCTGCAATAAAAAATAGGGGTTTCTATTTAAGATTTTAAAGTTGCCCCCTGTTCCCGCCCCCCTTGGGGGGGGGCTGGGGGGGGTCAAAGTCTACGGCATCAGATGTCCCCCTCAGAACCATTATCTTTTCATTTGGAACACTTTTTGATTCAATGCAATGTTTCAGAATTATCGCTACTGGCGGATTAAAATGGGACACCCTGTATATAAACAAGGTACAGTTAAGATTCCCATATCAATAAAGGCACGTCGACAGTCTTCCCGGTATCCCAGATTATTTATCACTCACCGGGCTTTGCGTTGAAGCCCGAAGATCCTATGTCTGATTGCTGAGTGACCCCAGACAATCAGTCCATACAAGATGTGCGACTGGAATAGGAAAAAGTATACTGTTCTTAGTACTTCTGTGGATACTACTTTTGATAACGTACGAATTGCAATAGACAGAACACAATTTCGTCGCAAGCACATCACCGTGAGTTTGCCACGATAAATTAAACGTCAAGTGCATGCCGAGAAATTTTACCGATTCGACTGGATTCGCATATTTCTTTAGTGTCAACGTGATAGTAACTGATTTATTTGTATTTAACTTCAGTTTGTTACTATCGAACCATTTTGACGTCCTTGACTGTGCCTCTCCATGAGCCATATCACAGGAAATATGACATTTTGATTTGTTTAACAGCGTTGTATCATCTGCATATAACACGGTATTTGTGCTATCAAATGAACATGGCAGGTCATTGATATAAATTAAGAAGAGTAGCGGCCCAAAAATCGAGCCTTGTGGTACACCATGCAAGATAGACATTGCGCTAGAAATAGTGCCATTAATTAAGACATGCTGCATTCTGTTGGATAAGTAAGATACAATTTATCGGCAGCTTCTGGGATTTATGTTATAAAAATAAAGTTTCCTTAGAAGTATGGTATGGGAGACACAGTCAAAGGCCTTCGAGAGATCAAGGAAAGATGCTGTGCATAAGTTTTTTTCTTCGAAGCAGTCATTAATCATCTCTACTAAGTTGCTTGTGGCGTATGCTGTTGAGCGGCCCTTACGAAAACCAAATTGTTGTTTGCAAAGCAAGTTATTATTTAAAAAAACTCCGACAGTTGAGTTTCAAGAATTTTTTCGAATATTTTTGAGAATATTGGCAACAGTGAGATTGGTCTGTAGTTATCGGGATCAGACTTAAATGATTATTGTTATTGAACCTAACATTAAAATCTGCTGCAATATATATTATTTTATTATTCAAGTTAATGTTGTGCAGTGCTTGTAAAAGTATATCTAAAAATGTTTGAAAGTCCCCATCAGGTGAGCGGTATTTTTACAAGAAAACAACTAATATCTGAAGGTTTACAGCATGGATAGGAAAGAAAATATCTTATTTTGAAAAAATGTCGAAGTTGGGTTGGTTTTCAGTGCATTTTTAACTTCACTTTAAATCAGTGATTTATACGCGTGGCGCATGAAGTAAAATTTCGAGTTTAGAAAAGCCCCGCGAAAATTTGTCTCGGGTCGCTGCGCGACCCTCGACAAATTTTCTACGCGGGGCTTTTCTAAACTCGAAATTTTACTTCATGCTTAGTCTGGGAGTGGACAACACTCGTTTGAATTTTAAATTTAATTCTTTTAAAAAATCGACGTATGTAATATAATAAATCATTCATTGAAATCATACAAAAAGATGCACAATTTTACCTAAAATTAACTTTTAGAGTTAACTTTATAATTTGCCCGGCTCTTAATAGGTGAATATTCTATATTCCTAAAAAAAAAACCTTTTTATTTAATATTAAAGTTGCATTTAATACAATAACAAACTGTGAATAAATCGACATAAATCTAGAAATATCGAAAATCTCGACATGTAAAAAATCTTGACGGTCCACTCCCAGACTAAGCATGAAGTAAAATTTCGAGTTTAGAAAAGCCCCGCGTAGAAAATTTGTCGAGGGTCGCGCAGCGACCCGAGACAAATTTTCACGGGGCTTTTCTAAACTCGAAATTTTACTTCATGCGCCACGCGTATAAAACACAGATTAAAAATGAAGTTCAATAACACATATATCATCATTAATTAAAATCATTATATAATCAGATATATATTTAACATCTTTATTGACAGAATTTTCGTATAAAAAACATTTAAATATTTTAACTACAATAAATTTGGTACATAAATAATTTTCTGCCAATCGGCTATCAACCATTGGTCTTTCCGCCTGAATTTGTTTAGTTTTGTCTCTGTCATTTTATGTTATAATTGTCTATTGTCTTTGTCTGACTCTAACTGTCATACTGGCGTCGTGATCATTAATGTCTTGTACTTGTCTAACGGCTGTCTCAAACGTCGTGATCATTAATGTCATGAAGTGAAGAGATGAATTCATAAATTGTGGTGCAGGGGAATTTTCGTTTAGGGGCAATATTTTTATTACGAGGGATACAAAGGGTTTTAAGAAGATTGTAATAAAAACGATTAGAGGCAAATTTTTGGGAAAGTTGGTTGAGGCGGTTTTCTATCGGAAGTATTTTTGTTAGTTCGTATAGGAGGGTGTTTGAAGGATTATGTAGAGGATTTTGTGGGTGTCTTATTTTTGTTAGCACTCTGAGGGCCGATCTTTCAGCAATTTGAATATTTTTTAGGGAGCAAGGGTGTGGATTGTGAAAGAGGATTGCAGCGTAGTCAAGCAAAGGGCGGCATATCATCTTATATATATTAACTGCTGTTTCAGTGCTAATGCCTTGTTTCCTGAATGTGAGATTTCTAAAATACGTCGCCCTTTGTCTGATCTTTGCTTTAAGAATTGAGGAGTGGGTTTTGAAGGTAAGTTTAGTGTCAAAGGTTATGCCTAGGTATTTACAGGAGTTTGAGGGGCGGATGATGTGGTTATTTACTGATATTGAAAATGGGGATGAGTTGGGTCGGTGAAATGGAATTAGGAGCTGTGATTTGTTGGGATTTATAGAGATTCGCCATTTAGCGAACCATGTTTGTATGGTGACTATAAGGCCCTGTAGAGTGCTAAGTGCTATGGGGAGAGTGGAGGCATGTGCTATTAAAGCCGTGTCGTCTGCGTATAATAAAGGATAAGCGGATTTGTTAAGGTATTTTGGGTCAGGATTGTATAGATCTGATACAAGGATATTATACAGGAGTGGTGAGAGAGGTGATCCTTGGGGTAAACCTTGTTGGGGTGTAAATGGGATTGAAATGGAACGACGGATTTTAACTTGAAGTGTTCTATTGTGTAGGAAACTATCAAGAATATTAATTAGGTGCGATGGGATTTTTAGGGCGTTGCATTTAAACAGCAGGCCTCTGTGCCATACAGAGTCAAACGCTTTTTGAATATCCAGAAATAAGATGGCAGATTTTTGACCTTCGAGGCTTGCTGCTTGGCAGTTGGAGGTTAGAATGGATAATGGGATTGTGGTAGAGCGGTGTTCTAGGAAGCCAAATTGGTAAGGTGGGAGTATGTTGGAGATATGTTGCATAAGTTTGTTTTTTATGATAGATTCAAACAGCTTCCCGAGGACTGGAAGCAAGGTTATAGGGCGATAATTATTCGCTTTTGAAGAGTCGTTGCCTGGTTTGTGAATGCATGTGATTATACCTTTCTTCCATTCCCTCGGGATTAACTGGGATTTGTAAATTTGGTTGAAAATGTCAATTATATGGGAGTGGATTTCATAGGGCAAGGATTTAAGGATATATCTAGGAATGTTATCGTAACCGGGGGCGGTATTTTTACCCTTATTTAAGATTTCAAAATATTCTTCCTCATTTATATCATCGGCAGGAGTATGGGGGAACTGGGTATTTTAAATGTGGTGTACCAGGAATTCACTGTGTCTCGAAAGTCGTTGTCATATTCGTCATTGTCATTCATTGAGTATATTTCAGAAAAATGTCTAGCAAAAATGTCAGTACAAGCGTTATCATCCGTAACAGTTAAATTAGTCATTGGATCATAGATCTTCTGGATAAAGTCTGTTTTGCGATATTTACAAAGTTTTTTTATTTCTTGCCAATATTGTTTGCCGTGCAAGTCATTAATTTTTTCACAGGCCTTTATCCAGTGATCTGTTTTATAATTTGTAATGAGTTTGTGAATGTCCTTGTTAAGTTGATTAAATTTCTGTTTAAGTGTCACGTCCTCTGTTTGTCTGAAGTCCCTGTAAAGCTGTCTCTTATATTTTATTAGGCGTAGGATATATTTAGGAAGGGGATATTTGAAGGGGCGTTTTGTGGCTGTTGGTGTGTTTTGATTGACCGATTGTGATAATTTTTCTAGGAAAAGGGAGATATAGTTTTGGGAAATAAGTTTGTTGGAGGAAATAAATTCTGTCATTTCGGCGGTATAATCAGATATTTAGTCGGTAAATGAACATTTTTGTTAATAGAAACTAATGGAATGAAATATTATTGGTTGCAATTAATAGATTCAAATTTATTTCTAAAGGATTTGTATCCGTGATTCAAAAATGAAGATTCGAATCTTTGATACGAATCATATTTTTCACTTACGAATCCTTTATTCGAGTATTCGTGATTCGAATCATATTAGGTGATTCGGATTCGTGATTCGAATCCTGTTTTTGAGGATTCATCCCAGCTCTGGTACATAAATATCATAAATAACATAAGTAACATAGCACTAGGAAATTATAAATTAGAGTGTTTACATTAAATAATTACTATAAATATAAGAATGTTAAAATGTAAATTGCATTCACCATGAGGAATGCTTTGATTTGTTTTTTAAATTCATTAATGGGCATAGTTTTGACATGGTCGGGAAGCATATTGAAGAATTTGATACCGTAGTATCGTACACCCGTTTATGACTTAGTGAGCCTAACCGCTGGAGTATGCATGTTCGTTTTATGCCTGGTGTTATAGTTATGGACGTCAGAGTTGGAGCGACACGGATTCCCGGTGCGCGGCCTTGAATTACGAATGTAATTTTTCTGCCGCGGACTGTTTATTGATTATGTTGTTAATACACAACAAAGAAAGACAATATTAAAATATTTCCCAATACATTCTTCAAATATACGTGCATTTCTGGATTCATGTTTTGAATAGGAATGTGGAATGCCGGTATATGTTGATTCAAGTGATGAGTCGGAAAAGTTCCTTTTTCATTTATTTACCAAATTGAATGTGCGACACTCGGCGATTTGATTACTGAGGCACTTAGTCAGCTAAGCGTCTAGAGTTCGAATTGGGTTATTGTAATTTCTCATTTTTTGTACGGCTTAGCTTACTCAGCTTGAAGTGTCGTCTACCCTTAGAGGGTAGACCTCCTCTCGTGATTGCATCTATTCCTTGTGTGTGCTTTATTGCAATTTACCAAATTAAGGAGTGCAGCACGCGACAATCATGTCTACAATATAAATACAGGGAATTTTTCTTTTAGGTAAACATGTGCATAAGCTGTACATTTTCCGACATGCGTTGTTTTTAAAAAGAGTTCAATTTGAAGCTTTAAACGAGTGTTTTCCACTCCCAGACTAAGCATGAAGTAAAATTTCGAGTTTAGAAAAGCCCCGCGTAGAAAATTTGTCGAGGGTCGCGCAGCGACCCGAGACAAATTTTCACGGGGCTTTTCTAAACTCGAAATTTTACTTCATGCGCCACGCGTATAAAACACTGATTACAAGTGAGGTTCAAATGTATATAAATTTCACAGTATTTTAGTTTGTTATACGCGTGGCGCATGAAGTAAAATTTCGAGTTTAGAAAAGCCCAGAAAATTTGTCTCGGGTCGCAGCGCGACCCTCGACAAATTTTCACGGGGCTTTTCTAAACTCGAAGTTTTACTTCATGCATAGTCTGGGAGTGGAAAACACGCGTTTAAAATTTCAAATTAACTCTTTTAAAAACAACGAATATCTAAATATTTAAAGAAAATAATCTGAATTTAGAATACTTATACTTTAAAGAAAAACTCCCTGTATATACTCATATGGAATATCAAACTAAAAAGGCATCTGTTTCGTTATACAGTTGTATGTATGTCGCTAGAAATTAAAATTGTGAATATTTATCCAGTTTATACACACAACCAGCAAAAATTGGCCCTCTTAATCAGTGATTAGTACTTCTCAAAAACATTTGTATTTACAAATTGTTTACACAATTGCATATTGATGAAAGAGACATGTTTAGGATATCTTACAAATTTATAACATTCTTATGTTCTAGAAATTAATTAGAGGTTTAATCAATGATTAGTGGACGATTAAAGCTAATCGCTCAGAGTGCAAATGGATCTTGATGTCTATATTATTTTGTCGGCTGGAAAGCTGCCAATCTAAATTCTTTAAAACGAACAGTTATCACATAATTTTGATACGTTGTGCTCATGGCCGCCCGCACATGTGGGTAAGGGGGAGCACTTGCCCCCCCCCCCCTCCTGGAGTTCTGATTTCTTAATTATTTGTTACAGTACGCTGAAAATCTACCAAATATATTTATTTATGCTATGATTTATAAATGTACATACATAATCAATATATTTTGGGTTTTAATATAAATCAGTGTTTTATACGCGTGGCGCATGAAGTAAAATTTCGAGTTTAGAAAAGCCGCGTAGCGCTACGCAACCAAACCAAATTTTAAGGCTTTTCTAAACTCGAAATTTTACTTCATGCTTAGCCTGGGAATGGACGACACTTGCCAGAAGTAAATTTCAATTAAATAATTCAGCAGATAAAATATATTTTTACAGAAACAGTGTAACATATCTTTTAAAAGACTTAACATTTATTTAGAGTGAAAATAGACTACATGAAAATGAGATGTTGCTAGGAAAAATATTTTAATTTTGGCTGATAATTACAGCAAATCAAGCTAGATATTACATTTGTTTATAACTAATTATTTAAAGAATGTAAATTAATTATTTATTCATCAAAATCTAAGGATTTTAAAGTAATTTAAAGATATATTAATTTTTTTATTAAATTACCACATAAATATTTTCATGAATTGGAGGACTATTCAATAAAATTTAAACTTTATTTCTAATGTTGTGTTGAATAAGAGAGAGAAAACAAAAACTATATATTTCTATTATTAAAATTTGAATGGTTAATTTTTTATTGTTAACACTTTGTAAACATATTTTATTTTATTCAGCACATTATTTATAGCATTAGTGAACATTTATGTAAAATGTTTGAGATTTAAAAAAAAATTGGAAAACCAAGCTTTTCGTAAAAGTGGATATTCTAAAAGAAAAGACAAAAATTGTTCTAAAAATCTCGAGAAACAAAAATTCTTTTATATGTTGAAAATAATTATTACGAGGAACTACACGTATGTTCCTTATACTAACTATTTTTAACATATAATAGATTTGTTTTAGTACTTAATAATTTTATCTTTAAACTAGCTTCGTATATAATTAACTTATCAGTAGTATAGTTAGGATGTAATCTAAAAAGTTGTATCTCTTCTATCAGCTTCTGTTCTTGCACAAAAGTGAAAATATGAAATTGGAACTTCCACCACTTTAAACAGAAAAAGGGTCGCCCCGAGGCGACTCGAGGACAGCACAAATCCATTTTAGTTGGGGCAAAGTTTCCGTATCCGCTCTTCGCACACCCCTCCCCAGTTCCCATGATAACTGAAGTAGGCAAACTTGGTACTAAACTTTCAACTCTCAACTCATCATTATATTTTGTTATATAAAAATACTCAAGTCCTCACAATTTCGATTAAACGAAAAAGTAATAATTAGCAGTGGCCCCCACTCGATTTTCTTAACACTCTGATTGTATTTGTTTAAGAGGGCCAATTTTTGCTGGTTGTGTGTTTCTGGGATACGAGATGGCGCAGAAATAGCAAAATTGCAGAAAGTAGTTTTGACTATGTATTGGTTTATAGTGCCTGCCGAATTTTATCACAACGAATAATAAAAATGATGAGTGCGGAGCGCGTTGTTTCTTTGTTTACATAGCGCCGTGCGAATAAATGCATGGGTATTTAATTACAGAAGACACAAGTAAACTGGATAAATATTTACGATTTTAATTTCTATCGACATACATATAACTGTATAACAGATGCCTTTTTAGTTTAATATTCTATATTAGTATATACAGGAAGTTTTTCTTTAAAGTATACGTATTTTAAATTCAGATTATTCTCTGTAAATATTTAAATATTTGTTGTTTTTTTAAAGAGTTCAGTTTGAAATTTTATACGAGTAAAATTTCGAGTTTAGAAAAGCCCCGTGAAAACTTGTCGAGGGTCGCGCGGCGACCCAAAACAAATTTTCTGGGCTTTTCTAAACTCGAAATTTTACTTCATGCGCCACGCGTATAAAACACTAAAATACTGTGAAATGTATGTATATTTGAACCTCACTTGAAATCAGTGTTTTATACGCGTGGCGCATAAAGTAAAATTTCGAGTTTAGAAAAGCCCAGAAAATTTGTTTTGGGTCGCTGCGCGACCCTCGACAAATTTTCACGGGGCTTTTCTAAACTCGAAATTTTACTTCATGCTTAGTCTGGGAGTGGAAAACACTCGTTAAAAGCTTCAAATTGAACTCTTTTAAAAAACAACGGATGTCGAAAAATTTACACCTTATGCATATGTTTACCTAAAAGAAAAATTCTCTGAATTTATATTGTAGACAAACAGTTAAATTCTGGCAACATAAAATATATAATTATGTTATTTGCAACTACATAAGTGATTTAAATGATTACTATTAAAAATCATATATCATACATGACTGTCGCGTGCTGCACTCCTTAATTTGGTAAATTGCAATGAAGCACACAAAAGGAATAGATGCGAACACGAGAGGAGGTCTACCCTCTAAGCTGGGTAGGCGACACTTCAAGGGGTGTAAGCCGCCGAGCGCCGTACAAAAAATGAGAAATTACAATAACCCAATTCGAACTCTAGACGCTAAGCTGACTAAGTGCCTCGGTAATCAAATCGCCGAGTGTCGCATATTAAATTTGGTAAATAAATGAAAAAGGAATTTTTCTGACTCATCACTTGAATCAACATATACCGGCATTTCACATTCCTATTCAAAACATGAATCCAGAAATGCAGTTATATTTAAAGAATGTTTTGGGAAATATTTTAATAATGTCTTTCTTTGTTGTGTATGAACAACATAATCAATGAACAGTCCGCGGCAGAAATATTACATTCGCAATTCAAGGCCGCCCACCGGGAACCCGTGTCGCGACAAATGCCGTACACGAATTCTACATATCAAACCCAATTTCTTTTCACATGTTTGTGGAAATTACAGTATAATTTTAAGATTTTACTAAATTAGGAAGATGCTGCTCTCTATTTATTAAAAGCATAATAAACATTTACATTGCTCTTATGGAGATTTCTAAGCAACGATTAATTTTATTTATCATTTATTTTAGATTAATCTATTTAATACAACATTTTTATAATAATTACTTCAATAAATAAAGCAATATGAGGAAGAAATAATGTTTTCTGTGGAAGTTTTGCACGGATTTATGTGATCATTTAAGAGTGTTCCATTATTTGATATATATATATATATATATATATATATATATATATATATGTTAAGAAATATTTAAAAATAAGTAGTGTCTATTTATTCACAAAGCTTCAATGTGCAATATGTATAAGTTTCAAAGATCTATTTTCATTATTGTGGAAGATTATTCGTTGTTCATGCTTATGGCCAAATAACATGTGAATTTCCGACCTTAAAAGGAATAAAGAATAAAACATTTTAAATAAAATCAGGTGGATGCCTAACTTTTACGCCATTGTAACGACATTATAACGTTTCATATCTAATGTGAATATGATACCTGTCAAAAGTGACTTTTCATTTAGATATACTAGATCAGCGATCATTTGTATAAATTTGAAAAATATATCGTCGGTGCACAAGAAATGTGACACGTAATGTAAAACAATAATAAAAAGATCGACTTTTATCAGAAATAACGACATAAAGATGGTTAATAAAATATTGGATAAAAAGGCCATGTGTAACTTTGCCATGCGAAACATGTATGACCCCCACTCAGGATAAACGTCACTGACCGTCTCCTGAAAAATTGAGATTTTTGCGGTGTGTCACTTTTCTTGTGCACCGACGATTTGTTGTTATTTGAATATTGTCTGTTTTCATTAGCATACAAAATGCAAATCCAAATCAATGACTGGAATTTTGAGAGGGCTGAGGCACAAGACAAAAATTATGCCAAATTTAATTTAAAACCTAATAAACCTCAATTGCTTCTACATAAAATATCTCAGAATGATGAAAATCATAAAAAGTCAAAACCAAATAATGTTTAAATTGGCATTTCTTAGACATATTTGTACATACATATTGATGATTCAATGTTTTTTAATGTTCACTACTTTCGTCAGTTTTAGTTAACTTTCCAAATTTGAATCGCAAAAAACATGAACATCATTAGAATACAAAATGCAACTCCAAATCAATGGAACACTGGAATTTTGAGCAGGGTGGGGCACAAGACAAAAATTATGCTAAGTTTAGTTTAAATCCTAATAAACCTCAATTGTTTCTACATAAAATATCGCAGAATGATGAAAATGTATGTTATCTTGTAATATATTATTGCTATAAATGAAGTATGTTTTTAAATTTTATTATAAATCAGTGTTTTATACGCGTGGCGCATAAAGTAAAATTTCGAGTTTAGAAAAGCCTGGAAATTTGGATTTGCTCCTTTCGCTCGCGCGCCCCGGCAAATTTTCAGGCTTTTCTAAACTCGAAATTTTACTTCATGCTTAATCTAGGATTGAAAACACTTTTTGTAAATATACATTAAATACTTTAATAAAAATACTACATTCTTAAAAATATGAAAATAAATTTGCTTTATTTTTAATGGTTACCTGTATAAAAAATGGTAGTTCAAATGTTTTAGTAAAAGTTTTAAAATAATATTAACTATTTTGATGCATTCTAAATAGTCGAAAATTTAAAAACTCTACCCTAATATGTCTTAGTTTTTTTTTTTAATGATTTTTTAAATTACATTGTATTCAAAGCCGTTTAGTTATATTTATTAAGATAAAAGCTCTTTAGGAATCCCATAACTTTTTAAGAAATTCTAATTATTTGAAGTAGTTTTGATAACATATCTTTAAATACAATTATTTTTAAGAAATTTAATTTAAAGACTTGACAAAAATTTCAGACAAGATGTTTAAGTTTATTGTACAATAATATCAACTATAGTTATTTCTTAGTAAAATTAATCTGAGATTTTGAACAAATTTGATATTTTATTATTATTATTTCAAAACAATTCACAAAAAAAGTAATTCTTGTATTTTCTCGCTACATCTTGGTAAATATTGATTATCATCACATCTAAGCGTTATATATTTTTAACTTCACTGTAAATCAGTGTCTCACCACGCGTATGGCGCATGAAGTAAAATTTCGAGTTTAGAAAAGTGTCATTTTAACAGATCAATCTGCCTAACCTTCATCGTGGCGGCAGATGGACAGAAGGATAGACATTTTTTTAAAATGGTCTTAATCGACTCGTGGGACCATAAAAATCGATATATCCACTAAAAATTTTGATCTGAAAATGTTCGCTAAGACGATACTTTCCCTTTGTTTTGCATATGGGGAAACGTAAAAATAGATTAAGGAGTTTTTGGAAATAGGCGACTTATACGTCAAACACGTTTAGGCGCAGTTATAAGACCACAACAAAGTAATTATTCCAGTAAAGTTCAATTAAATTGCACTTGTTACCTGTTACTAGAGCTTAGATTAGAAAAGATAATTGAATTTAGCTCATTGAAATGTACAAAAGTAATTCAATCCCATAAATCATCCGAGGTGTTCGGATCCGTTCGGTTTTTTCGATTAGCTCTGTATACGATAGTAGGCAGGCACTAAATTGGCAATTAAATAAAAATACAAATTCATACACATAAATGGAGCCGATACACCTTAATTATAGTCGGATATCAAGTAATACGTGTAATTACTGAATATGTGTGTGGATGGAGTTTTTGCAAGGCAGAAGCGAATCAAAACCAGTTGCGAAATGCGATTTTTCATATTACGGTTAATCTCTCATAACGTAACCTGACATTAATCTATTTTAAATTACCCATAATGAACACGTTCTCGATTATCTTCACTCGTGTGGTATTCTAATCATTCGTATAATGGAATCTTCAATCGGTGCACAACCTACAATTTTTTACATTCTTAAAATTCAAAATAGTGTGTTCAATAAGAGTTGACTATTTCAAAAAATCATGTAAACAGTCGGTACCCCACAAAAGTGTGGAACAACAATGTTAGAAATACGTTTTTTGTAAATAACGAAGATGTTTTTTTGAAATGTATGCAGTTATATTATATTATTAAAATTATGAAATGTATAAAGTTTTATTAAAAGTAAATTTGGATTTGCCGGGGCGCGACTAGCTTTGCTCGCGCGCTTAGGTAAATCAAAATTTTCAGGCTTTTCTAAACTCGAAATTTTACTTCATGCTTAATCTGAGAGTGGAAACACTCGTTAAAAGCTTCAAATTTTGGACTATACTAACAGTTAGCATAAGTCGCGGTAGCCGACATTTTAACTATAATGACTTGTCACGAGTTTGAATTGAACTATAATAAGATCGCCATGTAATTTTTCTTTCGTTGCTACAGTTACGATACACATTTTAACACTTGTGACATATTTTAAAGTAACGAGTGTCTTCCACTCCCAGACTAAGCATGAAGTAAAATTTCGAGTTTAGAAAAGCCCCGCGTAGAAAGTTTGTCGAGGGTCGCGCAGCGACCCGAGACAAATTTTCACGCAGCTTTTCTAAACTCGAAATTTTACTTCATGCGCCACGCGTATAAGCCACTGATTTACAGTAAACTTATAAATATATAACGCCTAGATGTGATGGTGATCAATATTTACCGAGATGTAGCGAAAAAATGCAAGAATTACTTTTTTTTTGAATAGTCAATAAATAACAGAGTTATGGCTTAAGCATTTTTTATCGAACACCCGGTATACGAGTACATAATTAATTCAACATGCTTCCAAGTGTGGAATATAAAGATTTTATTGTTTTAAGTTCTATAGCCATCCTGTTTTTTATCTTTTGGCTGAATCGTTCGTAACTCTCAACATCACTTTATTATTAATGATCTATTTAAATTTAGCATTATCATTGCCACTGTTTAGATCCAGCAAAGAATGCACCGATAAAACTCATTAATTCTATTGTATGATACGAAACCATATAAGTAATTACATCTATGTTTAGATTTGAGTAGTAATTAGCTTTTTTTCATGTCTTCTTCTATCGGCAATATAAACTGTTTCATCTTAGTAGTGAATGGGAACAGGAATAATATAGATAGTTAACATATCTTGGCTACTTAAAACATTGATAAGTTAACGTTCGATTGAATGTAGAAATATGATAGACAACTCGAAATTTTACTTCATACTTAATGTTATTATTTAAGTATTCTATGAGTTTATAAAAAAGTATTATCATTTTTGAAACACGTTTTTATAAACTCATTGATTACTTTAATAATACCACCAAGTTCTTAAAAAGGGGGAAATAAATTGACTTTATATTCAATTTTGAAATTCTTTACCGGACAATGACATATTTTAATTGCTTTAGTACTACAATACATATGCTCACCATAGTCTAATGATTATATACAAATTTGAAGTTTAATAGTTTTCTTTTAAGTTTTAAAATGAAATTTTAATTCTAAACATATTTTTAAATGCCAATAACATTTTGTATTTTTTCTACAATAACCCAAAATTGACATTTAAATTATCTCTACCCTAATATCTAAGGACTTTCATGGATATGACCAGGGTTGGGAGGTGTCAACAATGTCACGTCAATGTCATTATCGACGCGTCGAATATCACGTCGAAGTAGACTCTTTGTAAAACATTACTGACGTAGACAATGTTGAAAATGTTTGTAAGTCGCAACTACTCCTCTTCACGTTGAAATATAAATATTTGCTTCATTCGAAAAAATGTGTTCTTCTTGAAAATTAAATCCGGCGCTCTTGTTGAGACACCCTTTATTTGTATAACATTCGAACTATTGAACATAATGCGATGCGATGTTCAATCTTTACCAACGGCACTACTGTGTAATCAAAAATTAACATTTAATGTATATATACTTTTTGTCGTAGCTTTTTTAATATCAATATCTTTATGATTATCATATTTTATCTTAATTTTCGCCTAAATATTTCCTGTTCTTTAATTCTTTATATTTTCATTTATTCACTAAATATTGATGACTTCCAGTTTTAAGTTGCGCCATAATTTTTGCCTCCGTGTTTTATATCTTATCTTATTAGCTAAAACATACAAACACACAAGCTTTCTTTATTTTCATTCAAACTATTTTCACATGATATCTCGTATCTGTTTACCCTGGTGGCGGCGTCGGCGTCGTAAAGGGATTTTGTCTATTTTTATATATATATACATATATATGTTGGAGCATTGGAGCGACGACCCCCTGTAACAGTATTATCGCATCGCAGTCGTACCACCCCCGACATTTCCCGCATTCCCATGGCAACCAGATTCGCAGATTTTTAACCAAATAGGTTTCAGGAATAGAAAGAACCGCCAAAGTTAATTATTCGACTTACTAACCCTAGCGATGTCGCCTTAAGGTATGGATATAATTTATTTATTTATTTATTTAATAATTCAACGGAGTCCATTTAAGAAATACATAATATTGTACAATTGTACACTTCTGTGCAATAAAATTAAGCACAAGTCTCATAACTATTTTTCACAATATTCTAGTTGTATAATTTGGGTCTGTGTTAATTGCCTAGCAGCAGTTTCAATAAATGAAAAACACCATAACTTGAAAATAACACCTTTGTTATAAAAATCAAAACTAAGACCTTTTGAAAAAACGTAGCATTTTGACATTAAGGAAATTGGCATATTCACATATTTTCGTAACTAGGAAACTCATCATATGTATTTTAAACTATAACATATTTTGTGTACTTAATTTTATTGCACAGAAGTGTACATTAAGGAAGAATTTAAAAATTAAACAATTTTTAAACATGATCTATAGGGCAGGTGGTGGCAACGTCGCCGGACGGTATATCGCTCGGCGAGCCACAGACCGGGTTCGATTCCCTTGCACAGGGAGTGGTATAATAATAACTCTTCGTGTCCCTGGGTGTTGTGTATCGTGACGTCCGAATAAATGTTAATATGTTTAAAAAAACAATGAGATATGGGTGTGGTAGGAACCTATGTCAGGATCGTCGAATCCAAATTTAAAAAAAACATGATCTGTAGAATACTGATGAATATCATGAAAAATTAAAACATACATCAATTACGCTACCAATCCAATTTTTCAGGCTTTTTTTTAAACTAGGAATATTTACTTCATACTTAATCAGGAAACACTCGATATGATAACAATGAACACTAATAAATACGATGCCCCAAAAGAAGAAAAGCAAATTAAATGAGTAATTGGTTGATTGATAAGGCGTTGGGGTGTCGAAAATCCATATTCACTTTGTATAAATAAAATTCTGAATAACTTTTTGATTTTCAAAAAGTCTGTTTATTTTCACAATTGTTTCGCAAATTTATTGCTTCTTTAGGTAAATGAAAGTTTACAATGACTGTAAACATTCATTCACCTGAAGAAGTAATAAATTTGCGAAACGATTGTTATGAAAATAAACACACTTTTTTGAAAATCAAAAAGTTATTCAGAATTTTATTTAAACAAAGTAAATAAGTAATTGTATATTTAATAAATCAACTTAAATTATGTTTTGATTAAAATTTGATTAAAAAACACTTAGAACCTTTCTTCAATACTTTATTTTGTAACCAAATGTACATTTCGGACACGAAGTGTCCATTATCAATGGTTTGATACTATCAAACCATTGATAATGGACACTTCGTGTCCGAAATGTACATTTGGTTACAAAATAAAGTATTGAAGAAAGGTTCTAAGTGTTTTTTAATCAAAGTATAATTATCTTCAAGTAACTCAATCAATCCAAATATTAAATTATGTTGTTGGAGCTTTAAGTCAAGACATTTAAACCTAAAATGTTTAGTAAATAATTATATAAGTATTTTCTTCTAAATCTTAGCATTTAGTTTTAGCACTTAGTCCTAAAACTCTCAGTAGATAATTAGTGTATCAAATAAATCATAAAACTCTTTATTAAATCATAAAACTCTTTGGAAATCTTAGAAAAAATCTTAAAGCAGCACTTAATGTCTACTTAATTGTAAGTTTGTGCTTAGACTTAAAATAGTCTACAAATAGTGTTAAGGTTTATCTTATTAGAGTCTTAAACCTTTTTAAAAACAGTTTTTGGTCTTTTGCAATATTTTAAAATCCTTGTCAATCTTCAAACTATTTTATTAAATAAAAGAATTGAGTCTCCTTTCTTCACAAGATTTATTTAAAAATCGCAAATGTACATTTCGGTCACGATGTGACCATTATCAATGCTTAACTCAGTTAAGCATTGATAATGGTCACATCGTGACCGAAATGTACATTTGCGATTTTTAAATAAATCTTGTGAAGAAAGGAGACTCAATTCTTTTATTTAATAACTTAGTTCACCTTCACGTAACTCAAAAATAATTTAAGTATTCAAACTATTTACTACAAGTTTAAAGATTTGCATATATACTGTATAACAATAAAGGAAGATAATATTTTAATAAAAAGAAATTTACATTAAAAAATCTATGTCCCGTTTTGTTTATCTACACCCTATATGTATAAGAAATGGCATGGTTATTTTTTATAGAAAATTAATTTAAAAACGTGAACTTTATTCGCTCAACATGGAAAAAAATATGGTTTCTATTACAATAAATTAACACGGCAACAAACAAACGCATTCTTATTCTTAACGAAATTTGTCAAATGTAGTAAGATATGGCATCACCTACGGCACGCGCTCTTGTATTATCCACTTAAAAATCTCGTTATTAAATTTCCAGCTCGAGGCAACCGGAGCGAATTTATCGCTTAATATTTCAATAAATTAAATTTACACGAGACAATAAATAATGTACTTATATGAATTGAGGTTAGTTCTAAAATAACTAAAAGTTTAGCAGAATTCTTTATGTAAAATCAAAACATGCTCTATTTCGTGTTAAATGCAAACATGTGTCTTATTAATTAATAAGACAAGACAATAAATATCCATTGAAACAACTACTTCCCATGCAAATACACCTCCTGATATTGAATTATACAATGAAATATTGTTCAATCTTATTTTAATTGATTTGTTACAACGCTCTATCAAATTATATGTAACACACAACACTTTTTCCAATTAAGTTTATTTCAATTTTATTCCTAAAGTTTTTTTTAAGTCATAAGCAAAGCTATACTGAAGAGAGATAAATCTCGAAACAAGTCAATAAATGGCCTAAGACATTAGTTTTATTCCAAGTCCTCTTATTTCTAATTTCTTGTAATTTCTCCTTTCATTTTTACTTTCCCCCGTATGTAATACAAAGGAAAAGTATTGTTTTCGTGAAAATTTTCGAATCAAAAATTTTAGCGGAAATATCCGTTTTGAGGTCCCCTGAGTCGAATAAGACCATTTTTAAAAAATGTCTGTGTGTCTGTGTGCGCTGTACCGCAAAAACCGCTAAAGATATCGAGATGAAACTTGAAACTTAAGCTTTTTGTTACAATCGGAAGAACTGAAAAGCTTTTGGTGAAATCGGAAAACCGGAAGTGGTACTTTACTCTTAGCGTTTTTCAGTTTTTTCAGATTTTTTCAATAAATGTTCATCAAACAAAAAATTCTTTCAAATAAAAGTTGTAGATAATAACAAAATAAAGATGTATTGTTCACTTACTTTTTGTCATAGCACTCTTAGTTTTTGAGATATTTAATAAATAGTGTTTTTTATCTAGTCATTGATTTGTGTCAGTGTGTGTGTTGATGCAATTGGAAAATGTTTGAAATAAAAGTTGTAGGAAATAAAATATGAAAGATTTTTTGTATCTTCACTTTTTGTCATAGCACTCTTAGTTTTTGAGATATTCAATAAATAGTGTTTTTTATCTAGTCATTGGTTTGTGTCAGTATGTGTTGATCCAATTGAAAAATGTTTCAAATAAAAGTTGTAGTTATCAAAAAGTTGAAGACATTTTGAAAATAATAATGCTACAAATATTTTAAAAGAGATTTAATACGCAATTTACGGGGGAAAGTACTATGATGGACACACCATTTTTTCGTTTTTATTTGTTAGTTGGTTTGAAGAGAATTTGACCTAAATTTACATATACTTTGATAGAGCGTTGTAACAAATCAAATAAAATAAGTATTTAAATATTTCATTATATAATTCAATATCCGGAGGTGTATTTGCATGGAAAGTAGTTGTTTCAAAGGATATTTATTGTCATAAGATGTCTTATTAATTAAGACACATTGTTTGCATTTTACACCAAAAACATTTTCGTAATTTCATATATTATTTAAAGTGTGTAAACTATAAGAAGCGCAAGCTTATTTTATCGAATTCTAATATTTTTGTCTAAATATACTCTACTGCACATCAAAAAGTGTGTTTTTTTTAAATTTTGTAGATTTTAAATTTGTTTTAAATTTGAAATTTAAAACTTTGCGCAAGGACTTCATAAAATTGTGTGAGAGTATTACGAACACGGCTTCGATTTGTTATTTTTTGCGTTCCGGTTTTCGTTCCGGTTTAATTAATAAAATATATATCGGTTCGGTTCCGGTTTTCATTCCAGAAAAAATAACGGTCTTTTGCGGTTTTTGGTTCAGCTCCAAGTGATTTTTTTCATTTTCGAAATGTTTTTATTAAATATTATAAAAATTGTTGATGTGTCTATCATAGCACTGTCCTTGTTATAGATATGATGATTTAAAAATATGGAAAACTGTCTCAAACTAAACTTGTTATACTTTTATTACTATTATCACATTTACTAAATATTCACAAAATAAATATTTTTTGCATTTTTTGATATCTGTCACATCTCAGCAGTATATATTTCCAACTTTACTTTAAATCAAAGGCTTATACGCGTGGCGCATGAAGTAAAATTTCGAGTTTAGAAAAGCCCCTTGAAAATTTGTCTCGGGTCGCTACGCGACCCTCGACAAATTTTCTACGCGGGGCTTTTCTAAACTCGAAATTTTACTTCATGCTTAGTCTGGGATTGGAAGACACTCGTTAGTTTCAAATATGTCACAACTATCAAAATGTGTGACGCAAGTGTCATAGAGGAAAACAATATGGTTTAGTCATGATTTGTGTCAAGTTTGATACATTGGACTAAATGTCATTTCAAGTTGTCAGGATAGACTAATGTCGTCAGCTGACGGCGACTCATGTCAAGTTGACACAATGGACTAAACGCTAACTATCGTCGTCTTAAGTCAAGTTGACACGATAGACTAATGTCAGTCAATATAGTGACTTACAGTCACAATAGCGAACATACAGTCGATGTAGTGATTAAATGACAAACTCATATTAAAATTAAAAAAAAGTCATATCGCAATAGTGAAAATTCGGCGAATTAATGGCAAAACCCAAAGTCATAATATCACAATAGTCGAAATACAATCGATAAAGACTTAAACTGACAAAATCCTAGTATAGTCAAAAGACATTCAACCAAGCGACTTACAATTATAATGTCGCAATAGTTAAAATACGACATTTTATGATAAAATCCTAGCATAGACAAAAAAACAGAAAAATCCTTATAACTTAAAAGACAGCGAAACAAGTGACTTACGGTTATAATGTCACAATAAAAAAAACAGTCAATAAAAAGATTTCTGATAAAATCCAATCATAGTCAAACGACAGTCAATCAAGTGACTTACAGTCATAATGTCACAATTGTCAAAATACCGTCGATAAAGATATAATATGACAAAATCCTATGATAGCCTAAAGTCAGCCAGCCAATTGACTCACAATCTAAATGTCACAAATGTCAATATACAGTCAATATTGCAATAGTCAATATACAGTCGATAAAAAAATTGTAATTACTAAATCGTAACGTTCAATAAAAAATAACTTCTAGAGTGTCATGATTTAATATTCTTGTTAATTTAAGTTGACTGTAATTAATTTATTGTACAAAATCAGAGTTGCCAACCTATAGCACTCTAGAGTTTTTTATATTGAACATACAATACATCATAGTAAGAAAAACAGTCAACACAGTGACTTATAATCATTATACAATCAATCGACAGCCGACCAAGTAATTTTAAGTTAACATTTTTTAGCGGCAGAAAAACAAACGACCAGTGATTGTAGTCAAAATGTCGTGATAGTGATTATATTAACAGTCTTTACTATATTGATTGCCATTTGACGAATTTTTTTTTCTATAAATAATATGTTTATTAATAATTATTTCTATTTGTCTTAATATGTATTAGTACTTTAAATATCCTTACGTACTAATATTTACCACACTTTAATATAAAAATATATACAGGATGTTCCAACAAAGACGGAAAGTCTTGTAATACTGATAATTGCAAAACCAAATTACAAAAAAATATTTTTAAATAAACACTATCCCATAATATCATTGCATTCAGTGTGGATTAATAACTATGTTATACCATCCCCAGCCCTCAGATATTTGTTTTAGAATTAAAAATAAAACAAAAATAATACCAAAATATCAAATGGGAAATCGTTTTCAGGTTCAACGTTGTAAAAAATATGTTCCTTGCATTCAAAATACATTTTTAATACCTACTCTAAATTAAGAATATATGTAACATGTTAATATGTAAACATTTAGATTTTACTTGTAATATTAGATTTTAAATTTTTTATTTATTATTTCAGGTAAAATTGACTTAAGCGTTTATTTGGCTTTTGATATTGAGCACATTGGACAAATTCATTAGATAAAACTGTTGGGAATTTGATGCTAACCGTTGGGCAATTTTCTAGTGAATACAGTGCACAGTGCACAGTGCACAGTGCAACAGCAAACACGTTCATAATTTTTGCAAGCGTATAAAATAGTCCGATTGGTGTTGAATTAAGCGCTTAATTTGTCGAGGCCGTGGACATGATAGAGGTTACGCGGAATTTTAGGTTAAATGGAAAGTAAAATGGACCTCCGTAGCGTTCACCAGTTTCCAACGTAACGAGTAAAAAAATCTAAACGCGTTGAGAGCAAATTTTTCAGGTAAATGCGCCCAATACAAGCTTGAAGAGTTAACGACCAATTGAGATATTCTTATAAAAATAAATGTTATGTTACTGTTTCTGATAGTCCGACGCAGAAAGTTTTTATTTTTCTATTTTTGTTTAGAGTTGTTAATAAACAAACGAAATTTAGTCTAAACTTTTTATTCCAATTTTACTTAAAAACTTTGCTTTTGAGATCTCAGTATTCTTCATCTTTTTCCTATTTCCAGTTGTATAACACATTTTCGAATCGCTGGGTCAGGTGCTGATTCAATATAATCCGTATTAAATACGCAGTTGACCCAATACCCGACAATATCCTTACTACAAATAAATGTAATTTTAATTTTTCTAAATTTCTTTTGAAACTTTGCTTTGTATTGGATTTCCAACACAAAATACTAGCTGCGCCATATCCAGAAAAAGTAAAACAGTGGTATGGCTTCGTAAACAAATATTTTATAAACAAAAACGTCAATTATACTTCGTGGCTTCGTAAATAAATATTTTATAAAGAAAAGCGTCAATTATATTTTACGCGGCTATGTTAATGAAGTAAATATCAATGTAGGACATATTAAACTTGCCATCATAATATTTAAAACTTAACATATTCTAATAAATACATTACTTATACTGACATATTTATTAATTTTAACAAGCAACACTTTTACGGCGCAAAACTGTATTGTTAAGAATTAGTTATCCGCTTAAACTCAAGAGTAATATGATAATCATTCCAATGATTTAAATATATTCCGCGCATTTTTCTCTCTTGAACACTCAAGATACATAAATTGGCGTAAAGAAATATTTGATATTTATTCAAAGCCGGTGCGCGACCTTTAAACAATATATAGGTTTTCATTATGTAAATACGTGTGCGAGTATGGTTATATGGTCTTAGTTCAACTCTAATAAATATGTTGCTCGTAAAATTTATGTTGTGCTAGCTTCACCTCCAAGACCCATAAATTACGTGAAGGAGTAAAAAACGTTTATATTTATGCTAGCACCTACGTACATATATTTATGTTTTTGGGCTATAGTTTAGATACAATTTTCACGGTTTTTATTCCTTGAGACGCCTTTATTAATTAATTGTTATAAATTATGTTAATGATTTATTCTACGTGGTAATTTAGAATAATTCTTTTCTATGTCTTCAAACCGATTTAGATATAAAAAAAAACGTGAGTATAACAAATTCTTTATATAATTATAGTAATTGAGAGATTTAAACAAATTCGTGTTGTAATCCTGTAGCACTATAAGTTATCAAACACTCATATTAACATCCTTTATGTAATTTATTTATTTATTTATTCAATCAACGGAAGAATCCAGTTACAGATTGATATACAGGATTAGTACAAAATAGAGAAAGGCATCAAACAAAAATGAAACGAGACAGTAAACACAAAAGCGCGCGCAAATTATTCTAAATACTCAACAATCAACTTAAAGAATGCTTTAGAAAAGATATACAATTAAATATATCAATGCCAGGATGAAGAGAAATTAAATTATTATATATTAAGCACATTGAATAGAGCGGTGACTTGAGCATAATATTAGTATTTGGAGTTGGCAGCTGAAAAAGTCTTATATTTATTTTAATGTAATTTATAGTTCGAAAATCGGGACGCTATAATATTATTATTGTTCAATTTTAAGCTTTCGCACATTAAAACGAAGTTTATATGTTCCTCAACAATCTCTGCAATTTTCATAGTTTTTTTCCCAAGCGCTAAAATGAAACACAAATTTCTTGTTCACATTGTATAATTTGTCAACTTTTTTGAGCTTCTGTAATTTAAATTCTAACCACTAAATTTTGCTTTTTCTAACAATAAACCAAAACGTATGTCGCATATTTTTAATTTGAACGATTGATTTCTAAATTAATGTTTTATATCATTCATATACTTTCTTAATGTAATACAGTTAGCTTAATTAATAAAAGGTAATAATATTTAAGTAGTAAAATAAGTTATAATTAAATTACAAAAAAATCATATTTCACTTTAAAGGAGTCATCTTAGATTTTCCTAATATAAATTAGTGGTTTTATGTGAAGATATGTTGTAATAAAGCGATAAATTAAATATAACCTTATAATTACATTTTAATTAAATTTGAAAAGGCGCTCTTCACTAATTAAAACGTGTATTAATTGCCTGAATCAGGGAACGTCATGTAAATATCTATTAACCTCAGAAACAATATAGTTTTAGTTTCAACATTAAGATGTTGCTACTGAACTCGTTTCGTTTCTAAAACTGCTTGACATTCTCAAGAAATATATACAGGGTGATTCAATTTGGTGTTCCGCCCCTTCTAACTTTTTTATTTTGAGAGTAAAGTATAAAAAACTATATATATTTTTAAACGGCAGGAAATTCTCTAATTAATGGCGTCACCGAATCTACAATACAATGACAATAGAGATCACTTTCCCTGCATCCGAATATCTATCACAACTATACGCTTAGATAACAAAAACAAATAATAAAATCGGTTTGTTTTATACAAAAAATCATATGTGTATAGAATAGAAATATAAGGATTTACCCAAAGATACACTTTTTTATTTCTATTTGTAAATATTTTTCTTTTAAAAGAATGTTTCAATATCTTAAATGACCCACCTTCAAGAATTAAACACTTAATGAAATTTTATACATTAAAAGTGCGATTCTTTTCGCAATCTACAACAAGTTAGTCTTACAAAGACTATACCAAACACTCATTGAAACAACTACTTCCCGGGCTAATACCCCGACGGACATTGAATTATACAACAAGTGTTTGCTGTTACATACAGCAACCTACTGCAAATGTAACAAATGTATAGTCTTTGTAAGACTAACTTGTTGTAGATTGCGAAAAGAATCGCACTTTTAATGTTTGAAGTATTCTGCAACCAAGAATTGGAAATTTCATTTATACTTAATGAAATTGTTTGTTTATTTTTTTATAATTTTCGTAGACTCATATGATTTTTTTATAAAATAAACCGATTTAGATATTTTTTTATTTTATTCATTTTTTGTTGTATCCGAACAAAAAATAATTATGGTGTCAATTCGGCTACACCATTAAATAGAGAAATTTCTGCCGTTTACAAATATATACGATTTGTTTACTTTAGTCTCAAAATAATAAAGTTGGAAGAGGGTGGAACACCAAACTGAATCACCCTGTACACTCTACAAA
This sequence comes from Philonthus cognatus, assembly GCA_932526585.2. NCBI lineage: Eukaryota > Metazoa > Arthropoda > Insecta > Coleoptera > Staphylinidae > Philonthus > Philonthus cognatus. Next base: position 31,850,476 of record OW052243.1, read on the forward strand.
TTTTGTTACTTGATTAAACATGATTTAAATTAAATTGTTAAGTAGCTATAAAACTAGATTTAGAGTGGAATTCTTTTGATCTCTGTGTTGTGGCTTAAACACTTCATAAATTGCACTCTCATTTCGGTATAATATTACTTTAGAAGAAACAAAAATTGGCAACCAAATGAACAGTTTATGTTTTTTTTTAATGTAAGTAGACATTCGTCTAGCAAATGCAAAAAAGTATTCATTATATAAAATATTGATAACTAATTTTTTTAGGTATGTCAAAATTATGTTTTTAATAACCCTTTTAGCCCTGGAATTTTTCTTGTGGCTCAAAAATTTTTTTGTACACTGCATATTATTTATTACCATCTTAGATATACAGAGAGTTTTTCTTGTAAGTATACATATCTCAATATACTGTATAAGTTGTAAATCTGTAGATATTCGTTGCTTTTACAAATATTTTAAATTTAACTTTCAAACGAGTGTTTTCCACTCCCAGATTTGGCATGAAGTAAAATTTTGAGTTTAGAAAAGCCTGAAAGTTTTGTTTGGTCGCTTCGCAAAGCGGAGTGACCAAACTAAATTTTCAGGCTTTTCTAAACTAGAAATTTTACTTCATGCGCTACGCGTATAAAACACTAAAATATAGTGAAGCTAAAAACACACTTAAAAATATTTTTTCAATGAGTAATTATTAAAATATTTGAATAACAAAATATTTACACATTTCTTCACATTTTCTTAAGTCAAGTCAAATAATACAATGTACTAAATTAATTTAGTTAGTAATTTAATAAGCAAAAAAATAATAATCTTGCGTTATTGCATCAATAGCGCCTAATGGGTTAACAATTATTTATTTGGTAATGGTAAAGTTTATACCACACAAATTTTAATTTAATTTAAATTGTTTAGTCATAGCGACCAAATTTTAACAGTTGTAATGTATTTTAAACTAACGAGTGTCTTCCACTCCCAGACCAAGCATGAAGTAAAATTTCGAGTTTAGAAAAGCCCCGCGTAGAAAATTTGTCGAGGGTCGCGCAGCGATCCGAGACAAATTTTCACGGGGCTTTTCTAAACTCGAAATTTTACTTCATGCGCCATGCGTACTAAACACTGATGTAATGTGTTCAGAATTCACGTGTTTAACATACTGCTTTATTAGAGTATTTTTAACTTCACCTAAAATCAGTATTTTATACGCGTGGCGCATGAAGTAAAATTTCGAGTTTAGAAAAGCCTGAAAATTTGGTTTGGTCGCGTAGCGCTACGCGCTACGCGACCAAACCAAATTTTCACGCTTTTCTAAACTCGAAATTTTACTTCATGCTTAATCTGGGAGTGGAGAACACTCGTTTAAGACTACAAATTAAACTATTTTAAAAAACAAACGATTATCGGAAAAGTTACAGGTCATGCATACATGTATGTATATTTTAAAGAAAAATTCCCAGTATGTTTACCAAATTTTAGTGGTGGTAAATGCCACCGTCAGGGCTGAAAGGATTAAGAAACATCGTTTAGTTTTGCGTTTTTATGGATACTTAACGATTTATGAAAATATATCTTAGTTTTTGTTCTGCGTCACTTTATAACAAATTTATATTCTAATTGGCTGGTTATTTGATGATTATAAAACTTGCCAAAAATGTACAATCGTTGATAAACACCCATGCTGAATTAATTTGTTTTAAAAAGCAACTTTTAAATTAGTTATTCATAGTTATTTAAATAAAAACAACCTTCTAACAATAACTGTACAAACCACGAATTATTTATAAGTAAATATAATGACTGCACACAACTAAAATTAAAAACTCATCGTGGAGATAAGATTTAGCAATAACGGACGTTAACGTTTATGCAGATAAAAGCCATTGTCTCTCGGCCAGTTTTAAATGTAGAACGGTGAGTGCAAAGTTAAGATAATCAGGAAAATATATCTGTTTGCTCGACTCAAAAACTCAAACGGGAATAAGATGAGAAAAGGAGAGGCGTTCCATCGTTTTCTTCGACATATCATTAAATAAGATCACATCTTTTAAATGCGCCTTCGAAATCGTCCTCATTGTTATTTCGAACGGATGCGGAGGCACAGTCAACTGGCTCAAAACTTCGAGATTATCTCTACTGGAGTGTTTTTTTGTGTGTAGGTGAAAATAAAAGAATTGTTTAGATGATATTAAAAAATAATAGTAACCGCTATCAGAACCATCAATATTAAGGGCTTCGAACAGTTTTAGTAATTAAACAAAAATATCGCAATGAAAACACTTTTTGTTCCTTACTTCACTTTTATTTTTATTTGTTTGCTGTACATTTCGAGTGCTACACACTCATATCAATAGTTATTGATAATGAGTGCTAGCACTCAAAATGTACATCTAATGAAAATAAAAGTAAAGTAAGGAACAAAAAGTGTTAGTGTTGTGATATCCACATAACTCAAATAAACAGTAAATCGGTTATCTCTCCGGAAAATATAGCCCTTTTTTCGGTTTCAGCTCCAAACGATTAATTTTTTTAAATGTTTTTAATTGTATTACAATTTTATTTTCTTAATATCTCAGAGAGCCGCAAACGGGGGCATGCGGCTGTCTGAGATGTTATTAGATTGTAATTTTTTTATAAATTGATTTTTATTAAGATTTTCAGGTATTTAGCAATATAAAATTGTCAATAATAAATTCACTTTTACATGTATTTATTTCCAAAAAGAATACGTACATATCATTCATGGGTAAATCATTTGGAGTAGCATTGTTGAAGAAAATATTTAAGTATTATTTGATCAGCGTTTTATATTTCAAACATTACATACTCATTCTAAATTCAGTGGAAAATAAATGTCATTTTCTTTTTCGAGATATAGCGAAAAATAAAAATCGACCCCCCCACACACCTTTTACATTTAATTGATAGTTTCCTAAACAACAGATCCCTATGTATACGCATCCAAAACTCCTACTCACGTTCCTTTATCCCCGGTGTCCCTCAAGGTTCCCCACTATCCCCTCTACTATATAACATTTTTGTCCACGACATCTATCACCCCGATCCTACTTATTTTAACCCTTCCTCCTATTGTCTACTTTTTGCAGACGATACTGCATTAATAAGTCATACTTCAACACTACAGAAGGCACTAGGCACACTTCAAGAGCTGATCGACACACTACAACAATGGTTTTGTAAATGGAGATTAACAATCAACTGAAACAAATCCCAATTATTCATCCCATACCACCGAATTACAAATTATCCATATTCCGTCACCATTAATCACCACCAATTATTTCCACTCCCAATATGCAAATACCTTGGAATATCCTTTGACACCAAGTTTACCTTTAAAGCCCACACCAAATCCCTTAAGCTGAAAATCAAGAATAGGGCTCGGCACTTCAGATCCTTAACGTACAAGGATGAAGGAATTTCAACCAACACAGCAGGACACATTTATAAAATGATTTGCCGGCCTCTGCTTGATTATGCAGCTATCCTATTCCATGAACCCAATCCTACATCCTTAAAAAATATACAAGTAGGTGAACGATCAGCTCTTAGAATACTAACAAAAATTAGGCATCCAGATAATCCACTCCATAGCCCTTCTAATGCCCTCCTATATCAACGTACCCAGTTAATACCAATTGAAGAACGCATCACACATCTAAGAACAAAATTCGCCACCAACCCACACATCGTAGACACCCTAAATCACCTATGCCTTTCCCGCAATCCCAATCAAAATCCTAAATTCAAGCATCCAGCAAATACCATCTATCAGTACATCTCATCTCATCAATAACATAAACTAAAACATCAATGTCAGCAGACTACGGGCTGAAAGACCTCTGGTCGATAGCCCTTCAAAGATCAAAATCAAATTTGAAGATGTATACATTTCATTTCACATTGTAAACAATTATCTTGTACTGATCTTTTATAAAGATTATTATATATATAAAAATCGAAAAAATTATCTTTTTGTAGTGCAGGCAATGTAAGTTGTAAATCATAAAATGGAACGCCCTGTATAACATTTAACAATTTATTTGTATTCCTAACGACTCTTTTAACAAGATAAATTCAAATTCAAAACTATTTGAATTCGAGAAAATAAGCTTACGCTTCTTATAGTTTGCACACTTTAAACATAATATAAAAAATTACGAAAAAACTATTCGTGAAAATGCAAACAGTGTCTTAATTAATAAGACAATTTAAGACGATAAATATTTATTGAAACAACTACTTCCCGTGCAAATACACCTCCGGATATTGAATTATACAATGAAATATTTAAAATCTTATTTAATTTGATTTGTTACAACGCTCTATTAAAGTATATGTAACGTTTAGGTCAAATTCTCTTCAAACCAACTAACAATGCAATTTAAAATGAATTGAGAGATAGCAAAAAATTAGAAGTGAAAGGACTTGGATTAAAACTAATGTCTTAGGCCATCTACTCTTTTAAGTTATATACATTCAAAATATTATTACTAGAAGTAAAAAATATATTAATGCAAATTGAGTTACGTGAAGATTAAATTAAATTGACGAATAAAGCACTAATAATAATATTATAATTTATGATAATTACGTAAATAATTTCAATTCATGGAAACCTATGGAAGTTTTGTGTTATTTTCCCGTCCAAATGTAAAAACTGCATTATATTGTAAAATAATGATTTATTTATTAACATGTAAATCTTGAATACTTATTTATTTATTTAACGGAAGTCCATTTAAATTGCTTTCTTAAAGCTAAAACTAAAATAAAATATAAATACAAATACATAATAAATATAAGTACATAAAGAGTAAAAAACAAACACATTTAAGTACAAACAACAGATTAAAATACTACTATACACCATGTCGCAGGATGTTCTTTAGAGCCTGGGTCTCCAAACTATTTTCTTCGCGGGCCACAAATACAATTCTATATAATAATGTCGGCCAAGATCCGATTAATTGTATAAAATTATGAAAAATTTAAGGAACAATTGTTACAATATTTCAAAATATGACATTTACAAAATAAATTACAAACAATCGCGGGCCGGATTCATGCAAGTCGCGGGCCGGATTTGGCCCGCGGGCCGTAGTTTGGAGACCACTGCTTTAGAGCATTCCGGCTAATTGCACCGAAGTCGGGATTGATGGCGTTACAATTATTGGCGATTCTGGCCATACCAAAATTTTTACCATAGTCCGTCCTACAATATGGTACATGGAACAGATCGAAAGTACGCAAACTTCTAGATGGCACATTGATTTTAAGCTGCTATTATAAATCTGCTATTCTGTTTTTGTAACTCAAGTTGATGTTTGTGTGTGATTTTTTACTTTTCAATAAATCAGTGTTGTATACGCGTGGCGCATGAAGTAAAATTTCGAGTTTAGAAAAACCTGAAAATTTGGTTTGGCCGCTCCGCTTCGCGGAGCGACCAAACCAAATTTTCAGGTTTTTCTAAACTCGAAATTTTACTTCATGCTTAGCCTGGGAGTGGAAAACACTCGTTCTAGTTTCAAACTGCTAAACCTAACCTACTAAGTCGCGAATTAATCTAATCTAAAAATGCTTGACATCTGCAAACATGATTTTATAAATCTGGACAGCGTTGCATCACATCGGTTTTGTTTTAGAAATGTCAACAGAATTAAAAATCAATAATACAGTTATAAAAATCACAACAGACAATTCATATCTTGACAATTATTTCAATTAAACGTAGAAATAGACTAATTTTATGCGATTTTTCAGGAAGATGAACATTTTAAAGTAACATAAAGAAAAATTGAGTTTGTCAATAATTTGCAGAATATTTACAAATTATAAAAACGAATTAAAATTAATATCGACTTTTTGCAAAAATTTAGTCTCATTGAGACAAGTCTCCAAGTTTCAATAAATATTTGGAGACTTGTCTCAATAAGACTAAATTTTTGCAGAAAGTCATTATTAATTTTAATTCGTATTTATAACATTTTATAGATTCATATCTTGATAATTTTTTGGAATATCCGTGTGAAATTTTGGGTGGATATTAAATAAACATTGCTCTTTAAAAAATGAAAATCCCCTATTAATTATTTTTAAGTTATTTCCAACTGAAGCTAAACATAGATTCATTTTATTCGATTATTTGAAAGTCGTTGGGCCAGGGTAATGTCTCCCAAAATCAAAATGTCTACAAGTCGGAATGGTAAATCGTTTACGGTGTTATAGGGTGCTATGATAGTGCTATAGATTAGTACAGTTTCTTACGTAAATGTCTAGTGTCTGAAAAACATTATTTTTTTAAATGTCTGTTTGTGTATATCGCTCATTGAAGTCTCCACGTTTTTCCCGATTTTCTGGAACACAAATGGTCGCATCGAAAAACTTTTCGTGGGCTCAGTCAACTTAGCCCCCCGAAGTTCGACTTTTTTGAAAAAAACTATTGCGCTAGACAGGCCTTAGCTAGCGCCAGGTAGCGCCACAAAAATTAGAGCTAGCGCCATTGAGACAAGAAAGTTACGTGGTTTGAACTTTTGGGGGGCTAGGTTGATGCTAGCCCCCGAGTTTGGATTTTTCAAGTTATTTTACACTATTCGGATTCCTCAGAGCTAGCGCCAGCTAGCGCTACCAATTTAAAAGCTAGCGCCACCCCCGCAACCCAAAAAAAATGTTAAAACATTTTTAACTCTAGCCCCCGAAATGAGATTTTTTTCATCAAATTACATGGAAAAGATAACTTAAAGCTAGCGCCAGCAGAATATGAAAAAAATATTATCTCAAAAATATCAGGTAAAAAAATATTCACATCCAAATTTTGATGCGAGAGCTTTCAGATTCTATATGCGTATTACCATTTACTTGCTGAATGTCAATACAAAATCATGTTTGGTATATAAAATACCGCTTCCAAGAAATATTTCGGCGATGATGCCTAGAAAACAGTAGCGTAACTGACAATTTTTCTTCAAATAAGTCGAACTTTGGGGGCTAAGTTGACTGAGCTGTATAATGTAACAATAACTATCAAAACATATAAGCTAAATATTTAATATGTAACATGGATTAGATATTTAGGTTTGCTTAGAGAGTTGCTCCTTCATCAGTGTAAGATATAAATCTTAAACTTAATATAAGTAATTACATTTTTAAGTTAGATACAACATAATATTGTTATTATTGTATAATATTCGTTGTTTTTTTTAAAGAGTTCAATTTAAGGCTTTAAACGAGTGTTTTCCACTCCCAGACTAAGCATGAAGTAAAATTTCGAGTTTAGAAAAGCCCCGTGAAAATTTGTCGAGGGTCGCGCAGCGACCCGAGACAAATTTTCTGGGCTTTTCTAAACTCGAAATTTTACTTCATGCGCCACGCGTATAAAACACAGATTTTACGCGAAGTTCGAATATACGTAAATTTCACAATTTTTTGTGTTTTATACGCGTGGCGCATGAAGTAAAATTTCGAGTTTAGAAAAGCCCAGAAAATTTGTCTCGGGTCGCTCCGCGACCCTCGACAAATTTTCACGGGGCTTTTCTAAACTCGAAATTTTACTTCATGCTTAGTCTGGGAGTGGAAAACACTCGTTTAAAGCTTTACATTGAATTCCTGAAAAAACAAGGAATATCTAAAGATTTAAAGAAAATATGCTGAATCTGGAATACGTATACTATAAAGAAAAACTTTGTGTATATTGTAGAATTAGGATATTGAGATAGATTGTGTTAGAATAAAAATAAGGTAAATTGAATAGCAACTAAAGGAGCGAAATCACAGTTTTGTAGTATCGAAAAGATACCCATATTTCGATTAGGTTGGTTAGATAACATATAGTGAGTTTACATGCAAGTGTTGGTACATATATAACCCGATGTGTACTTGGTAAATTTTCAGGCATTCGTTGTTTTTGAAAAGCGTTCAGTTTGGAACTTCTAACGAGTGTTTTTCACTCCTAGATTAAGCATGAAGTATAATTTCGAGTTTAGAAAAGCCTGAAAACAATTGTCTGGTACGCCACTGTCTTGCTAGCGCTAGCTATCTCGTTGCCAGTGGTAATGGACATTACTTTAGGTATTCTAACGCCGAAAAAAATATTAAAATTGTACAGTTAGTTCCCGAGTTATAGAGATTTAAATTATCAAGGAATAAAAAAAATCGTCAGGTACGCTACTGTCTTGATAGCACTAGCTATCTCGTAAGCAGTGTGTATGAACATCACTTTAAGTGTTCTAACGCCCAAAGAAATTTTAAAATTGCACGGTTAGTTGCCGAGTTATAACGATTTAAGTTATCAAGTAATAATAAAAACAACCGTCAGGTACGCCACTGTCTTGCTAGCGCTAGCTATCTCGTTGTTAGTGATTATAGACATCAGTATAGTTATTACAATACCGAAAGAATTTTTGAAATCGTACTGTTAGTTTTTGAGATATAACGATTTCAATTATCAAGGAGTGAAATAACAATCGTCAGTTACGCCACTGTCTTACTAGCGCAAGCTATCTCATTGCCAGTGTTTATATACATTAGTATAGTAATTATAATGCCAAACGAATTTCTTAAATCGTACTGTTAGTTTTTGAGTTATAACGATTTAAATTGGCAAGGAGTGAAAACACAATTGTCAGTTACGCCACTGTCTTCTAGGCATCATGTTTCCAATAGCCAGTGTCTATGAACATAAATAAGGTAATTACAACGCCGAAATATTTGTTGGAAGCGGTATTTTATATGTCAAGCATGATTTTGTATTAAAATTTAGCAAGTAACCGGTAATACGCATACAGGATCTGAAAGCTCTCGCATCAAACTTTGGATGTAAATATTTTTGTTACTTGATATTTTTGAGAGAATTTGTTTTTCATGTTCTGCTGGCGCTAGCTCTAAGCTATCATTTTCACCCAATTTAATTAAAAAGATCTCATTTCGGGGGGCTAGGGATAAAAATGTTTTATCATTTTTTGGGGTTGTGGGGTGGCGCTAGCTTTTAAATTGGTAGCGCTAGCTGGCGCTAGCTCTGAGGAATCCGAATAGTGTAAAAAAAACTTAAAAAATTTAAACTCGGGGGGCTAGCATCAACCTAGCCCCCCGAAAGTTCAAACCTCCATAACTTTCTGGTCTAAATGGCGCTAGCTCTAATTTTTATGGCGCTAGCTGGCGCTAGCTAAGGCCTGTCTAGCGCAAAAGTTTTTTTCAAAAAATTCGAACTTCGGGGGGCTAAGTTGACTGAGCCCTTTTGGTGGTGCTATAGGGTGCTAGAAGAGAACTACAAATTGGTCTATTTAGAAATTAATTTCTCGAAAGTCGTTGTGCCAGGATAATGCCTGCCAAAATCAAAATTTTATTCTGCATTTTCTCGAAAACTACAAGTCGGTCAGGAAAACTGTTTGCGGTGTTATGGGGTAGTATGATAATGTTATAGGTTAGAATAATTTATTACTTAAATTTCGAGTGTCTGAAAAAAAAACATATTTTTTGATGTGTGTGGTATATCGCTTATTAGTCTTCATGATATTTTATGTTTTTCCGGAAAACGAATGGTCGAATCGAAAAACTTTTGGTGGTGAAATGGGGTGCTATAGGCGCGCTATAGATATGTCTACTTAGAAATGAATTTCTCGAAAGTCGTTGGGCCAGGGTAACGTTACCCTAGCCCAAATAAAATGTTTCTTTTGGATTTTTTCGAAAAGTTGTTGAGGCCGGCTAAAGCTCAGGATAAATGACTATTCGATTTTCTTGAAAACTAGAGCTCAAAGAGACAAATTGTTTGCGGTGCAATTAGGTCCTATCACTCCTATAGGTTGGGGTAACATATTTATCTAATTAATTTCCAGCTCTACTGAAAACATATTTTCGAATTAGTTATTTAGGTTTCGCGTGTATCGCCTGTTGAGGTCTCCATGGTTTTTCTGGAAAACTAAAGGTCGGAGAGAAACACTTTTTGCAGTGCTATGGGGTGCTATAGATTAGGCTACTTTAAATTTGGAATAAAGCAAATTAAAAATTAAAAAATCAATTTGAATAGATAGAAAAATCATTTTCTCATCATAAATTCAAGGCTACCTCTGCTTTAATATGAGTTGCAGTTCGTTGAATTCTCTCTATTCGTATTGGCGCAGTGAATTACTTTATTGGGGATTACAACGGTTTTGGAGGGTTTTTTTTAATTTTTTTTCTCGAAAAATAATAAAAACTGTTTAAAAAAGTAAGTACCATATGCGCGCAGCTCTACTTATCAGCACAGGTGTTAAAATGGTCAATGCATTTTAATTGGCTATTTTAACACCTGTGCTGAAAATTAGAGGTTCACGCATATTAATCGATGCATAAATTAAGGTTTTTTTGGTGAGGTCGTAGATAAAGTTTAGCTCCGATTTTCGCTCAAAATTTTTTCCAGTTATCGGTTTAGTTCCGGTTCGATGCCCTAATATAAAGTAGATGTATGGGCAAAGAAAACGGCCCACCCATTATTTATTTTATATTTTTTTATAATAGCAATAGCAATACCCTTGCAATACTGCGAATACAACTTTTGGTATTTTAGATAAAATACCAAGGGGGTATAGAAAAGAAAACAACATATGGTACTTATTAGTTTATTTAATGAACAATAATCATCATAAATGAAATTTAAAGATATGTTCTACATTCGAAATTATGCATAAAATATCAAGATATCTACGTTCTTCCAAGTTTTTGCTTTTTTTATCTTCAGCAGATGTGGAAATTAACCCACTGAAGGTTGGTGTGTTCATTATGGCTTTATGTGCTGTAGATTCTGCAAAAACTGTAGCTCTTTTTAGAAGATTGGCGAAGCCAGTGGTATGTGGCTAGAGTGCTTAATGTCAGCCAATGTCTATTTGATAGTCTATTTTATCGTAAAATACCAAACGTTTTGTTCGTAGTATTGCAACAGTGATTTTATTATAACAAATAAAAAATAATGAGTGGGCCGTTTTCTATGCACTTAAGTGTACATCATAAATTTTGGCATGTTATTAATTTTTTTCTAAAAATATTTTTATTCATGTTTATAAAAACCTTATTTTGTACGATAATTTTTTCAATGCGAATGCAGGAACGAGGACGTCTCCAATCATTCCTTAGCAAATCATAAATAAATCAATAAACTCGCTGTTCCGTTCTCCTCCTTCTCCTCTTGGTTTAAAACAGGAGCGGCATGAGAGGAGAAGACCTGTCACATCCAGAGAACGTCTCTGGAATCTGGGTTCTTCGGAACTGAATATAAGGAATATATACACGTTGTTCTCTGGAAGGGGGGCTTCGAGGCAGAATGGAATCGGTATTGAAAGTTGGAAATTGGTTTAGGGTTGGAATTAATAGCTTTTGAATCACCTACAGAGAGTGTACCAACGTGGCTGTGTGTGTTTAGGACACTTTTGATGACTTTTTTCATCCACTTTTTTTATGTTTTTACTCGCAAACACACGAAAAGAGAATTTTTTTTCTCGGAATATATATATTTTAATACGGTGTATAATTAAATACTTTACGTAACATGAATTTGCTTTTGCGTTCTTGTTTTTTTTTTCATCATCCCAGGGAAGAAGGGCGCTCTTGTGGAAGGTAATGAGTTTCCTTTTGCGGGTTTTTAAAGCTATCTGTTTGTGATGGATTCGTGTAGAAAAAAGCACGTACAAACGTATGAATCTTTAAAATTTTAATAAAATGTAAAATGTGTATTTTTAAATTATACAATTTTACATTAATAATAATAATAATAATCTTTATTTTATACAAATACACAAAAAAATACATTTGGGTATAATTTAAAAATAGTGTCACATGAAACAGTGTTCTCTATAATTTAAATTTAAAGAATTCCTCAATAGTGTAAGGTTCTATTTTACAAATTAGATCATAAATTGAATGTTTTATGTTACATAATCCTGTTCTTGCTGAATATGTTTAGGTAGGTGATTATAAAAACGCAAACAAGCATATTGGACACTTTTTTGGGTAAATGAGCGATTTAAAATCGAGTATCGCATATTTTGTTTATAAATGAGTAATGCGCGGCGCATTCACCAAATATTTCTAGAATGAATAAACACGTTTAGATGATAATGCAGTCTAAGGATGGATCGAAAGAAAGAGACGATTTAGGATATTTTAATATTATTATAAGAATTTTTATTTTTTAAAGGTATGTATCCATTACCGTAAAGAAAGTTCATGTTGGTATAAGAGAAAAATGCAAAAATATACAGAGTGTCCTATTTTGAGTAGGACAGCATAGGTAACTATAATATTATTAATGATAGAGATTTTGTTTACTGGGCAAAGTTGTATAATTTTATGTGCTTATTTGGATTCCACTAATAATAACAAAGTTACCCATACTGTCCTACTCAAAATAGGACACCCTGTATAATAACAAAATTAATCTAAATACAAAATTTGGAGTTGATATGAGTAGGTTAATTTATTATAAACATTTTTAACCAAGGCTTCGAACCGTTATTTTTTGCGTTCCGATTTTTCTCAAAGTTCAATTAATAAAATGTATATCGGTTCGGTTCCAGTCTTCGTTCCGGAAAAAATAAGGGTCTTTTGCGGTTTTTAGTGTTCGGTTCAGCTCCAAGTTTTTGTTTTAATTTTTATGTTTTTATTTCATATTATAAAAAATGTTGATGTGCCCATCATAGCATTGTCCTCGTTATAGATATGATGATTTAAATATTAGAAATATGTAAAAGTATTTCAAACTAAATTTGCTCTACTTTTATTATTATTATTATGACATTTACTAAATATTCACAAAATAAATATTTCTTGCATTTTTTCGCTATATCTTAGTAAATTTCTGTCACATCTCAGCAGTTTATATTTTATAGTTTACATTAAATCAGTGGTTTATACGCGTGGCGCATGAAGTAAAATTTCGAGTTTAGAAAAGCCCCGTGAAAATTTGTCTCGGGTCGCTGCGCGACCCTCGACAAATTTTCTACGCGGGGCTTTTCTAAACTCGAAATTTTACTTCATGCTTAGTCTGGGAGTGAAAGACACTTGTTACTTTACAATACGTCTATCAAAATGTGTGTCGCAAGTGTCATAAAGAAAAACAGTAACATGACCAACTAATAATTTATTTCAAATTATAGTTGTCTCCAATTGACAATAGTCTTAACGTCGGCTGACGCCGATTTGTGTCAAGTTTGATACGTTGGACTAAATGTCATTTCAAGTTGACAGGATAGACTAATGTCAGCTGACGGCGACTCATGTCAAGTTGATACAATGGACTAAACACCGACTATCGTCGTCTTAAGTGAAGTTAACACGATCGACTAATGTTAGTCAATAGAGTGACTTACAGTCATAAAGTCACAATAATAATATTAATAATAATAATAATACTAATTTAATCGTGCTAATATTCAGAGGATTTATACAAGTCAAGATGATATTATACATTGAGGAGGTTTCATACAGGGTGTCTACGCTAAACCGTTCGTTAAAAGTTTATAGGGTTGCCGTTGCACTAAAAATTTGTAAAAAATCCTTTTCATATGGTTGAATCAGTTCTCCTCATGTGAAATATTTTCAACTTTATATCACTTCCGGTTCCACCGGAAGTAGCACCAAATTTGTTATTTTAAATGGAACACCCTATATATTAGTAATTTTTTGGATTCCTCGTTTGATTTGCAACATATTTTATTCGAATATATGTACACTTATCTCTAATAGTTTTCAAGAAAAAAAAAATATTTCTAAAATTTTGACCTCTAAAAGGCATCTTGAAATCTGTCTGTAACTTCTCTTAAGAATATGATAAAAATATGATTTATATCTCTACTTGTACCTAGAGGATGCCTCTATAAGTAAATTAATTGGAAACTGTCAATTTTGACAAGAAGTGTTCTTAAAATGTCAATATCAAAGTGCCCTCTTAGATATCTAGTAATTCAATTTTTTTAAATAGAATAACCCAATTTTTATTACATAGACAATTTACTACAAAAAAATATTATACAACTACACCCTTAAAGCAAGTAGATTTCGATTTATTTCGAAAATTCGTTTTTCGTCGCATTTATGCAAGGTATAATGCGCACATAAATCGCAATTGAATTTTAGTATGCTTTTGTTTTGTCGCGATTGTATTGCAAAATGTCAAATAATAAAAAGAATTAGTATAATGTTTTACAGAAATCAACAAAATGAATAAATACACCCATCAACAAATTATCAATTTATTCTTTATACATGGCAACTGCCAATTGAACAAAATTTGATTCTAATCTTCTAAATCTTGTTTTATTCATCGGCGGCAAATGTGGATAAGTTTCATTAAATACTCTACATGTTCGAGCAACAATTCTATCGCAGTTGCCATGTATAAAGAATAAATTGATAATTTGCTGATGGGTGTATTTATTCATTTTGTTGATTTCTGTATAACTTTGTACTAATTGTTTTTATTATTTGACATTTCGCATTACATACGCGACATAACAAAAGCATTATTACTTGCCTATTAAAATTCAGTTGCGACTTATGCGCGCATTATTCCCTGCATATATGCGACGAAAAACGAATGTTCGAAATAATTCGAAAACCACTTGCTTTAGGAGTATAGTTGTTATTACATTATTGTAGGAAATCTTCCCCCCAATCGTACCACATGATAAAAAATGGGTAATTCCATTTAAAAAAATTGATTTACGACATATTGAAGAGGGTACTTCGATATTGACATTTTAAGAACACTTATTGTTAAAATTTAAAGTTTCCAATTAATTTACTCATAGAGGCATTCTCTAAGTACAAGTAGAGATATAAATCATATTTAAATCTTACTCTTAAGAGAAGTTACAGACAGATTTCAAGATGCCTTTTAAAGGTCAAAATTTTAGAAATATTTTTTTTTTCTTGAAAACTATAAGAGATAAGTGTACATATGCTCGAATAAAATATGTTGCAATTTAAAGGAGTAATCCAAAAAATTACCAATATATAGGGTGTTCTATTTAAAATAACAAATTTGGTGCTACTTCCGGTGGAACCGGAAGTGATATAAAGTTGAAAATATTTCACATGAGGAGAACTGATTCAACCGCATGAGAAGGATTTTTTTCAAATTTTTAGTGCAACGGCAACTCTATAAACTTTTAACGAACGTTTAAGCGTAGACACCCTGTATAGTAGCATGAAGTTGAATTGCTCTCAACATGTATGTTTTATTGTTAATATGTTAGCGTAACGCTCTGTTAGTAGGTGATAACTAAAATGATAAAACGCGACAAATATTTTAAAATTAATAAAATAGGTAAAAATATAAAAACAACATAATAAAATATTAAATTATTGGACACTACAAACATTTTAAAAATTATTAAGAATATAAATATATAAAAAGAATATTATAAAAATAATGTAAGATAAAATAAAGTAGACTTTAGATATCAGGAAATTTTTAATCACTTCTAAGTATTTTTTCAACGGGAGCGTGTGAATATGCAATGGCAACTTATTGTAAAATACAATGCCATAGTAAGTGGTTCCCGTTTTTGAACTAATAAGACGGACCCTCCTATGATATACGTTGAACTTACTTCTCATGTCGTGCCGATGGTGCGCATTATGAGTTTGGAAGTTTTCATCGTTCACTTTAATAGATCTGAGACATTCTAAAATGTATAAACTTGACAGGGTTAATAATAACAAAGTTACCGTTATTATCCTACTCAAAATAGGACACCCTGTATAATGACGAAACTAATCTAAATAAAAAATTTGAGGTTGATATGAGTAAGTTAAGTTTCTTATACACATTTTTAATTGGCTACATTTTACCAAATTTGATTGAAAAGAAATAATTTACTAGAAATACAAGTATTTTGAATAAATATAAGTCCAAAATATACAATTAATTATTAAAACTAAACAATTTCAAACTTCTAGTTTAATAAAAAATTTGAATTTCCCGGACAAAGCGCCCGGCAAATCCAAATTATCAGGCTTTTCTAAAATCGAAATTGTAGTATATATGCCAGGCTTATAAAACACTAAAGTGGCATTGATACGCCACTGATTAGAACAAATGACTAATTTATTTCCCAACAGATCCGCCACTGATTAGAACAAAAGACTAATTTATTTATTTATTTCCCAACAGATACATCCAATTACAGGCAGACATTGTATTAATAATAACGATAATCAAAGTAACTATAAAAACAAAGTAAAAAATATGAAAAAATAAAATATAGGCCGATGATACTGCGTTAATCGCACATGCCCCCACTCTCCCTAAAGCTCTCAGCACCCTTCAGGGCCTAATCGACACTATTCAAACGTGGTTCGCGAAGTGGCGAATTTCCATAAACCCAAACAAATCCCAGCTCCTGATTCCTTTCCATCGACAAAACAACTCCACCTTCTCAATTACCATAAACGACCAAGTCATCTTCCCCTCCGCCACCTGCAAGTACCTAGGTATTTACATTGATCCCAAATTCACATTCAAAACCCACTCCGCAATCCTTAAAACAAAAGTCAAGAATCGGGCGGCCCTTTAGAAGTCTGACCTTCAAACAACAAGGCATCAGTACAAACACAGCCGTACATATATATAAAATGATCTGTCGCCCTTTACTTGACTATGCCTCAATCCTTTATCACAACCCCCATCCTACCACCCTAAAGAATTTGCAAGTCGCCGAAAGATCGGCCCTTAGAGTGTTGACCAAAATCCCCCCCTACATAACCCATCCAATACCCTACTTTATGAACTAACAGCAGTCACTCCCATCGACCCCGACTATCACACTTAGCTAAAAAATTCGCCTCAAATCCTATCCTCTACAATCTCCTTCACCCTTTATGTATCCCTCGAAACCAAATGATCACTCCCAAGCGTAAACGTTTCACCATCACCATTCATGATTTCATTGCATCATTCCATGACATTAGTGATCATGACGATTTGTGAACAGTAACAGACAGACATTGGACGACACTAACAAACAAGAGGTTTTTTACACAAGAACGGACAAGGACAAACAATTAAAATTCAGGCGGAAAGACCAATGGTCGATAGCCAATTGGCAGAAGAATTTATTTGTTATTTTAGCCATCAGAATTATTTTTATGTTAATTATTTATTGTACAATCTGCCAATAAAGATTTATATATATATATATATATATATATATATATATATATAAAATATAGCATGCAGGAAACAATACTTAAATTTAAAATTAAATAGTGGCAGAATAATAATATGGTTCAACCAGATACAAAATAATAGAAATTAAACAAACTGTGAAATATTCCTTAATAGGGTGGTACGAGAATTTATAAAAATATCAGAAGTGGACATTCTAGATTCTGAGGATTGAATTTAATGGAAAACAGAATTGACCTTCGATATGTAAGATAACCTAGTATTACGTGAGTTTACTCTAAAGACTAGAAAATGTATTTTAGAGAGAAAATTTGGGTCATCAAATATCGTTATTAAGCAAACCTTGTAAAAATAACACCATCGCATTATTGCGCCTATGATGCAGCGATTTCATGTCAAAGATAATTAAAAGTTCATCATATGTAATATTTATAGGCGGATATTCATAAAAATGTTTAACGAACAACATTTTTAAACATTTTTTCTGATTTTTTTCCAGTCGATTAATATTAACATAATCATTAGGTGACCAAATGATGCTGGCAAATTCATGATTTGATCGTAAATATGAGCGAAATATTTTTTTTATGAACGGTATATTAGTAAATTCCTTACATGTACGATGAATGAATGAAACTTAGCATTTTAAAACTTTTATTGCAAATGCTGTTTATATCCTCACGAAAAGTAAGCTTATTATAAATTCAATCAAGTATTAATTTAAAAAAATAAAAAAGTTAATACAAAAATGTATTTAGTGTTACATTTTTGTATTGACTTTTTTATTTTTAAGGTGACTAGTTTCGACTCGTCAGCGAGCCATTATCAAACCAAATACTTAAAAAAATCACTTAAAGATAAAAAAGTGATTGCAAAAAAGTAATTAGAATTATTAAATTATATAGTTAAAATGTATCACAATGTAACCGCCTACACCATACAATATTTAATACAAGTAGCCTACAAATTAAATAAGTGAGAAGTGCTTGTCGGCATTCACTTAACATCACATTTCATGCGTCACGCGTATAAATCACTAAACTATTGTTAAGTTTAAAATATACTTCTGAATCAGTATTCTAAAGCAGTATATTTTGAACTTCAGAGTATTTTAGGGGGTTAAACGCCTGAGCATGCAGTAAAATTTCGAGTTTAGAAAAGCCTGTAAATGTGGATTAGTCGCTCCGCTTCACTACGCTACAAATCCAAATTTTTAGGCTTTTCTAAATTCCAAATGTTACTTTATGCTTAATCCTGGAGTGGAAAACTTACAAACTTAAATTTGAACCTTTTTAAAAACAAGGCATGCCTGAAAATTGACAGTTGATGCATTAGGAAATGTATACTTAAAGGATAAAATCTCTGTATGTTAATCGATTACCCAACCAATCTCCTTAAATTTCTAAACAGTTTTAATAACACAGTGCGACACTAAAATTCTGAATTGAAATCTGAAAACAAAAATAAAAAAAAAATTGTGTGAAAGAAAAAATACATATAACTGTTTTTTGCGATATTAGGTCATTTAAGGATTTTATCGAGGTCTGAAGTTTCGAAAATTGGATATTTATCATATAGAAGTTTTTTTATTAATTAGATCACTTAAAATAAACAAAACTAATCGAATTTAAATTAATTAACTTGTTTCACTTAAAATTAGGTGTCTTATTGCAAATCTGATTTTTATATAGGCTATTTTAGGTGATGATATTAAACTGTTAGTTGCTTGGTTGACTGTCTTTTGACTATGCTAGGATTTTGTCATTTTATGTCTCTACCGACCGTATTTTGACTATTATGATATGACTGTAAGTTACTAGGTTGGCTGTATTAGAACTTATTCGGATTTTGTCATTAATGGCAAATAAATTCACTGTATATTCACGATTGCGATATTATGACTGTAAGTCACTTGGTTTACTGTCTTTTGATTATGATATGATTTTGTCATTATATGTGACTTTAAGTCACTATATTGACTGACATTAGTCTATCGTAATCTATCTATACGATATAACTTGACTTAAGACGACGATAGTCGGCATTTAGTCCATTGTGTCAAGTTGATATGAGCCGCCGTCAGCTGACATTAGTCTATCCTGTCAACTTGAAATGACATTTGGTCCAACGTATCAAACGTGACACAAATCGGCGTCAACCGACGGACAATAGTCCTTGTCAATTTGAGACAACTATTATTTGAAATAAATTATTAGATGGTCATGCTATTCTTTTTCTTTATGACACTTGGGATACATATTTTGATAATTATGACATATTCTAAACTAACGCGTGTGTTCTACTCCCAGACTAAGCATGAAGTAAAATTTCAAGTTTAGAAAAGCCCCGCGTAGAAAATTTGTCTCGGGTCGCGCAGCAACCCGAGACAAATTTTCACGGAGCTTTTCTAAACTCGAAATTTTACTTCATGCGTCACGCGTATAAGCCACTGATTTAAAGGAAAGTTGAAAATATATATATATATATATAAAGACAAGTCAATTTGTGTAAGTTGTGCCTAGATTCGCGAACCCTCTACGATAGCTTGACGGACCCCTAGGGGTCCGTGGAACACAGGTTGTAATCGCCTGGGTTAATGTATGTAATTTAATTAGATTCATTAAATAATGGTTGTATAAATGGGACGTCTGTTATATTCATCATAAATTCCTCTTTGTGGAATGTGTCGATTATGAATATTTTAAGTCCTTCAAGGAAGAACGAAGTCGAGTTCGGGATTCAAAACACGAAATCCCTCTGAGATTACTTAAAGGCATGAATAATGAGCCGACCCCAAATATGACAGAAATTACTTAAAAAATACACCAGAGGTTTATTACCCCTCCCCAAACAAGAGAAGAAAAAACGCAGTTATCGTTTTAAGACCTTAAGGGGAAATTTAGTGAAATGCGTTTATACTACTATTAAAAACAATTAAAGCATTGTATATTATTTAGCATACATATTGCATAGAGAAGATGAAAACGGGCTAAGAAAAGGTTGTTTCATTATTACCTATTTTAAAAGCTTCTATCTAAATTTCTTAAATATTTTTATAAGATTTTCTTTAATTTTTGAAATTCCTGAATTGCTTAGATTTTTGTTAATTTTAAAAATGTTTATACATTTCGTCAATTTTCCAGTTTTTGTGAATTTCTCCAAGATTTTTATTAATTTTTAAAATGTTGACGCCTTCATGAAATTATTTTCAAAATTCTGACGGTTTTCGTAAATTTTATGAATTTTTAAAATGTTGATGCTATTCATAACTTTTTGAGTTTTCGTCAGATTTAACAGCAACTTTCGTGAATTTCCTTAACTCTCGTTAATTTTCATGAATTTCTACGATTTTAGTTTCAAAATCAAATTTTTCGTGAATTTTCAGTTAATTTTCAAAATCTTTTCGTAAATGGCCAAGATTTCCGTTAAATTTCAAAACTCCGACGGATTTTGTAAAATCCAAAGATTTTCGATCATTTTCAAAATCGAGAATTTCCTGGATAATTTTTACTTTAACATTTCATCACTTTTCCATGGTTTGCGCACCACTGACAGAGCATAAAATTCTAGAAAGAAACAATAAACTCTATTATTATTATTATTATATTTTGCTCCCCCCCCCTCTCCTGTAAAAGATTCTGCGGCCGCACACATTACAATTTTTTTCGCTCTATCAAGCAATCCACAGATAAATACCCATACAACCAAGAGATTTATAAAGTGTAAGAGCATATAAAGATTAAATCTTCGTCAAAAGTCGAGTTCAACTAATTCACGGACATTATAGCTATATTTGTTAATGTATTCTGGTCACATTAGTGACGGTTAATAAATTCGGGGAAGGTGAAAAGGTAGACTGATGTGAAGGGCCACAGCGTATTAAAAATGGGTATAACATGGCTTTTGTCGGCCACTCGCAGGTATATCGCACCCCTGCCGAGATGTTGATAGATTGATTTGTTTTTTATTTTATTTCTACCCTGGACTTCTTCCACACACACACCGCTATTGATTAATACCCGGGTTTTTGTGTTGGCCCGTCTTTTCCCCTCTGGTTGCCGACAAAAGTGCCTTCACCTACATGCAAATTTTTTAATTGTTGGATGGTCTCCCTTCACACTTAAATTCTTAACAATGGCTCTAATGCAAACAAGTAGTTTTTAATATACTACACTTATATTGTTAATATTGTTGGGATGAATATACCTTTTTACCATTTTTTTCACTCTCGCTTTTCTAAACTATAAATTAGTAATGCTCTGTATATTAAAATATATGAATTTATTTTAACATTACATTATTTTAACTTACATATAATTTGTAAAATTGATTGAGCCCCCTAAGACGAATGTTGAATCTTATCGTCAATAATCAAATATCTTTAGATTTTATCCTTTTTTCCGACGAATGTACATTTACATTAAATGGTGAAGTAAAATAACTGAGTGACAATAACCCTCGTTGGATCCGAGAAAACCATACTCAGCGGCCACAAAAAATCAATGTGTGGGCTGGGATAACTCACAATCGAATACTAGGACCAATATTTATTAACGGTAATCTTAATAGCGAAGCATATCTTAATTTTCTTCAAGAAGATATCGTTCCATCTTTAGCCGCACTATTTCCAAATGAGTTAGATCCCGATTTGCCTAATGAACGGGTCTGGTTTCAACAAGACGGAGCTCCACCGCACTATGCTGTGAACGTTCGTCAATATTTGAATGGAATTTTTCCGAATAGATGGATTGGAAGAAGAGGTGCAGTTGAGTGGTCGAAAAGATCTCCTGACCTTACACTCCACTCGATTTTTTTTGTGGGGATTTCTCAAGAACAAAGTTTATGTTACAAAACCGGAGAATATTGTGGATCTGAAGGAACGTATCAGGCATGAAATGAGAAATATATTACCGGAAATGTTTTAAAATGTAAGGGATGGGTTTAATTACTGATTGGCTATTTGTCAAAAGAGAAACGGTACTCATTTTGAACATTTGTTACATTAAATAAATTTATTAAAAAAATATATATATTTTTTTAAATTAAAAAATTAAACAGACAAAATATTTTTACATGGTCGTAAGAAGAATGAAAAGGGCTAAAAATTTAGTGAAATAAAAAAAATGTTTTCATTTAAAAAAATTGCCTATGACGTCATACGTGAAAGGCTAGTAACGTCATACGTGTTTTGAAGACGGTAAAAAGTGCACAATAAGGAACAAAAATCGACCTGTCCAAGGATTTTTTTTCTGGAACTTCTCATTTCATAATTACCGAATTTATTCCAGTTAAGGTTTCCACCTTTTTAATTACAGATTACCATGTATATTTTACAAACATAAAAATTGAAATATTGAAATTGTTTAATATGTGTGAGTGACGTGTTTTTGCAATAAATATTTGAATAATGTTTGTATTGCTAAATTAATTAAAACAAAAAATGTAACGTATAATCCCTTTTTGTATTCATTTAATTATTTTTTTTCTCCTTCAAATTCATCAGGTATATAAAGTTATAATTCCGTGCGGGATATTTAGCATTCATGGCGTAACCCTCCTGTTTTGCTTGTTGCTGCTGGTTTTAGATATTCACTTCGAGGTGGATTAGTTTAAGCTGTTTTTCAACTTCTGAATACCAAATTGACTTAAGAACGAAAAGATACAAAGAAAAAAATTCTAAAAGTAATAAAAATGTGTGGATAACGTTTACATCATACATGGCCAGGCAGTAAAACTAGATGATTTTATAATAGGATTACATAATATACAGTTGTATGGTTATTTCAAAAAGATATATTTTTAAAGATTTTTATATCTTTCGTTTATTTCTAAAACTATCATCTTGGTAGCCGGTCATTGTACCAACAAATAATGAGAAAAATGATTGTAATAATTTCACTTAAATTTATATAAATCAAACTGTTTCATATAATAAATATTTGATTATTCGACTATTTGAATTATTTTTCCTTACTTGGAATGAAAACACTAACACTTTCTTCGCAATTTTTTTTTGTTAGATGTAAGTATTCCTTTGTTAGATTTAATACCCCCAATCAACCCCGACTAACACATTTGATAATCGTATCTAGGTTTTACCGACAATCCCCTTACCCGCGTAATTTCTCCGAAATCTTTTAGGTATAAATACGCCGCATCTTTTGTAAACTAGTCAGTAAGCTATTGATAATGAGCAGTGTTGTTGTGTTTAATACACTTTGTTTTAAAACGGTGTTTTAAACATGTTTAAAAACAGCCGTCGTGTTTTAAGCGGTTTTGTTTTAAACATGTTTTAAATCCTAAATTTGTTTAAAATATGTTTTAAAAATTAAATTTGTTTAAAACGTTTTTTTTATTATTTTAAATTTGCTAAATTATATTTTATACCATTTTATTAACATTTTTTGCTAACATTTTTAAATTTTAGCTTAATTGTTGAAAATATTTCAAATTACATTATTAAACATTACATTTTATTAGAAGAAAATATCAAATATGTGTGCATAAATGTGATTTTACACTGTAAATTTTACGACTTTCGTTGTTTTTTAAAAAGTTTTTAATTTGAATTTTTAGACGAGAGTTTTCCACTCCCAGACTAAGCATGAAGTAAAATTTCGAGTTAAGAAATGCCTGAAAATTTGGATTGGTCGCGTAGCGAAGCGGAGCGGCCAATCCAAGTTAGGCTTTTCTAAACTCGAAATTTTACTTCATGCGCCACACGTATAAAACACTGTAATATCCTAAAGTTTAAAATATACGGCTTAAGCAATCCAATATGTAGATGTGAATAAAACGTGGGACAAATTCTGCGCTGAACAAATTGTTCAAAACAGTGATTATAGGCAACCCAATAAATCTAACTTATATTAGGTTGCCTATAATCGTTGTTGTATGTGTGTGCTTTTTGAACTTCACTGTAAATCAGTGTTTTGTGCGCGTGGCGCATGAAGTAAAATTTCGAGTTTAGAAAAGCCTAGTTTGGATTGGCCGCTCCGCTTTGCTACGTGGCCAATCCAAATACTTAGGCTTTTCTAAACTCGAAATTTTACTTCATGCTTAGTCTGGGAGTGGAAAACACTCGTTAAAAGCCTCAAATTAACCGCCTTTAAACAACGAATTTCCGCAAATTTAAAAAACGCTGTAATTATCGGGATATGTATACTTAAAAGAAAAATGCCCAGCATATTCGGTTTTAAACACGTTTTAAATGTGTTTTAAACACGTTGTAAACATCTTTTTAATTGTTAATGTTTAAACGCTGTTTCAATGAAAAAAACACGTTTTATTAAAAAAACTGTTTTAATTAAAATGAAAAGAACGTTTTTTATCAACCCTGATAATGAGTACATAGTACTCGAAATATACACCTAGCAAAAATATAAATATATATATATATATATATATATATATATACCAAATAAGAAATAACAGCGCATTAGGTCCGTAAAAATTATTTTATCAAGTGAGTGTGCAAGGAGGACAGAAGACGACGACGATCGTTTCGCTCTTTTTATGAGCTCCTCAGGCCGCCACATCAATCATCCCATACACACTCACTTGATTTGTAGAAGTTGTATATATACTGACTTCGCTAATTATAAGCCGGAATTGACGTCAGTATTAATTAATGCTAGTGCATTGATAAGGGCATTGATCTCATTTTGCTTCTACATTTAGTGTCGGTTTTTAGTTTAAACCTTCGACTAGCATTAATAAATACTGACGTCAATACCGGCTTATGGTTATACCGGCTTATGGTTAGCGAAGTCAGTATATATACAACTTCTACAAATCAGGTGAGTGTGTATGGGATGATGGATGTGGCGGCCTGAGGAGCTCATAACAAGAGCGAAACGATCGTCGTCGTCTTCTGTCCTCCTTGCACACTCACTTGACAAAATAATTTTTACGGACCTAATGCGCTGTTATTTCTTATTTGGTACTTATAGGTGGGTCGTTAATTCTAATTTGTATATATATATATATATTGTGAAGAAAGTGTTGATGTTTTTATTCTAAGTTGAAGTAGAAATCGTCACGTAACTCAAATAAACCATATTCCTATTTTTCCTTAATTTAAATCTCAATAAAGGTCAATTATTAGTGTTATATTTTATTTTTAACATGGGTTAGCACTAATGGGTCAATTTTAAGCTTCTAACAAGTGTTTTCCACTCCCAGATTAAGCATGAAGTAAAATTTCGAGTTTAGAAAAGCAGGAAAATTTGGATTTGCCGGGGCGCGCGAGCGCGAACTTTAAAAAAGTTTAAACTGATATTAAAAAGTAGCAATCACAGGTAGCAACGTGATTCAAAAGTAGCAGTTATGCTCATCTTTAATAACTAGAGCTCGGATTTCTAAGCACACAAAATTTAAAAAAAAGCGCTTTAAAAAGCACAAGTTCTAGCAAAAACGCATTTTTATGCAAAAAAAGCATTATTTTATGCAAAAAGCATTATTTTAAAATGATTATTTTAAATATACAAGAAGCCCTAAAAATATTAAAAATTGTATAACAATACACACAACGATTAAAATCACTATAAATTTGACTGACAGATACAACAAATCAGGGTTGTTAAAAGAAAAACGTTTTTTTTTCATTTTAATTAAAACAAACAGTTTTTTTTACAAAACGTGTTTTTTTCATTGAAACAGCGTTTAAAACATTAACAATTAAAAACATGTTTAAAACACGTTTAAAACATGTTCAAAACAGAACATACAGGGCATTTTTCTTTTGAGTATACAAATCCCGATAATTACAGCGTTTTTTTAAATTTGCGGGGATTCGTTGTTTCAAAGCGGTTACTTTGAGGCTTTTAACGAGTGTTTTCCACTCCCAGACTAAGCATGAAGTGAAATTTCGAGTTTAGAAAAGCCTAAGAATTTGGATTGGCCGCGTAGCGAAGCGAAGCGGCCAATCCAAATTAGGCTTTTCTAAACTCGAAATTTTACTTCATGCGCCACGCTTAAAAACACTGATTTATAGTGAAGTTCAAAAAACACACACATACAACAACGATTACAGGCAACCTAATATACGTTATAGTTATTGGGTTGCATATAATCACTGCTTTAAACAATTTGATCAGGAGAGAATTTGACTCGCGTTTTATTCATATCTACATATTAGATTGCTAAAGCCGTATATTTTAAACTTTAGGATATTTCAGTGTTTTATACGTGTGGCGCATGAAGTAAAATTTCGAGTTTAGAAAAGCCTAATTTGGATTGGCCGCTTCGCTTCGCTACGCGGCCAATCCAAATTTTCAGGCTTTTCTAAACTCGAAATTTTACTTCATGCTTAGTCTGGGAGTGGAAAACCCTCATTTAACGATTCAAATTGAAATCTTTTAAATAAACAACGAATGACGTAATATTTACAGTGTATTTAAAAATTACATTAATAAACACACAGTTGTGATTTTTTGATAAAATGTTGTGTTTAATAATGGATATGAAATATTTTCAACAATTTAGCTAACATTTAAAAACGTAAACAAAAAATCTTAATGAAGTAGTATAAAATATAATTTAGCAGATCTAAGATAATAAAAAAAACTTTTAGACAAATTTAACAAGTTTTAAACAAGTTTAAGATTTAGAACATGTTTAAAACAGAACCGTTTAAAACACGACGGCTGTTTATAAACATGTTTAAAACACTGTTTTAAGACAAAGCTTAAACATAACAGCCCTGCAGTAAATAGACTTTGTTTTTGTGATTTGTTATAATCCTCTTTTACTTTTAAGGCTTCTTGATTGTGTTGAATAAAACAGAAATATGTGAATTACTTTTTTATTTATATTTTTTTGTATTGATGTATTATAACTTTTTAGTTGAGAGTAATCTTCTTTATCGATCGGTAGTAAAATGTACAGGGTGATTTCTTGAATTAATTTCTCATCTGGCAATTGGTGAAACATATTAGAATATGTAAAGTTATTTAAAATAAAAACATTTGGTATTGTTTTACAAATTAAATCTTTATTTCGACTAGTTCCGGTTTGTTAGACCATTTTCAAAGAAATGTAAACACATTCCTTTGAAATTGGTCTAACAAACCGAAACTAGTCGGAATAAAGATTTAATTTGTGATACAATACCAAGAGTTTTTAATTTAAATAACTTTACATGTACAAGGTGTTCCATTAAAAAAAACGTTTATTTTCCTTATATCTTAAAAATACGACGTTTAATTGTTCCTCTAATTTAACCATTGTGATTGTCATCAAATTTCCTACTACTCTGCTCATTTAACCGACTCTGTAACCCAAATAATAACAAAGTTAGAAAGGGTGCGTACTTAATTCTAACCATCCTGTATACAGGGTATCCAGAGCACCCGTATACTGTTTTTTTTTTTTCGAGAAAACGGCTAATCCTAGATCGTTAGGACAAAAAATACTACAAAAACCGTATTAAAAAATCGAATGGTGATATTGTTTTTTTTTCCAAAAAGATTGACAACCCTGAATGTTTGCTTGAAAATGTCAGAAGATCCTGCTTCCATGGTCTTAGAGGAAAAGTAAGTAGCTAAGAAAATAATAGGCAACACAAAGTATAATAAATCTAAAATAAATCGGCGACCCGATTTTATTTTGGGGCTCCCTAAAATATTTAATGGCAACGAAGGCAACAAAAAAATAGTGTCAAATGATTCAACTTTCTATGATTCGTACACATTTTATAAATTCATGCTAATGCTTTGAATTTTCAGAATAAGTGGTTTGCTTTAAAAACCGAGCTCTACTAATAACTAACACGTAATTAATTTCTTATTCCACTGTATTCGCTTGTTCATTGTTCTACAATGGTAACAATTTTAAATTGCTATCTCTGCTATGGACAACATTAATACAAAAATTCCGAATTTCTTCACATTTTATAAACATTGATTTTATTAAAATTCCGTTATGATACTTTTGTTACTTATCAAAAACTTTTCTCTAAATTAGTTTGCGAAATTTTAATGGTGAGTACACGATAAATGAAGAAAACATTTTTTATGTATTTTGTTTGTAAGTTAAATACATGAATGTAATTCATAGAGACTAATTATTATCCAGTATTATAAAAATGTATACAAAAAAGACAACAGTGCATTCTTTATGGATCTTTACAACGCCATTTGCAATTAACAGCTGGGAGTGAAAAGATAACAATGAACATAAAAAGGCGGCATACTTACAACCGGCGAACCAACTTGCTGCTTCACCAACAACTCATTAATCACTGTGAATAGAACAGAATTGATCAGAAGCTAACTGAGAGGTCTTTTTTAAACAATTTAAGAAAGTATATACTCTGTTTTTTTTAATATGACCAAACTTAGGGTGTATTTACTGCGAACAGTTGCAGTCTTGCTTTAAGTTTTTAAACATCAGATTTTGAGATATAGGTAAACTTGGTAAATTATTGTTAATGTGACAAATAAATTATAATTTGTCAAATAAATTGTCGCGATGCATAGAGTTTCAAAAGAGAGAACGATTCAATTTGCAACTAAACAACACGTATTTAGAAGTTTTTTAAAACTTGCACATATAAATGGGGAGGATAATGAAGAAGGCAGATAGATATTGTAAAGTCGGTTGCAGATTTTTTTTCTGTAAGCATGCAAGTAGATTAATTATTAACTATAATACAAAGATGAATTTACCTGATCCTCAGAAAGACTTTATTACATTGGTGGTAGATACAAATAATTTAAGACGGTAATAGGTACATTTGTAATCTTAATCTTTGTTCAAAGAAATATCCATTTTATGAGTTAATTGAATCATCATATTAATGTTAGATTTCCCTTCATACAACCAACAAATGCAAAGTTGATTTCCAACACAACATGTGATTAATCTTGTTCTAACCTAAAACACATTACCAGCATCACACCAATAAATTCTTGAAATGTCAAATTTGATTGGTTATATTAAAAAAAACAGATTATACATTTTAGTTTGGATTGATTGAGTTACTTGAAGATAATTATACTTTGATTTAAAAACTCTTAGAACCTTTCTTCAATACTTTATTTTGTAACCAAATGTACATTTCGGACACGAAGTGTCCATTATCAATGGTTTGATACTAATACATATTATTAGTATCAAACCATTGATAATGGACACTTCGTGTCCGAAATGTACATTTGGTTACAAAATAAAGTATTGAAGAAAGGTTCTAAGAGTTTTTTAATCAAAGATTATACATATTCTCACTTTAACTTTTAAAAAACTGTATCTTAGAAACAATACTTCATTAACAAATCATATATTAGGTAGGAACAACATTTGTAAGTACATACATTAAATTAATCTTATCAACATTTTAATAACTACTTCAATGAATTAAAAGTGTATTGTCTTGAATGAATTACTTTCTCATATTTAGCATATTATCGCAATTAAACGATCATCAATCATAAAATCCAGAAATACCACTCAGTCTGTAATTAAATGGTAAAATTTGGGTGGAACTGGGTGAAAATAAATTTCTAGGCCTTCAAATTTTGAAATATTAATGTGTTACACAGCGTATGGGGAAGCACTATTCGGTGGCATGAAGGATTTTTACAAACTAGGTTAAAATTATAGGGTGTACTAATTTATGATAGATTCAGGAAAGTGGGTGGGTTCTCGAGGTTTTGGGATTGTTCGGAATAAATTTTGATGCGAAAGGTGGGCTTGCTGCGCCTTTTGTTGTCTTTTATTTATGGTTTCGCATAATTTTTGCGTTTTTGTTAGGAAAGGTCTATTTATTATAAATAAATGTCATAATTATAGGTTGTTTAAGAATAATTCCTTGTCAAATGTATTTTTGATAACTGCTGTAATTGAAAATAAGAAAAATGATTACTGGTTAATAGTATACCAAAATAAAACTATAGTTAAATTATATATACATCCCAAAACTCAAATCTATACCATTTATATTGCCTGAGCAATACTTTCATGGCCACATGGTTTCAACCAATTTGAAATTTGAATTGTTCAATTTCCCTGACTCTTCCCTGATACTAGATTTTTTCCCTGACCCTTTAAAATAATTTCATACAACTAACCAAATTTTAAAGTGACTACCGTGCAAATATCTAAATTCTGAATTTTAGATATTTGAACAACAAACACTCGTCGTTGCAGTAGCGAATAATTTAAGAGGTAAAAGAAAACATATTATAAAGCGCGAATTTAAAAATTGCAAGATTTGATAATACTTTTCTAAAATTTATTAACGCGAAATCAAATATAAGCAGTTTATTTTGAACTACACAATATTTCCAATGTTTTATACGCGTGGCGCATAAAGTAAAATTTCGAGCTTAGAAAAGCCTGAATTTGGATTTAGACGCTATGCTCTAAATTCAAACTTTCAGAACAAAACAAAACAATATACATTTATTAAAACATATTTTTAAGTAAAAATAAAGTTTTTGATTTAATATACCTATTTTGTTTAAAACAAATTTTCGTTTGAAACTGAAACATAGTTCCCTTATTAAAGACGAAATAATATTCACTAATTGTATAATCCATATTACTTAATTAAACATTTTACATGATATAATATAATGCACCCTCTAGAGTATTCAAATTAATTAACACTCTATAAATAATATTATAACAAAACACCGGCATATTTTCATTTGTTAACAAGAGCGCGGTAAAAGCCCTTCTATATAACTAAAATTAATTATACATGTTTACTAATAAATACCCGCAACGTATACATAACTAATTACCTATATATAAAATACCGAAGCAAAACCTAACCAGCCACGGAATATAATATTATTATTAATACGCTTTATATACACCTTGTTGTGTTAATCACCATTTCGAAATAATTAACTGAGCACGATATTGGGATACTATACATATATAAAAATTAATATCTTGTTTTAGTTAGGAAGGTATAATAAGTGATTCACGTGTTGATAATGTTAATATCGTTTTTATGCAAATAATTTATGTTCTTCGTGTAAATGGTACAATGGGTATTATATTGAGGGATGTGGTACACTGTTATTAAATTATATTGACGCATAATTTTGCAATATTGTTAACTTTCTTGATGTACCACATAAATAGAAGTTATACTAAGAGGGCACTGACCGCGATATAATCGTATAATATTGTGTTCTTAGTGTATTAATAATAATAATAAGATATATTTATTCATAAAAATGGTATAAAGGTCATATAAAAATAATTCGAACTTTGAACTACTGGTTAGGGCAGGGCCGACTCACCTGCGGCCCGCGGCCACAAACTATGTTCTATGTTTATTAATGTATTGTTTTTAAAATATCCAAGTAATTGTAAGTTTTTACTAGGGATGTATCGTATTCGAAATGGCAAATATTCGATTTACGGTTCAGTTCCGTATCGAAGTCCATCAGGGAATTTGACCAATTTTGTGTAATTTGATGTATTATACGAACTTAAAGTATCTATTATTTGTATATTTCATGAAGTGTGATTTCTCAAGAGAACACTGGGAGTAAATTAGAGAATTTTTGTTTCGAGAGGCGAGAAGTCTCGAGCGTGATATTGAAGAACAGAATCGAAGTAATAAGTTAGATAGTTGTAAAAATGATCTCCCAAGGTGTAAACCCGTGTGTCGGTTGTTGATGATGGTTGTTGGCTGATGCCCCCCGAGGAGAGGCTCTGTTTCGGCGAGGCCGAGGACTCGGGGGGCGCCATTAACCCCACGGGGGGCCACACAGAACACTCGCTGCTCCGCCCTCGGTCTAGTGTTCCACTGTTGTACTCTTACCAACTTTAAGGGGTAATGATCCACATTCTTAATACTTTTCTCTTTATCATCACAATGACCAACTTGTTACTAAACATGTTGGAGATGCAAGTAACAAAACAGATTGTTAATTAATTCATATTATTTTGAGCACACACACCGTGTACATTTTAATTAACAGTATTCGAAGTAGGGATGTTCCGATCCTAAAGAAATATCGATATTGGATATAGATTATATCGTCTAGCCCAGTATCGAAAATATCGTAGTGAAAAGTATCGATATTTAAAATATCGATAATTTTCAATACCAGACATTTTAGATTAAAAATTTACAATTATTTAATGCTGTAATTTATTTTTTAAAAGCCTTCACCTAACATTGATAAGATTGCCAAGAATAGATTAATGATGGTTACGAAATTATCAGCAATTACTTTTTACAAAATAATAATAACAATATTTCAAAGTTTTATACTTATATTTATATTTATAAATCGACAATAATTGAAAATTTTAGGCAAATCTCGATAATCGATAATCTGATGAACATTTTATAAATTGATTAAAACCTCAAAATATCAAAAATCTTACGCAAATCTCAAACTATCGAAAATCTACATGAACATTTGATAAATTTATGAAAATCTCGAAATAATAAACTCGACATTTTTCTAAATAGACAAATACACAAAAATATCGAAAATCTCAAAATCCACTCCCAGACTAAGCATGGAGTAAAACTTTGAGTTTAGAAAAGCCCCGTAAAAATTTGTCTGGGGTCGCTGAATATGGAAAAGTGTCTTAAACTAAATTTGTTCTACTTTTATTATTATCACATTTATAAAATATTCACAAAATAAATATTTTTTACATTTTTTCGCTATTTCTTAGTAAATATCTGTCACATCTCGCCAGTATATGTTTTTACCTTTACTTTAAATCAGTGTTTTATACTCGTGGCGCATGAAGTAAAATTTCGAGTTTAGAAAAGCCCCATGAAAATTTGTCTCGGGTCGCTGCGCGACCCTCGACAAATTTTCTACGCGGGGCTTTTCTAAACTCGAAATTTTACTTCATGCTTAGTCTGGGAGTGGATTTTGAGATTTTCGATATTTTGTGGTATTTGTCGATTTAGAAAAATGTCGAGTTTATTATTTCGAGATTTTCATCAATTTATCAAATTTTCATGCAGATTTTCGATAGTTTGAGATTTGCGTAAGATTTTCGATATTTTGAGGTTTTAATCAATTTATAAAATGTTCATCAGATTATCGATACTTCGAGATTTGCCTAAAATTATTGTCGATTTATAAAATGTTAACAAGATTTTCAATATTTCGAGATTTTTGTTGGATTTTCGATATTTTGAGATTTTCGTCAATTCATAAAATTTTCATGAGATTTTCAATATTTCGAAATGTTCGTAAGATTATCAATATATCGAGATATTCGTCAAATTATACAATTTTTAACATGGAAATTTTCGATAGATTTTCGATATTTCGAGATTTTCGTCAATTCTTAAAATTTTGATTAGATTTTTAATATTTCAAAAATGTTCTCGATTCGTCATGATTTATTTTTTTCGATGCATTTTCTTCTTGACAATTTCCATGATTTATAAGAACCTTGGCAATTTCGTCCATTTCGCGGATTGCCGTTAATTTTAAAAATGTTGATACTTTTCACGAATTTTTAAACAATTCTTCTTAATTTTTACGAAAATCTTAGATTATCGTTAATTTAAAAAATGTCAATATTTTTGGCGAATTGATTAATTTTAAAATATTAATCTTTCTATTTATAATCTAAACGCTATTCCTGAATTTCCAAGATTCCTTTGAATTTTCAAGATTTTTGTTAATATTTAAAATCTTGATACTATTTATCCGTTACTGTTGAAAATTTTGACGAATTTCCTTAATTTCTAAAATGCTGGAACTTTTCATAAATTTTCTAGATTTTCCTCAATTTAAAAAAAAATGCTGATCATTGTACAACTTTTCTTAATATTACTTAGTTATTATTATTATTTTATTTCTACAAAACAGAAACAAAAAATAAAATATTCATAATTGTCAAAAAAATGTCTTCCACTCCCAGACTAAGCATAAGGTAACATTTCGAGCTGAGAAAAGCCCCAAGAATTTGGATTTGGATGCGCCAGCGTCCAAATCAAAATTCAGTCTTATTTTGGAATTTAAGTTTTTAGCCGATTTTTCAATTATAAAATTTTCGAAATCTAAATTCAGGCTTTCCTTAACTCGAAATTTTACTTCATGCGCCACGCATATAAAACACTGATCTCAAATAAAATTCAAATTTAAACATCTTAGCAGTTTTCGTGAATTATCTAATTTTCATTAAACTTTTAATATTTTAAGATTTTTTTAGAATTATAAAATTAAAATTTTTGTGTGATTTTCAATATTTTGAGAATTGAGATTATTTATTGCTAATTTCTTACATTTTGTGGGTTAAACGGTAAAATTTAATAATTTTCGTAAATTTTCAAAAATCGTGATTTTCTTTAAGATTTTCATTAATTTAAGGAATATCATAAATTCTTTAATTCGTGAATTTCCAAAATAATTCTTAATTTTAACATTTTGACGCCTTTTAAATAATTTTTTATTATAAATATCATGACGGGTTTTTTTTGTGAATTTATTTAATTTCAAAATCTTTAAGCGTTTCGTGAAATTTCAAAGATTTCCACTAACTTTCAAATTGTTAAACGATTTCATAAACTGCCTAGATTTTCGTTAATTACCAAAAATCACGATTTTCTAAGATTTTCGTTATTTTTATAAAAATGTTATACATTTTATGAATTTTCACGAACATTTGAAGACTTCAGTCAATTAGTAAAATCTTGGTAATTTTTGTAAATTTTGGAAATGTTCGTTAAATTTAAAAATGTTGACGCTATTCGCGAATTTTCACAATTCTGTCGGTTTTCCTGAATTTCCGTTGATTTTACAAATCTTTGGTCGATTTTCGTGAAATTCAAAGATTCGGTAATTTTTTCAAGATGTTCATTAACTACAAAAATCGAACTTTTCGCAATCAACTTGGAAATCGTCAACAATTTGAAAATTAACGAAAATTTAGGAAATCCATAAAAAAATTCAAAAAGTGTAAATCATTGAAAAGTGTAAATAACTTGAAAATCATCAAACATTTAGGAAATTTGGGATAACCGTAAATGTTTTAAAGTTAATAGAAATCTAGAAAATTCAGGAAAACCATCAAAATTGCTAAAATTGATGGAAATGTCGAAAACCTCCACAGCTTTGAAAATTGGCTAAAAGTTGACGAAAATAAATTTATTAAAAGTGCTTTTTAAAAATCAATGAAAAGTGTAAATGCTGAGATTTCAAAAATTTACGTAAATTAATTTATTAAAAGTGCTGACTATTTTAAAAATCAACAAAAAGTGTAAATCACTGAAAAACTGAAAAACATTTAGGAAATTTGGAATAACCGTAAATATTTTGAAATTCAACGGAAATCTAGGAAATTCAGGAAAACCGTCAGAATTTCGAAAATTGATGGAAATGTAAAACATTTTCGGAAACTGCCACTACTTTAAAATTCGAAAAACACGAATAATGGTCGGAATTTTAAAAGTTTACGAAATTTATAGAAACCAATTTTGAAAACTAACGGAAATTTTGTAATTTCACGCGAAGCGTCAATATTTTAAAAATCGACAATAATATTGAAAATTCATGAAAAGTATTATCATTTTTAAATTTAATAAAAATCTAGAAAATTCATGAAAACTGCAAGGATTGAAAAATTGGTAAAAATTCATGACAGGTGTAAAAATTTAAAAAACTAAAGAAAATTTAGTACAACCGTTAAAGTTATGAAAAACTTGGAATTTCATTAAAAGCGTCAATGTTTTAAAAATCGATCAAAAACTTACGGTATTCACAAAAAAAATGGTGAAGATATTGAAATTTTAACATTAATAAATGGAAATTTACGAATGAAAAACTTACGGTATTCACAAAAAAATGGTCAAGATATTGATATTTTAACATTAATAAATAGAAATTTAAGAATGAAATTTTAACATTAATAAATAGAAATTTAAGAATTAATTCTATTTCTTAATGTTAAAATTTTAATATCTTGACCATTTTTTTTTTCTAAATACCGGAAGCTACAATTAATTTAAAAAAAATTAAATTGAATTTTAAAAAAATGATTAAAAACATGAAAATTCAAAAATAAACACCAAGAATTTGAATATTAACGAAAACTGTGAAAATTCATTGAAAAGTATTGTTTTATATAAATTAATAATAATGGTGGAAATTCATAAAAACTGCAAACATTTTAAAAAGTGACGAACATCTTAAAAACCGTCAAGATTTTTCAAATGTATAAAAATCTTTGCAAAAGATATTGATAATTTCCGAGCATGTGTCTTCCACTCCCAGGCTAAGCATGAAGTAAAATTTCGAGTTGAGAAAAGCCCGCGTCAGCGTCCAAATCCAAATTCGGGCTCTTCTCAACTCGAAATTTTACTTCTTGCGCCACGCGCATAAAAATACTGATTTCGTGTAACGTTTAAAATAAACTGTTCATTTAAAATTTAATTTTTTTGCCGATTTTTTAATTATAAAATGTTCATGAGATTTTTAATATTTCGAGATATTCGTGAGTTTTTCAATATTTCGTTATATTTATCAATTTGTAAAATGTTCATAAAATTTACTATATTTAAATCTTGAAATTTCATTAAAAACCTCAAGGTTTTAAAAATCGACCAAAAACTTACGGTTTTCACAAAAAAATGGTCAAGATATTGAAATTTTAACAATATTAAATAGAATTTTTATGAATACCGTAGGTTTTTAATTGATTTTGAAAACTTAAATTAAATTTTGAAAAGAATTGATTATAAACGTGAAATTTCAAGAATAACCACTAAGAATTTGAATATTAACGAAACACCGTGGAAATTCATTAAAAAGAATTTTGTTACATAAATTAATGATAATGATTTTATAAATTAATAAAAATTTTTGCAAAAGCTATTAATAATTCCCGAATGTGTGTCTTCCACTCCCAGACTAAGCATGAAGTAACATTTCGAGTTGAGAGAAGCCCCAAGAATTTTAGGTCCAAATCCAAGTTCGGGCTTTTCTCAACTCGAAATTTTACTTCATGCTCCACGCGCATAAAAACACTGATTTAGTGTAATTTTCAAAATATACTATTCATTTAATATTTAAATTGTTAGCCGATTTTTCAATTATAAAGTTTTCATGAGATTTTCGGGATTTTATTCAATTTAAAAAATGTTCATCAAATTCTCGTTAGATTTACATCATTCACATTCCTTTGAAAATGGTCTAACAAACCGAAACTAGTCAGAATAAAGTTTTAATTTGTGAAACAATACCAAGTGTTGTTGAATTTGAATAACTTTAAAAATTCTAATATGTTTCACTAAGTGCCAGATGAGAAATTAATTCAAGAAATTAGATTTACATCATTTTAAAATTGTCTCGTCGTTATTCCAAAATATAGATATATATCGATAATCCCTAATTTGAAGCTCTTCTTACCGTTTTAATTATTATACAATTTAAATGTTCTACTAAATACTTTGTTTTTTTAGGAAAAAATATGTATTCCTGTGTTTAATTTTAAATTTCGAAAAAGATTGAGTGCGATATACATGTATACATAATGTATGAAATCAACGTAGGTGGAAGTAAGTAATTGTATGAATAGACGGAGGAAACGAAAAAAATCGCATTGAAAAAACCGAAGACGTGCACACAGGAGCAGATTTAAAATTAGCATACATAACAATTCCATTGACTTGTATAATAAAGACCGATAGGTAATCTTCAATAATCTTCCCCCTTATCTACATCGTAATCTTTCTACTTTTAAACCGATTAAAATTACACCCCTCGCTTGGACAAACTCAACCCTTTTACCTTCGGCAGTATCGAATTATTATCCTTTTTTCTACCTACTGAACTTCTGACTTAAAAAGACATTTTTCTCGTAACGGTGCTTTGTTCCGCAAAGTTAGCTGACTCTTAGAGATTATTTCTTTTCTTTGTTCCGCAAAGTTAATTCTGGTTACACGTGTTAGAGAAATACCTGCAACAACAAAAAAACAAGCCGCAAAAAGAGATCGTGCTCGGATGATTCCGACTTGGTTCGGATTACAGTATTAATGGATTATAATTATGGAATGGGATTATGGTCACTTTACTAAGTCAATAGGGTCTGAAAGTGATGACGTCAAAAATGATTTTAAAATTCAAACGTGAATCATACTTCAAAAACACTGTCAAAATATTGGCAGTATTGACAACGTACATAAGGGCGAGAATAAAATAGGTTATGTTTGAAGGCTTACTGGACCCTAGTTTTACATATTTAAGAATTCAATTGCTCTGATTTGCTAAACACATTTAAACTGTAAATAAAAAATATGCGGCACTTCGACAGATTTCGGGTACAGTTGGCTTTCGTTCTCAGGCTAGCCAACTTTTCTTAAAATCCGAACGTATGTCGTATACTTTCCCTGTAAAAGACAATACGAAAGTTACTCAACTTTTCTCAATTTATTTTTATAAATTGAGAAAAGTTGAGTAACTTTCGTATTTTTTTTCTACACTGAAACATAAAACACTGTGTGAGATGTAAATTACTAAAATAAAAAAGCTATTCATTCTCATTAAGAATAAAACATTACAGTTGAATGCGGTGGTGTAATATTAATATCGAAATTAAAGGGCTCTCGCATTATTATTAATGTGGCGGAAAATATTCTCTGGTTGGCAAATTTGAATGTGTGAAAGGCGCGGGCAGGTTGAACATGTGTTTGCCCCTTTCCGATGCCCCATGGGGCACCGCGGGATGCCCTATTAGTGACACTAACTGAGTACACTCTCTCGCATTTAATTCTAACATGATTTACGCCCGATGATAGCATGTTGGTACACACATGTGACATGTGTTTAGGAACTAGGGTTGAATACAAAACGAGACTCTCTCACTATTCTCCGCTTTATCTTCAATATAAATACGTTTATATCTGAAGCTGAATTGATCTCGGTTAGATCACAGAATAGATTGATTCGGGCTTATCTCTATGCAATTATCAATTCCTGTAATATTTTTGAAAAAAATTTCGACTTGATGGACACGGATTTTAAAATTCAATTCAATAAATCCAATGTTTAAGAGGCAGACCGTTAACTATAAAGAGAGTAGATACAAAGCACTGAAACATAAAGAATAAATATTAAAATCAGAAAAGAAATACGAAATAAAAAGGAACAGTGCACAGTGTGGCCGATTGCACTGCACCATGTTCCTCATACCTTAGAACCCCGAAGTATAGATTTTTAACAAATTAGTGTTTACAATTAATTTATAACGAAAATCGATGCGCGCTTAAATAGATATATTTTTGTAGCTGCTCAAAAAATGTATCTACTGTTTTGTTCTGTAAAAACAAATGACCTGTGCTTTAGACACATGAATAACCCAATTAATAACTTGATTAGTTAATGAATTATCAATTTTTTAATTTTCATAATTTTTAATATAAATTTTAACTTTGCGAGACAATCAAAAACTAAATTCAAATTTGTTCAACCTATAATCCCTACCAAATCATAGCTCCAAGTTTATTCTACAACAGGAATTTTTCGTTTTAAAAATATCGAACCAACTTTTTGAGGAACAAATTTATTGATGTCGCGAGTCACGTCAAAATATCTATTGCGCGCAAGCATAAGCTAGTTTGGCTGGATGATTCCGCGGCCTCGCGCTCTTTTAAAAATATTCAATATCACTTATAAAAATAGTCTTTTACAAATACTAATCCATTAATTATAACAGTTTACTAGGTAAACATAAATACATAAGTATTCATTTTTTAATATTGATTCAAACTAAAAGTTATTTTCCGAAAATTATTTATATTTAATGCTAAATTCAAGTTTTCAAGAAAACTTCTCCCTATTTTAATTAAGACTA
Source organism: Philonthus cognatus (assembly GCA_932526585.2). Lineage (NCBI taxonomy): Eukaryota > Metazoa > Arthropoda > Insecta > Coleoptera > Staphylinidae > Philonthus > Philonthus cognatus. Next base: position 31,890,440 of record OW052243.1, read on the forward strand.
TCATTTTTCGACTATATCTTTTTATTATTATAATTAACAAGTTTATTTAAATTTCACCAACTTTAATAAAAATAAAATCATTTTTCTAAGACGAGACTTGACCGACCGAACCATTAGATACACATATTTATAATATGTGTATGAATTAAAATTAGTCATTATTTTTATTTATATTTACTCCTCGTCCTCCTCTTACAAAGTTAATTTACAAAAATAAAGGTAAGAGATACTGACAGCGAAAATTAATAAAAACTCTATTTTAATTCATATACATATTATAAATTTCGGAAAATAACTTTTATTAGTTTGAATCAATAATAAGTAATGAATACTTATGTATTCATGTTTACCTAGTAAACTATTATAATTAATGGATTAGTATTTGAAAAAGACTGCTTTTATAAGTGACAATTAATATTTTTTAGAGAACGCGCGGCCGCGAGATCATCTTCCAGCCGAACTTATGCCTGCGCGCAATAGACGTTTTGAGGTGACTCGCGACATAAATAAATGTTTTGTCAAAAAGTTGGTTCGATATTTTTAAAATAAAAAATTCCTGCTGTAGAGGAAACTTGGGGCTATAATTTGTTAGTAATAATTGGTTGGATACATTTGAATTGCGTTTTTGCGCAAAGTTTAAATTTATGTTTGAAAATTATAAAAATTGAAAAAATGATAATTCATTAACTAATTAAGATATTTATTTGGTTTTTCATGTGTCTGAAGCACAGGTCATTTTGTTTTCACATAAAACAACAGTAGATAAATATTTCGAGCGATTAAAAAAATGTATCGACTTAACCGCGCATCGATTTTTGTTATAAATTCACATCTGAAAATTGAGCATGTTTATGAATTAATTACTCGTTAATTATAAACACTATGTTGTTGAAAATCTATACGTCGGGGTTTTGAAGTATGAGGAGCACGATGCAGTACCTAGTTTTTTAAACATTTAATGTTGAGAATTAGCTCCACACGCGCACTCATGGCCGCGCTGCCATCAATCCAAAGTCAGTCTAGAAAAATAAGAAAACATTATTTGCGTCTAATACCATTACCTCTTTATATATGTTACATTTTCTCTCAGCTTTGTGTACTAAATATTCTTGTCATGTTTCTTTGTTTATTATAAAGTTAGGTAGCTACGCCTCTGATTAATAATTACTTGACAAAAAATCAATCAATTCACATTTGTTATGTTGATGATATGGAAAATGTCTCTTTCAATCAACAAATTAATTGAACTTTAATAAATTAATAAATAAAATATTTCTGATTTTCAACTTTTTGTATTTATTTTCACTACAATTGGCCACACTGTGCAGTGGGAGCAAAAAAGTGCAAAAATAGAAAAGATTAGAAATAGATTTGATTGGAAAATAAAAAAATATTAAACTCTTTCTACATAATAGATAAAATATTCAGAACAAATAACGGAAAAATAAATCAATCTATAAAAAAAATTATAACCAAAAAAATTTGAAATTAAACACGATTTTCACATTGATTGTATAACTGAGAATTTATTAAGTGACTATAGTTTCGACAACTTTAACTTGTCATTTTCAAACTGAAAATAAGTACTTTGAGTTTGAAAATGACAAGTTAAATTTGTCGAAACTATAGTCACTTAATAAAGTCTCAGTTATACAAACAAAGTTAAAATCGTGTTTCATTTGTGAATTATGATGTATAACGAAGTAGAAGCCTCCACCGTTAACAGTTTTTTTTTTTTAATTAGAAACTGAAAAAACGCAAATTATCAAGTTTTTGTCCAAAGTCAGTCTAGAAAAATAAGAAAACATTATTTGCGTCTAATACCATTACCTCTGTATATATGTTATATTTTCTCTCAGCTTTGTGTACTAAATATTCTTGTCATGTTTCTTTGTTTATTATAAAGTTAGGTAGCTACGCCTCTGATTAATAATTACTTGGCAAAAAATCAATCAATTCACATTTGTTATGTTGATGATATGGAAAATGTCTCTTTCAATCAACAAATTAATTGAACTTTAATAAATTAATAAATAAAATATTTCTGATTTTCAACTTTTTGTATTTATTTTCACTACAATTGTTTCGCTGCGCTGTAGCTTCGTTAGGTGAAGAATGTTAGTGATCATTTAAAACATGACAGCGTAGCGAAACAATTGTAGTGAAAATAAATACGAAAAGTGGAAAATCGGAAATATTTTATTTATTAATTTATTAAAGTAATTATGGATTTTCAAAAATTAAGTGCCCAGTAATCCACGAAATTAGTTGAATATTTATTTAAATAAGATTTAACTGGAGTTGGTGTACCGGTGTATTGGTGTATTTGAATGTGAGCACATTGTATTTCTAATATTTAATTATTTAGTTGATTATGTTGTTGGCACGTGTCATAAAACATGCGTTAGTTTAGATTGGCACAGAAGCATTCACCCACATGTTCAGCAGTGTTGAGTAGTTCGTTGAGTTTTAAAAGCACCGATAAATCGTCAGAACATAAATAGTGCTCACAATGTGCGAACAAGTGCCCCATTGCTGTTGGTACATCTCTCTTCCGCACGGCTCATTTGTACATCCCGTCTTGCTAATTAACATATAATTAGTACAAATCAAGGCTCGCCATAAGTTACACATGTCTAGTTAGCCGCACCAACATGTGCTCATCGACGTCATACACACACTTATTATTATACACAATATTTTACTGTCTGACAGAAAACTCAGACAGGCTTGGCATGCTAGTATAAATCTTGCGAAATTATAGCATCGCAGATTTGTTATGGCAGCTCCTTCCTAAAATACGGCCTTATTTATTTTATTGATGGGCGCCACAGACTCTACGTTTTTTTTTTCTTTTATTTCATCCACTCGTTTTCCCTTTTTCTATATAGTCTCGTCGAAGGGTTTAAATAAATACACATTGCATTTATATAATATCGTGTTCTGTATGTCGCGTACGGGCTGGACCAAAAAATTATATCTCCACGGACAAATGATTTAATTAGTGTTTTGCCTTACCGCGATCTGTATTTAAAATATTGAATTTTTTTAAACAAATAGTATAGCAAATGTTGAAATAGTATCCGTTTTGATGTACCTCTGTATGTAAGTCTCCTCCTGCCCAATTCCACGTGTTTAGGTTACCTTGGTGATCTGGAGAGTTAGAAAAAATCTGATATAGCGGATATAACGCGTTTTTCCATTAATTTGACTTTTAATATCAGAGTTGTGATGCAAAATCACATGGTTTTTAACGAAGCACCCTCCGTATGTTTGTTATTTAATAATAAACAAATGTATTCATACTTTTATTGTGAATCAGTAGTATACTAAGCATTGAGAATAGTAAAGATTTGTTAACGGTTGATGACAACTGTCAGAGCTGGGACGAACATCAATAAATCATGGATAACCCAAGAAGTTATAAAAAGTGCCAAAAAATTAAAAGACCTTCACTGGGCCTGTAAATTAATTAACAATGAACAATCGCAAAGTGCCTATCGAACAGCAAAATCAAACCATAAAAAAATAATAAAACATGCCAAAACTGAATATTTCACTTCGTTACTAATAAACTCCCAAAACCCAAATAAAACGGTATGGGATATCATAAAATCGCATGATAACAATAATAATAACAATAAAAACAAAAAACCTATCGTGCTAATTGACAATTCAGCAACAATAACCGATCCCCAAAAATTATGTGATATGTTCAGTAAGCATTTTAAGGAAATATCAAACCCACATAAAAGGGATGTAGCTACTGATAGTGTGAGAGAGGAAAGATACACATCTGCATCGTTTTTTCTCCACCCAGTGGTCGAACAGGAAGTTCTTAACATCATAAATGAACTACCCATAAATAAATCCCCCGACATTGATAATGTTCCTGGTTTTATAATCAAAGATGTGGCAATTCAAATAATAACACCGCTCACTCACATAATTAATGAATCGTTTGAACAGGGAATTTTTCCAACACGACTCAAATTCGCCAATGTTTGCCCCGTTTATAAAAAGAAAGATAGAAGTAATATTAATAATTATAGACCAATCTCGCTCCTGTCCTACTTCGCAAAGATATTTGAAAAGGCTATCCTAACACGACTGGTGTCATACTTCATAAAATACAATCTGCTCCACAACACCCAATCAGGTTTCCTAAAAAACAAGTCTACGGTCGACACGTTATTCGATTCACTAACAGCAGTGCATAGCGCCCTCGACAGGGGTGATGTGACACTTGGCATTTATTTCGATCTGTTTAGAGCGTTCGATCTCGTCGACCATGATCTGTTGTTGAAGAAATTGCATGCCTATGGTATATTTGGTAACGCACACAGTCTTATAAAGTCTTTTTTAAATAACCGCACTCAACGAGTCACTATTCGATCGAGTTCGGATGATATAGCCAATCACGAATACCTGTCCAGAATCGAAGAAATCACACAAGGCACTCCCCAGGGCTCGATTCTAGCCCCTTTTATCTTTATAGTATTTATGAATGACCTGGACGCAGCTTTCTCAAGCATGCCAGGCGTTGGGGTTTGCAAATACGCCGACGACACTTCGCTGTTAGTCACCGATAATACCCCGGATATTGCATACGCCAACGCCTGCCTAGCTGTCGAGGTCTTTCAAGAGTGGTGCCTAAATAACAACCTACTTTTGAATCCCGACAAATCAGGATTCATTCAGTTTAGAAATCCTAGAAGCCGCTCTCTGGATCAAGTTCCTAATCTTACAGCGCATAACACTAATATCAGAGGGCTAGAAAGAGAAAGTTTCCTGGGCATAGTTATAACACCAACCTTATCCTGGGAAGAGCAAATCGAAAAAATAAGCTCAAAACTAAGATCCGCCAGCTATGCTGTGCTGTCAATGAGGGTTGCGGTCAATAAAAATACTCTCTTGAAATTCTATCATGCATACGTCTGTAGCCACCTAACGTATGGCATAATCATATGGGGTGTCTCGCCTGACGCTATTAGACTGTTTAGACTCCAAAAACAAATTATCCGGAGAATTACATTCTCAAAAGGTAGAGCAAGCTGTAAACCTCTATTCAAAGCACTGAATCTACTTACATTTTATTCATTATACATATATAATTGCTGCTTATATGTCTTTCTACACAAGAATAAATGTGCAACCAATCAAACATACAACAGGAGCTCTGCTACTCGTTATCAAAGTGATATTGCGGTACCCACGCATCGCACCACACTATACAATCAAAGTCCCTATTACATGTGCCTGACCCTTTACAACCAACTGCCTTGCAATATAAAAATGCTGACACATTTCAACAAATTTAAACATTTGCTCAAAGATATGCTAATAGAAAAGGCATACTACTCAGTCAGCGAGTATCTCCAAGACAGAAACTTAAACCAGTAGAAAATTAACCAGTAACATTCTTCCTCTAATCACAAGACATCTGCAGGCATTTCTCTGCCTGCACTGTTTAGTACTACCTTGTTTTACTGTTATCTGTAGCTTTGTTTATATATTTATTTATTTTAATTGCTGATTTACCACTACTATTCGATAACCATTGTAATATACAGGGTGAGTCGGGAGGAGCGCACCAAACTCTAGGAGTGTATTATACACGTGAAAATAATGTAAAAAAAACTCATTTGTTCTTATCCGATTTTCAATTGTTTTCAAGTTATGGCGTAATTAAAAATGTTCATCTAGCTTTCCACTTCTATCTGAATTTTAACATTATCAAAGTATGCCATGTTCGAGGCTTATAAACATTTGATAATTCTGACGTTTTGGTGAACTGTCAGTATACGGTGAACAGTAACTGAACGTTTAAGTTCGAATTAATGTGATTGTTAGTGTTGCAAAATGCCACATACTTATTCAAATTTAGAATATGCAAATATGGTGTTTGTATATGGTTTCTGTAATAGAAATGCTACAGCTGCTGTTGAAGAATATCGTGAACGTTTTCCACACCAAAGACATCCTGATAAAAACATATTTATTAGAGTTTTCAACAAATTGTGCGAGACTGGTAAGCTTCCCAGTGCTAACATAACATATGAGCGCGCTGCTCGACAAGGTTTTGTAGAAGTAGAAAATATTCTGCATCTAGTAGAAGAAGATGCAACTACTAGCTCACGGAGAATTGCCACTCAATTGGCAATTCCACAAAAAAGAGTGATGAACACGCTACACGAGCAAGGCTTATATCCTTATCACGTTCAGAGAGTACAGCACCTACAACCAGGGGATTACGCTAACCGTACGGAATTTTGTCGGTGGATAAATAATAATCATCGTAATGTATCGAGTATACTCTTTACGGATGAAGCTACATTTACCCGTGATGGCATTAACAACACTCGTAACTCTCATGTATGGTCTGATGAAAATCCCCACGCAACAGTCGAAAGCAATTTTCAACATCGGTTTTCTGTAAACGTGTGGTGTGGTATGGTTGACAGTTATTTAATCGGCCCTTTCATTTTGGAGAATCGTCTCACAGGAGGCAACTACCTCAATTTTTTACAAAATGAATTACAAGGCCTGCTAGAAGATGTTCCTATAAATATTAGAATGCAGATGTACTATCAGCACGATGGAGCTCCTGCACATGTCGCTCGTCAAGTCAAGCAACATTTGGACGAACGTTTTCCAGGGCGTTGGATTAGTCGTGGAGGTCCTATTAATTGGCCTGCAAGATCTCCAGACCTCACACCACTAGATTTTTGTTTATGGGGCTGGATGAAAAATGAAGTCTACAAAATAAAAGTGGACACACGGGAATCACTACTTAGACGAATTGAGAATACTGCAGCCCATATAAAAGAAGAAAGAAATGAATCAATTGGGAGAGCAACAAACGCTCTTCGTAGACGAAGCAGAAAATGTTTAGAAGTCAATGGCGGTATTTTTGAACATTTGTTCAAAGTTAATATGCTATAACTTGAAAACAAATAAAAATCGCATAAGAACAAATGAGTTTTTTTACATTATTTCCACGTGTATAATACACTCCTAGAGTTTGGTGCGCTCCTCCCGACTCACCCTGTATATTGTATATATGTCCTTTTACAAATAAATTTAATAAAAAAATCCTCGTTAAAAGGATTCGAATCACGAATACTCGAATAAAGGATTCGTAAGAGATAAATATGATTCGAATCAAAGATTCGAATCCGGTTTTTTCGAATCACGAATACAAATCGTTTAAGAATAAATTTGATTTTATTATTTTTTTACAACCAATAACATATAAATATCGTTATCAGTTGTTTTAAGAAAAATATTCAAAACCTAATTATTTATTATTAACACTGAACATCATTGATAACAGGCTAAATATGTGTTACTCTAATTAAAGATGTATTTGTGTGTTTTTGAACTACACTTCAAATAAGTGGTTTATACGCGTGGCGCATGAAGTAAAATTTCGAGTTTAGAAAAGCCCCGTGAAAATTTGTCTCGGGTCGCTGCGCGACCCTCAACAAATTTTCTACGCGGGGCTTTTCTAAACTCGAAATTTTACTTCATGCTTAGTCTGGGAGTGGAAGACACTCGTTACTTTAACTGTTAAACTGATAAAGTATGTGTCGTCGGATGCCCGTCTTCAGGGGTGATATGTAAGCAAATTATGGGTCCTAGGAGTTGCCAAATAAGTGAGTTACTCAACTGTTTCCAAGGCACTCTTTGAATAACCAAAAGATTAAAATTTTACATATAAAATGTACAATAAACTATAAGTGTGATACATCATTGAATTCAGTAAAAAATATTCTTCCAAAAAATATAAAAATCCAAAATGGCGCCCATAAGAAAAACAAAAGTTAGCTATGGTCCCTAGGTAAATGTTATAGTTTTCTTAAAATAAAATATGTTACTAGATTTATCGTTAAAAAGTGCCAATCATGTCAAAGTTTTGAATAAAATATAAAAACGAATTTTCAAAAAATACGTCTTTTGACAATATCTCATTAACGAAAGAAGATATTTCAAACTTGTTTTTGGATTATTATTGGGCCCTAAATTACGCAACTTTACCCCAATTTAACCGACTCTCTATCTCTTTAAATAACCGAGATCCCTATACATTCTGTTGAAATACGGACACCCTGTATAATAATAATAACAATAATAATATAAAATTTATTGTATTGTTATTTCCTAAATATTTTAATTAAATAAATATTTTACATTGTTTATCGTATATATTAAAAAATAAATACTTATTTCAGTAATTTAATATTAATTATACCATCAAATGTCTAAAAGTCTTGTGTTAAAAATAACCAGAAATCATTAGATGTTTTTTTATTAAACGAATTTTGCTATGGCTTTCGACGTCTAAGTCAAAAAATGTTTAAAACAAAAGTTGTAGCCAACGAAAAAATAAACCTCTTTTACCTAAACACCTTTCACCTCAGCTCTTTTGTTTTTGTTTAATAAACCGAGAAAGATATTTTTGAAAATAAATACACAACTTGATGAAAACTTTATGATAATTCAAAAATTTACGAACGAGTGTCTTCCACTCCCAGGCTAAGCATGAAGTAAAATTTCGAGTTTAGAAAAGCCCCGCGTAGAAAATTTGTCGAGGGTCGCCCAAAATATCAAAATGACCAAAATGTCATCTCGTAAATATAAAAAATATCAAAAACGTCAAAAATTCGGCGTTTTGATAAAATCGATTTACCTCAAAATTATCATTTTATGTCAGTACGTGACAGTTTGACAAAAACGTTCTTACAAAAACTAAAATTTCTCTCAAAATCAGTAATAATGTCAAAAAAGTTATCTAATAATATAAAAATTGTCATCTAATGTATAACAAGTAAATATGTAATATCAAAAATATCAAATGCCAAAATTGTCACCTAATGTCAAAAAAGTAAAAAAATATAAACTGTCAGAACTGCCATCTAATGTCAAATAAATCATTTAATGTCAACATCAGAAATGGTAAAAAAGTAAACATTTCATTGTTTATCAAAAGTAAGATCTAATGTGAAACATGCCATCTATTGTCAAGAAACGTAGTCTAATATTAAGAATATAATCTATTGTCAAAAAATGTCATCTCAAAAGGTAAAAAATATCAAAAATGTCATTCAATGTCAAAAATGATTAAATATGTCTTATAGAAAAAAAATCTCAAATTTGTGTGTTCAAATAATGAGTCAATAATTTTTGAAAATCGTTACAAATCTGAATAAAAGTATTGAAAATCTTACATATGAACATTTTATATAATTTGAGGAGAAAATCTCGAAATATCGAAAATTTCATCAAAATCGATAAAAATGACAAAATATCAAAAATCAAGGTATGTTGAAAATCTGATAAACATTTTCATAAATTAATTAGAAATCCCCAAATATTGAAAATGTCATCAACATTTGATAATTTGAGGTAATATTACAAAATCTAATGAAAATTTTATGAATCGACGAAAATCTCGAAATGATGATGATAAAAATGTTATAAATCGACATGTTAAGTGTAAACATTTGATTGGGAATGTCAATTCATAGGACAATGGTCCAAATATAATTCGAAACGTCATAAATGTCAATCCGTGTGAAAATTGTCAAAATATGATATGATTGCTAACGTGAAAAATATTAATTTGTGCGAAAATTGTCAGAATTCGATTGAAAACGTCGACCATTAAAAATATCATATTTGAGGGAATTATTTAAAATACAATTAAAAATGTCTAATTTGACGAAAATTATTGAAATTTATCAAATTGTCAAAGTTGACAGAAATCATCAAAATTCATCAAAATGTCATAATATATAATAAATACACAACTTTATGACAACTTTATGATAATTCAAAAATTTACGAACGAGTGTCTTACACTCCCAGACTAAGCATGAAGTAAAATTTCGAGTTTAGAAAAGCCCCGCGTAGAAAATTTGTAGAGGGTCGCGCAGCGACCCGAGACAAATTTTCACGGGGCTTTTCTAAACTCGAAATTTTACTTCATGCGCCACGCGTATAAACCAGTGATTTAACGAGAAATTTAAAAACATACAAAACTAAATTTCATGTTAATCCTTACGATTAATTCGAATTATTTTTGACGATCCGATCCTTTTGTGACTATTCGAATCCTTTTGTAAGTATTTGAATCCTTTTATAAATATTCTAATCCTTTTATGAGGATTCGAATCCTTTTACGAGGATTCGAATCCTTTTACGAGGATTCGAATCCTATTATGAGGATTCGAATCTTTTTATGAGGATTCGAATCCTTTTATGAGGATTCGAATCACCCGCATTTGGATTCGAATACGAATCCTTTTAAAAAAGTGTAACGAATCCGGAACACGGATCCAGTTAAACTTAAGTATTCGAATGCCTTTTTTGAATCCTCTAAAAGGATTCGAATCCAGGATTCGAATCCTGAATGATTCGAATCCTGCCCAGCTCTGACAATTGTTTAGCGGATGAGCGAGTAACGACTTCAAATATTGTCTGAGATCGGTATTCCTTACTGTTGGAGATACTTCTAACGTTTTTGTCATGATAAGATGGACAACATTTCTTTGCAATTATTATGAATTATGTCATTTACATTTTGTCAACCGATCACTGAACGGTCAGTAAAACTCAGGTTATTTTTACCGGTTTGTTATTCATACTAACTTGATAAACACAACTGGATAACCCTAGTACTAAAAAAGTCCCTCGTGTAAAAATATCGTATAAATCTATTTTCATCGGGTTTCACTAACGTTATTTATTTTTTTTTTCATAGATTACATTTAATTGTCAATTAAATTATACATTTTTAATCATATTGACACTTACAGTTTGTCCCAGGATGGGTGAAACCTACATAAACGTTTCTTTATTTTCAATCTTCCGAACATTTTTATTTTTATAACATCACCTGGGTGCCCAAACAAATTTTCTGGGCTTTTCTAAACTAAAAATTTTACTTCATGCTCTTTGCGTATAAAACACTGATTTCAAGTGAATTTTTAATACGGAGTGATTTATACCAGGAGGCAAAAAATGAATCTTCGTGTCTGAGATTCGATTCTGAGCAAAAAATGAGAAATAACTTGTTTTTGATCGGCCTTTGTTTTGAAGATATCGAGGTTCAAACTTTTGTAACGTATATTAATTTCGAGTTTCACAAAAATACTAACGTTATTTTATCACAGAAAAAAAAAACCACTAGTTTAACTTACAAGAGATGTTCGAAATGTTTACCTCCAGCCGCGATGCAAGCCCGGCAACGTAAAACTACAGAATTATAAACTGCAGCAAAATCTTGTTCATTTTCAATTTCAAGTGCAGCATTCATAATTCTGGCTCTTCATTCTAAATTTTCTCTGTATACGAATCTTCTTTGATATTCCCGACAACTTTCTAAAGCATTGCCGTTGCATAAGTCGTAAACAAAAATAATGTCGGCATTTTCTTCGTTGCCAAACTGCATTGCTAACAAAATTTGTATCTTTTTTACATTAAAAATTAGTAGCAATAGCCAAAGTATGTGATAACTGTCAACAATTAATAAATAAGTCTTTATTTTCAAAGCAATTTCCATAACCTACTATTTATTTTAGGGACAAAAGTAAAATAGGTTCCGAAAACTGCATGCCTTGTTATCTCTAAAACAAAGGCTGATCGGAAAAAAGTTATTTCACATTTTTTGCTTAAAATCCAATCTCGAACACGAATATTTATTTTTTGGCTTCTAGTAATAATCACCCTGTATATATAAATTTAACAATATTTTAGTGTTTTATACGCGTGGCGCATGAAGTAAAATTTCGAGTTTAGAAAAGCCCAGAAAATTTGTCTCGGGTCGCTGCGCGACCCTCGACAAATTTTCACGGGGCTTTTCTAAACTCGAAATTTTACTTCATGCTTAGTCTGGGAGTGGAAAACACTAGTTTAATTCTTCAAATTGAACTTAGAAAAAACAAGGAATATCTTGAAATTTGAAAGTCTAATATACCGGGTGTGGCACTTAAGACGCCTCGGACCAGAACGATAAAAGCTATCGAAAAAATCTAAGAGCAAAGTGGTGCATAATTAGCGTCGCTATGTTTCAAAAATATTTCTAATCATCAGTGGCGTGCCGTACTCCAGTGGCGTACTAAACTTATGTTTTTTTAAATGGAATGCCCTATTTTTTATTGCAGATTTGGAAAGTGCTTGAAGAGTACTTATTTTTTTATCTAACATGTTATACCCTTCACTTTAGCGGTTTCGCTGTTATAACCCCTTCTTTTAAAATTGCGTCCCATTTTTGAGATTGTTTTGTAGAGAAACTAATTGACGCCGGCGCCTAAATTTTGAATTGAGGTACAGGTTAAGACCTCGTATACCTTCACATAATTTTTTTTTCGGGTAATTTATGGAAAAAAAATAATTTTTGATTGAACTTCGCATGTTGTCATTTTTTTCGAAAATTTCAAATGGCACCCCCCTAAAAAAATTTCGGCGTTGTACAGCCAAAACTCTAAATTTTTTATTGGTACAAAAAAAATTACACATTGCATAACAAAATTTCGGAGAAAAAAGGAATTTCATCGCAAATGTCGGGAAACGTTTTCCGTTCCCAAGAGTGCCATGAGAAAACAAAAGATTGGTAATTGTTAAAGTAAATTATTAGACGCCAGTAGCAGCCATAAGTCATTTTTGATAAACGTTCTAAAAATGTTCCGAACTCAAGAGGAAATGGTTGACATGATATTTATTCTTGGAGAATGTAACAAGAATTGTTTCTTGGCGTCACGAGTGTACGCTGCGAGATATCCGCACAGGGCACATCCAAATGAACGTGCGTTTCAAAAAGTGTTGGAGAGATTTACTACTACGGGAAGTGTGAAACGGCCAAGGAGAGTTAGAAAGAAGACAGTTTTTACCGAAAATAATGAACTGCAGGTTCTGGAGGCAGTTATTGAAGATCCTCATACCAGTATCCGTGATATTAGTAGGAATCACGATATTTCAACGCGATCCGTACATCGTGTTCTTCAAAAGTACAAATTCCGTCCATTTAAGATTCAACTGCACCAAGAATTGCAACCTCAAGATTTTCATGCGAGGCAAGATTTCTGCTTGTGGGCTATCAACAAAATTGAGCAGGAGGAATCATTTCTTATGCGCGTATTATTTTCTGATGAGGCGACGTTCCATAGAAATGGGCATGTCAATCGCCACAACTACCATTATTACGCCGATGAAAACCCACACGCCATGCGAATGATAAACCACCAGCAAAGATGGTCGCTGAATGTTTGGGGAGGCATACTTGGAGAACACCTTTTGGGTCCTTATTTCATCGAGGAGCACCTGAACGGCAACAGTTATTTGAGGTTCCTTCGCGACGACTTGGATGATCTCTTGGAAAATGTCCCTCTAGCCGCTCTACGACAGATAGTTTTCCAGCACGATGGAGCTCCTGCACATAATAGCCGTGTCGTTCGGGAATTTCTCGATGAAACGTTTCCGGACTCCTGGATTGGTCGGGGGGGTCCTGTGAGGTGGCCGCCAAGATCACCAGACCTCACTCCCCTTGACTTCTTCCTTTGGGGCCATATCAAAGACGAGGTTTACAGGACGGTACCAACTACTGTCGAGGATATGAGGGAGATATTCTTTATCTGCATTTTTCATATCATGTTGAATAAATAGGTACATACTATTATGTTGACCGTATTTGTGTTCTTGTTTTCTCATGGCACTCTTGGGAACGGAAAACGTTTCCCGACATTTGCGATGAAATTCCTTTTTTCTCCGAAATTTTGTTATGCAATGTGTAATTTTTTTTGTACCAATGAAAAATGTTGAGTTTTGGCTGTACAACGCCGTAATTTTTTTAGGGGGGTGCCGTTTGAAATTTTCGAAAAAAATGACAACATGCGAAGTTCAATTAAAAATTATTTTTTTTCCATAAATTACCCGAAAAAAAATTATGTGAAGGTATACGAGGTCTTAAACTGCACCTCAATTCAAAATTTAGGCGCCGGCGTCAATTAGTTTCTCTACAAAACAATCTCAAAAATGGGGCGCAATTTTGAAAAAAGGGGTTATAACAGCGAAACCGCTAAAGTGAAGGGTATAACATGTTAGATAAAAAATAGGGCATTCCATTTAAAAAAACATAAGTTTGGTACACCACTGGAATACGGCACGCCACTGATGAATAGAAATATTTTTGAAACATAGCGACGGTAATTATGCACCACTTTGCTCTTAGATTTTTTTCGATAGCTTTTATCGTAAAGGAGCTATGGTCCGAGGCGTCTTAAGTGCCACACCCGGTATACAGGGTGTTCACAAAACAGTTTACTTATTGGAAGTTTCAAATTGAATGCTTACATTAAAATTAACAGCCTAACAAAAAAACATCCTTGCTCAATTCATTAGCGTTTTGCTTAATCTAAGAAACTGCTCACCTGAAAATAGTCTGTCAAACTTTACAATCTGTTGTCTAATCTAACCCCATTTCAGATATCAACTACCTAGATAATTTTCCAGATACTTAGTTTCAGTTTATCTGGTTACGTTTCCTAAGTAATGTAAGTTGTTGATTATTTTAATGTTTGGCAGTTACAAGACCTAGCGAACTGGCAATTACACGTAGTTAGCATAATAAAGTGGCTACTAACCTAACCTTAAAACAGTTATACATGACATGAGTTCACAAATTCTAGTATAAATGCTTGCTAGTTACATTAATTGTTGATTAAATTTACAAGTCTCGAAATATCTAAAAAACGGTAACTTCAAAACATAATAAAAAAAGTGATGTGTTCATCATAGCACTTTCCCCGTTAAAGATATGATGATTTAAATATCAACAATATGGAAAAGTTGCTCAAACAAAATGTATTCTACTTGTATCATTATTATTCCAAAACTATTCACAAAAAAAGCAATTCTTGCATTTTTTGCTACATCTCGGTAAATATTCATCACTATCTCATTTCTTTAACTTTACTGTAAATCAGTGGATTATACGCGTGGCGCATGAAGTAAAATTTCGAGTTTAGAAAAGCCCCGTGAAAATTTGTCTCGGGTCGCTGCGCGAACTTCGACAAATTTTCTAAGCGGGGCTTTTCTAAACTTGAAATTTTACTTCATGCTTAATCTGGGAGTGGAAGACACTCGTTAGTTTAAAATATATTACCACTGTTAAAATGTGTATCGTAACTGTCACAAAGAAACATAGTAACATTGGGCACGTTCATCAAAATGTTCAAAATTCAACATGTTTGTTTTTTTTGTGATGCATGTTGGTATATAATGAATGATACTCCGGCCGGTCTATTTTGTATGATTGCAAAAATCCCAAACACGTTCACAATTAACAATCCGGTCATTAGAGAATTCCCAAACAGTTGGCAGTAAACTTCCAACTGTTGTCTCTGATAAACGGGCCCATTGCGGTCTCATTACAGTTTAATTCAAACTCGTGTTAAGTTGGGGCGATTGGTTAAATGTCGGTTTGTGCCGAATTATGTCGACTGTCATTATAGTTTAAAGGTCGACTACCGCCGACTTATGTCAACTGTTATTATAGTCCAAATGTCGGCTAGCGCCGACTTGTATGTCAACTGTCATTATAGTCCAAATGTCGGCTGACGTCGACTTATGTTAAGTTGGCACGATGAACATAAGTCGGCTAGCGCCGACTTATGTCAACTTTCATTATAGTTCAAATGTCGGCTGCCGCTCACTTATGAAAACTGTTGTTATAGTCCAAATGTCGGCTGGCGCCGACTTATGTCAATTGTCATTATAGTCCAAATGTCGGCTAACGCCAACTTATGTCAAGTTGACACAATCGTATTTTAAGTTCTAATTTTGAGGTTATATACGTTGGTATTTTTGCGTAAATAAGCACATTACAGGTATAAATTGTACACCTGATGAAATTATCTTCAAAATTGTAGTATTATCTTCACTTATACAGCCAAAATCACGATATTAATTTTACACTAAATGTGACGTCTACTAACGTTTATTTAGGCTAGTGAATATATAATTCTAGATTGATTATTATCAATCTTTAGATTATGAGTGTTTTAACTATTGGTATAAAAAAAAAGTTGGCGCAAGGTGTATTAAAATTAAAAAAATATATATCCGCTTATTAAAATTGGGCCCGTTCATCAAAATGTTCAATATTCAACATGTTTAAATTTGTTTGTGATGTATGTTAGTATCTAATGAACAGTACTCCGGTTGGTCTATTTGGTACGATCGCAAAAATCCAAGACACATTCACGATAAACAATCCGGTCATCAGAGAATTCCCGAGCAGTTGGCAGTAAACGCCCAACTTAAATCTCTGATAAACAAGCCCATTGTCTTTCAATGATTGCGATTATAACGTGAAAAATTAATTTTGTAATTAAAATATTCTAACTTGTCTCTAACTTGTATAACCGTAATTTCTTGTTACGTTGATGGCCAACATTTTGTTGTTAGTCCACTGCTGCAACCCGAGTTGATTTTCGTAAATGGCAAATGTGAATTCATTGAGTGATAATATCACGAAAATATAATATTTTGATATAATAAACAACAAAACAAAAATATTTCAAACTTACCTCTTTCGGTCGTTAAAGTAGGCTTGAAGTTTAGCAACGTTAAGTCGGTGAATAAGATAACAATTTGCATACATCAGTACATTTTATTTATTATAAATAATTGAATTAAATATTAATTATTATTTGTGTGGATTAATGAATATTACAGCATGATTTGCTATCATAATATTCTCGTTTTCGCGCAAAGCTGGCTCTATCTATTTTTTTATATCATAAATTAAAATACATTTATTATAGCCTGTGCAATGTACATATCAGAGCTGGGACGAATCCTCGTTAAAAGGATTCGAATCACGAATCCGAATCACCTAATATGATTCGAATCAGGAATACTCGAATAAAGGATTCGTAAGAGATAAATATGATTCGAATCAAAGATTCGAATCCTGTTTTTTCGAATCACGAATATAAATCGTTTAAGAATAAATTTGATTTTATTATTTTTTTACAACCTCTAACATATAAATATCGTTATCAGTTGTTTTAGCAAAAATATTCACAACCTAATTATTTATTATTAACACTGAACATCGTTGATAACAGACTAAATTTCTGTGTTACTCTGATTAAAGATGTATTTGTGTGTTTTTGAACTACACTTCAAATCAATGGTTTATACGCGTGGCGCATGAAGTAAAATTTCGAGTTTAGAAAAGCCCCGTGAAAATTTGTCTCGGGTCGCTGCGCGACCCTCGACAAATTTTCTACGCGGGGCTTTTCTAAACTCGAAATTTTACTTCATGCTTAGTCTGGGAGTGGAAGACACTCGTTACTTTAAAATATGTCACAACTGTTAAAGTATGTATCGTCGGATGCCCGTCTTCAGGGGTGATATGTAAGCAAATTATGGGTCCTAGGAGTTGCCAAATAAGTGAGTAACTCAACTGTTTCCAAGGCACTCTTTGAAAAACCAAAAGATTAAAATTTTACATATAAAATGTACAATACATTATAAGTGTGGTACATCAATGAATTCAGTAAAAAATATTCATCCAAAAAATATCAAAATCCAAAATGGCGCCCATAAGAAAAACAAATGTTAGCTATGGTCCCTAGGTAAATGTTATAGTTATCTTAAAATAAAATATGTTACTAGATTTATCGTTAAAAAGTGCCTATAATGTCAAAGTTGTAAATGTCTGGATTCAATAGTTTTTGAATAAAAAAATAATAACGAATTTTCAAAAATATGTTTTTTGACAATATCTCATTAAGGAAATAAGATATTTCAAACTTGTTTTTGAGTTATTATTGGGCCCTAAATTATGCAACTTTGCCCCAATTTAACCGACTCTCTATCTCTTTAAATAACCGAAATCCCCATACATTCTGTTGAAATACGGACACCCAGTATAATAATAATAATAATATAAAATTTATTGTATTGTTATTTTCTAAATATTTTAATTAATTAAATATTTTACTTTGTTTACCGTATATTTACGAATATATTAAAAATAAATACTTATTTCAGTAATTCAATATTAATTATACCATCAAATGACTAAAAGTCTTGCGTTAAAAATCACGAGAAATCATTAGATGTTTTTTTATTAAACGAATTTCACTATGGCTTTCGACGTCTAAGTCAAAAAATGTTTGAAACAAAAGTTGTAGCCAACGAAAAAATATACCTCTTTTACCTAAACACATTTCACCTCAGCTCTTTTGTTTTTGTTCAATAAACCGAGAAAGATTTTTTTGAAAATAAATACACAACTTATAATAATTCGAAAATTTACGAACGATTGTCTCCACTCCCAGACTAAGCATGAAGTAAAATTTCGAATTTAGAAAAGCCCCGCGTAGAAAATTTGTCGAGGGTCGCGCAGCGACCCGAGACAAATTTTCACGAGGCTTTTCTAAACTCGAAATTGTACTTCATGCGCCACGCGTATTAAACACTGATTTCAAGTAAATTTAAAAATATAAAAACATATTAAAACTGTTTTCAGTTATAAAAGTTATCAAAATAAGTCAAAATTATTAAATAAAAGAATTGTGTCTCCTTTCTTCACAAGATTTATTTAAAAATCGCAAATGTACATTTCGGTCACGATGGGACCATTATCAATGCTTAACTAGTTACAAAAACAAACGGAAACTTAATTTATACCATGGATACAGATTCGGATTATAATTACACTGTTTCGGGTGACAGGGATTAGAGCGCTGGGATCAGTTCTAGAAAAGGATTTAGTAATGGGCTTAAATCAAAGTTTAATAGCCGGTTTTCCACTTTTTTCATTTCTATTGCCTCCAAGGTATTAAGCCGGTAATTAATTAATAACTTCGTTCACCTTCACGTAACTCAACAATAATTTAATTAAGTCAAAATTATTTAAAATTGCCAAAAACATCAAAATGACCAAAATGTCATCTCGTAAATATAAAAAATATCAAAAACGTCAAAAAATCGGCGTGTTGATAAAGTCGATTTACGTCAAAATTATCATATTATGTCAGTACGTGACAGTTTGACAAAAACGTTCTTACAGAAACGAAAATTTCTGTTAAAATCAGTATTAATGTCAAAACAGTTATCTAATAATATAAAAATTGTTATCTAATGTAAAACAAGTAAATATGTAATATCAAAAATATCAAATGTCAAAATTGTCGTCTAATGTCAAAAAAGTAAAAAAAATATAAAATGTCAGAACTGCCATCTAATGTCAAATACGTCATTTAATGCCAACATTAGAAATAGTAAAAAATGTCATTGTTTATCAAAAGTAACATCTAATGTGAAACATATCATCTAATGTCAAAAAACCTAGACTAATATCAAGAATATAATCTATTGTCAAAAATGTCATCATAAAAGGTAAAAAATATCAAAAATGTCATTCAATGTCAAAAATGATTAAATATGTCTTGTAGAAAAAAAAATTCAAATTTGTGTGTTCAAATAATGATTCAATAATTTTTGAAAATCGTTACAAATCTGAATAAAAATATTGAAAATCTTACATATAAACATTATATATATATTTGATAAGAAAATCTCGAAATATCGAAAATTTCATCAAAATTTTATAAATCGATAAAAATGACAACATTTCAAAAATCAAGATATGTTGAAAATCTGATAAACATTTTCATAAATTAATTAAAAATCTCGAAGTATTGAAAATTTCATCAACATTCGATAAATTAAGGAAAATTGAGGAAATATTGCAAAATCTGATAAAAATTTGATTAATCGACGAAAATCTCAAAATGATAATTTTATGAAAATATCGATTTGTTGAAAATCTTATAAAAATGTTATAAATCGACATTTTAAGTGTATAAATTTGATTGGAAATGTCAATTCATATTCATCAAAATGTTATATTTGGCGAAATTACCGAAAAACAATTAAAAATCTCAAATCTGGCAAAAATCATCAAAATATATTAATTTAATTGATTTTATCACTTACAAACGAGTGTCGTCCACTCCCAGACTAAGCATGAAGTAAAATTTCGAGTTTAGAAAAGCCCCGCTTAGAAAATTTGTCGAGGGTCGCGCAGCGACCTGAGGCAAATTTTCACGGGGCTTTTCTAAACTCGAAATTTTACTTCATGCGCCACGCGTAGAAAACACTGATTTAACGAGACATTTAAAAACATACAAAACAAATTTTTCATGTTAATCCTTACGATTAATTCGAATTATTTTTGACGATTCGAATCCTTTTGTAACTATTCGAATCCTTTTATAAATATTCGAATCCTTTTATGAGGATTCGAATCCTTTTATGAGGATTCGAATACTTTTACGAGGATTCGAATCCTTTTAGGAGGATTCGAATCCTTTTATGAGGATTCGAATCCTTTTATGAGGATTCGAATCACCAGCATTTGGATTCGAATACGAATCCTTTTAAAAAAGTGTAAAGTAATCCAGATCACGAATCCAGTTTAACTAAAGCATTTAAATACCTCTTTTAAATCCAGGATTCGAATCCTGAATGATTCGAATCCTGCCCAGCTCTGGTACATATGTTCGAAAGCGTAAACGCCATCTAATGCCCCTTAGCTTAATTAGTATCGTAAGTAGCTGGCAAACTTGACGATCTATTTAAGCAAATAGGCATTAGATGACGTTTACGCTTTCGAACATATGTAAATAATAATAGAGTTTATTGCCGTTCATTGTATAAATGAAATTAATACTACAATTTTGATTAAATACTTCATAATTTTGGAAATATTTCTATCATGTGTACAATGTATACCTTTAATGTGCTTATTTACTCGAAAATACCAACCTAAATAACCTCAAAATCGGAACTTAAAATACAATTTGCGGCTAAACGGCAAGTCTCCGAAAGAACTTCATTGTAACATTTCTGCGTCCCACACACGCTTACTCCCAGTTTCGCTAACAAACTCCCGAAAATCATAGTATTTCGTTCTGGAGAACTCCCTTTGGTTAGACACTTAAAACCACTACCTTTCAGAAGTTCACCTACCTTATTTTAGTTGAACGTATACTTCCTATTTCTGTAGAAATCGTACACCTTACTTATGGGTTCCCTTTTCCACAAAATATTAATCATGTCAATGTCAAACTACCGACACAATTATATATATATATATATGTATATATATATATATATATATATATATATATATATATAAATATATATATATATATATATATATACCTATATTTATATTTGTGACAATATTCACCATAATGTATATATCTCGTCTGTAAGTGTATCATTATTGTTTGAATAAATATACTTGAATTGAATTGAATTGACAATTATCGATGCTAACTGATTTATAGCAATTAATTAAAAAAATCTGATATTTACAAAAATATTAAAAATATAACTAAAAGAGCTACGACAAAAGTGTATAAACATTAAAAGTTGTAGATAATCCTAATTTTCGATTATCTACAACTTTTCTTAATAAGGTTTTTTTTATGATGAATATTAAAGAATTATCCAAAAAAGTAAATTACCACTTCTGGTTTTCCGCATTTAGACTAAAAGTTGATCGAATACTACTATTGTAATAAAAAGGCTTAAGTTTGTAGTATCATCTTAACAGCTCAATCGGTTTAGACTTTATCGTGGCAATAGAATTACAGGACAGAATTACACACAGACATTTTTCAAAAATGGTCTTAATCAATTCAGGATACCTTAAAATGGACATATCCACTAAAATGTTAGATTTACACATTTTCGAGGAAACAATACTTTTCCTTTGTTTTGAATGTGGGAAAAAGTAAAAAATATTATCACTAAATACAGCGCCATCTGTCACGAAACAAGCAAGGCACATTCCAAATCAAACCCCCCAGCCCTACAGGGGCAGCAATTATTATAACAGAATTATTTGCTCTTCAAAAATAATGTTTATTTAAAACATTTTTCTAAGTTTTTAATAATACATTTTATAAAAAGAATTTTTTTTAAAGTTGTTATCTTTAAAAAAATTATCTTCTTATAAAAGGTCTTACAGTTTTGGGTGAAAATAAATTATTTTTGAATTAGCAAAAAATATAGGAGAACCTATCGAGTTTATAATATTTATTAATGATTTAAGCAATAAATATTTTCTTAAAATAAAGAGCAAACTAGATGCTAGAAATGTTCTTCTCTTTAATTTAAGACACGCTCCGTAAATAAGCCTCCGTTTTTTTGCAACTACATGTTTTAAGTGTTTGTGTTTTCCTCGCATAAAGTCACCCTCTCGTCTGCGGAAACATGTTTAGACCCCTCCGGTGTGCTCGCTTGAGGGTTGCTAATTCAACCCCAAACTCTATTTCTCGACCGAATGCCCACCCTTGCACATTCGCCACCCTCGGGGCGTACTTTTTTGTCCCGTTTTCATTTTGGTTAGATTAGCGACAACTCGAATACCACCGGCTGTGTGTACGGGGGTGGAATGGGGGTTGGGGATGTTGTTGCCTAACAAATTATGCGAATTAGTCGCGAGCTTGCGCGTCCGATCGAAACGACGTCGACTTTTCATTCATAAATCACAATTGCTCAACAACCCCTGATACATCATAGCAGAGAGATGATTTGTTTATAGTTAATTTTACTTGGAATATGTTTCTATTAATCAACTAAACGAATTTAAAGAAGTCACTTAAATCAGTATTTCTCAACCCTTTTTCAAAATATAATAATAATAATAGAGTATATTTTTGTTACGCTGTAATGTTTTAGATATATTTATCAAAGACGAAACACTTTAAATTACCATTTCACTTTTTACTTTCCCCCGTATGTAATAATACAAAGGGAAAGTATTGTTTTCGTGAAAATTTTCGAATCAAAAATTTTTGCGGAAATATCCGTTTTGAGGTCCCCTGAGTCGAAAAAGACCATTTTTGAAAAATGTCTGTCTGTCTGTCTGTCTGTGTGTGTGTCTGTGTGCGCTGTACCGCAAAAACCGCTAAAGATATCGAGATGAAACTTGAAACTTAAGCTTTTTCTTACAATCGGAAGAACTGAAAAGCTTTTGGTGAAAATCGGAAAACCGGAAGTGGTACTTTACTCTTAGCGTTATTCAGTTTTTTCAGATTTTTTCAATAAATGTTCATCAAACAAAAAATTCTTTCAAATAAAAGTTGTAGATAATAACAAAATAAAGATGTATTGTTCACTTACTTTTTGTCATAGCACTCTTAGTTTTTGAGATATTTTAAAAGTTGTTTGTTTTATCTAGTTATTGATGTGTGACAGTGTATGTGTCGATACAATTGAAAAATGTTTCAAATAAAAGTTGTAGTTATCAAAAAGTTGAAGACATTTTGAAAACAATAACGCTACAAATATTTTAAAAGTGATTTAATACGCAATTTACGGGGGAAAGTACTATGATGGACACATAACCATTTTTATTCTTGGTCTTACACGTACAGGCTACAATTCAATTCTGTCCTACCAATCATTCACGCACTCAACAATAATTTATGGCACACATTACGAAATATGCCGATTGAAGCATATTTCGCAATGTCCAACTTTTACCACTACACCTCCTGAATTTCTTAAAAAATGGTTTAACCCTATTCTTATGAACTAATACATTCTTATTATCTATTTTAATCATTATATTAGGCGCTTGATCACTGATCACTTTATGGGGTCCCTTATATATCGCGTCCATTTTATTCTGTCCTTCGCGTTTAATTAACACCTTATCATTAAATCTATAATTAACACTATTAACCTTAGTATCTAACTTACATTTCCTACTATTCTTTGCCTCTATCAAGTTTCTTCCTGCGTCATCCCATGCATTTTGTAATCTGAATTTTAATTCGTTGGGATAATCGTCAAAATTATAAATTTCCTCAGCAGTTCCACAAGTTCATCATTGGAAAAGGCGGTAGCAACATTAGGAAAATCCGTGAGGAGACTCAAACCAAAATCGAGTTACCTTCCGAAGGTGATGTTAACGATGTAATCACTATCACCGGAAAGAAGGAGAACGTGGAAGAAGCTTGCGAGATGATCAGGAAGATCCAAGACGAGCTCGAGAATATCGTCTCTGAGGAAATCACGATCGATCCCAAGTTTTACAACTCTTTGATTGGAGCCAAGGGTAAACTGATTCATTCCATCATGGAGGACTGCGGCGGTGTCACCATTAAGTTTCCCTCTGCCGAGAGCAAGAGCAACAAGGTGACAATTCGCGGACCCAAAGACGACGTGGACCGTGCCAAACAGCAGCTGCTTGACTTAGCTAACGAGAGGCAGCTGTCGAGTTACACAGCGGAGGTCCGTGCCAAAGCTCAACACCACAAGTTCCTCATTGGCAAGAACGGAGCCAACATCAAGAAACTGCGAGACTCAACTGGAGCGAGGGTCGTGTTCCCGTCTAACCAGGATGAGGACCGTGAACTTATCACCATTATTGGAAAGAAGGAGGCTGTTCTTCAGGCTAAAACTCAATTAGAAGCCACCATCAAAGAAATCGACAACATCACGGAGAGCGAGATGATTGTCGATCCGAAACACCACAAACACTTTGTGGCGAGGCGCGGTGAGATCTTACACAGGATTAGCGACGAGTGCGGCGGCGTTTTGATATCGTTCCCGCGCTCAGGCGTGCAGAGTAACAAGGTCGTACTCAAGGGGGCCAAAGACTGCATCGAAGCCGCTAAACAGCGGATACAGGAGCACATCTCCGACCTCGAATCTATGGTGACCATCGAGTGCATCATTCCCCAACACCTCCATCGCACCGTCATGGGAGCGAAGGGATACAAGGTGCAAGGAATCGTTGCTCAGTTCGACGTACAAATCAAATTCCCTGATAAATCCAACACAGAACTTGTGAACCACGAGGGTTAACTTAACGGCGATATCAACACCGAACCGATCCGTCAATGGGCCGTGATCCGCATCACTGGTAAGGAAGAAAACTGCAAGCAAGCCAAACAGGCGTTGCTTGACTTGAAGCCCGTGACCATTGATGTAGACGTGCCATTTGATCTGCACCGTTCGATCATCGGTAAGAACGGTCGTGACGTCAAGGAGTTAATGGACAATTACGAAGTCCACATCGTTCTTTCACCCACCGAAGTCAAGGAGGACAAGATTAAAATCACTGGCACACCGGTTAACACTTTGAGGGCCAAAGATGCTGTACTGGAGAAGGTCAAGGCGATTGAAGCATATTTCGCAATGTCCAACTTTTACCACTACAACGCTTATTGTCTTTATCTAGAAGTTTTATTATGCTCCATGTAAGTGGTGGGCAAACCGTAGGTCGCGAGACAATTTTTCGGGTTCGCAAATGTCAACGTTAATTAATCGTTGCTAATTGACGATTAATAAAACATATGCACATACAGAGAGTTTTATGTAACACCGAACATTTGTATCTAATACAATTTGACACCTTTCATTTTTAAGTTGTGTGTAAATTGAGTTGCTTATATGACCATTAAAAATTGTAGCCAATCAATCGAATTAATGCTTCAACTTGTACATACAGGGAGTTTTTGTACATACAGGGAGTTTTTCTTTCAAGTATACATGTCCCAATTACAGCGTATATGCCGTAAATCTTTAGATACTCGTTGTTTTTTTTTAACAGAGTTTAATTTGAAACTTGAAATGAGTGTGTTCCACTCCCAGACTAAGCATGAAGTAAAATTTCGAGTTTAGAAAAGCCTGAAAATTTGGTTTGGTCGCGTAGCGCGAAGCGCGGAGCGGCCAAACCAAATTTTCAGGCTTTTCTAAACTCGAAATTTTACTTCATGCGCCACCGGTACAAAACACTGACATACTACGAAGTTTAAAACACACCGCTAAACTTTAGATGGCATCAGTGTTTTGTACCGGTGGCGCATGAAGTAAAATTTCGAGTTTAGAAAAGCCTGAAAATTTGGTTTGGCCGCTCCGCGCTTCGCGCTACGCGACCAAACCAAATTTTCAGGCTCTTCTAAACTCGAAATTTTACTTCATGCTTAGCCTGGGAGTGGAGAACACTCGTTTAAAGCTTCAAATCTTGTAATAAACCGAACGTCGGAGCATGCACAACGTATGCTTACGTATACTTAAAAAAATCTCGTTATGAAATTGTTCGGTGTTACATTAAACTCTCTGTATATTGAATTTATAAGGTACTGCTTGGTAAAGAAAAGTGCAGTTTTTTACCAAGCAGCACCTTATAAATTCGACAAATGTACATATTTTTTTACTCGACATGCAGGTCACATAACTTGTAAGAGAAAATTTTGTATGTTTGGACTGAGACTTTATCCTTTATTTTATTTCTTTAACTACACTTTTGGCGATAATAAAATATCGGAATGTTGTAATTCTTCTAATTGGCATTACGAAAATTGACACGAACATAGGTACTTATTCTTTATATCCGTTACAATGTTTATTCCAGGTTACAACAACACAAAATCTATCATATTCATTCCTAAATAAATATATCCAATTATTTCGCTTGTTAAACTTGTGTATTTTTATTTTGGCGTTCCGTAATTATCGTGAACAAACTGGGAAACGCATCACAAACACAAACCGACCGGAGTCGTGTCCCCTCCGGACCGAACACAATCACACAAGCACAAAGTGCAAATAATTGAATGTCAATACTGAAACGCACCACTCGAAAACTCAAACAGCGACAAACTAAACTAACGTGCACCACTTTCAATTCGAAGACCGGAAAAACGTCTCCGCAATCATCCTTTATATTAATTGAAGGACTTTTGAAATTTTTACTGAAACCAATTAACAACTAGTGTAACTGGTGGAGGTGTTCGTTTTCAATTTGAATTTGAGATGCGACCCCTTCGGAAAGCCGTAACTCATGCTTTTCTGATTTTTTTTTATCTTTTCGTGGCCTCTCTCGGAGATCAAGAAGTGTGATAAAGTAAATTGGTTAATTCTTCTTCGGAATAAATTACACACGGGATGCTTATAAATATGAATTGAAATGGAATTAGTCTTTGGCTTCTGGAATTGAATAATCCCTTTCCATTTGTGTATCCGTTGTTAAAATATTTGAAAATAATGATAGTCGATTTTCTATTTCTGTTTATTAAGTAATGAGTTTTAGTCAAACTAGAGTCGTATCTCTTACGTTAACAATTAAAAAGTGTATATTGTTGTGATACATGTTAGGTTAAATTTGCTTCACAAATTAAAAAGACCCAATTAACTATATTAGAGTTCTTTGTAATTAATTAGTATGACACTTTAGGTTGAAAGTCACCCAATCGAAACAACTTAAGAATTTCATAAGTTCGTCTTTTTTAATTAATTGAATGCCGCTCTATCGATTAACACCTTAAAAAGGTATTTCACCACGTCTGAGCTGAGAAAATAATTATCAAAGATGCACCAAAAGATATTAATTCGGAGAAAGCAATCAGATGTTTAGTTAACGAAGTCGTCAGTGGATTTGAAGCTGGTCAGTATGTAACTGCTACGTTTTATGACCTAAGCAAAGCTTTTGATTGTGTCCCTCATGATGTGTTGCTTCGGAAGCTCTATTTTTATAATTTTGGCCCTCAAAGCTGCCGCCTAATAAACTCGTATTTGCTAAATCGAACACAGCGCGTCTTGGTAAATAACCATCTGTCTACACCATCTGACATTAGGTACGGGGTACCACAGGGCTCAATACTGGGGCCCTTATTATTCTTAATTTACGTCAATGATTTACCTAAATACATAGAACACGGTAAAATTATCATGTATGCGGATGACACAACATCAGTCAATAAAAGTGGAATCTACCAAGACGCGCTGAATGAAAGGGCCGTTATGGGTACTAAAGTTTCCGAGTGGTTCACATCAAACAAACTCTCACTGAATCATACAAAAACAGCAAATCTCACTCTTACATTGAATTTTGGTAGTAGGGAATATGGAAATTGTAAATTCTTGGGAATCAGTGTAGACTCTAAACTCGACTGGAAATAACATGAAAAAGAGCTTAGTATGAAGCTTAGTAAAGCTACTTACTTGATCAGAAATCTAAATAATCATCTACCTACATCTGCGCTGATTACTGCATACCATTCTCTTTTTCATTCACATATTAAGTATTGCATCTTGGTTTGGGGACACTCTTCTATCACATGTCGAGTTTTTGGTCTACAACGAAGAGTAATAAGAGTACTTGCTCGTATTGGTTACAGAGATGAATATCGAGACTCCTTTAAAAAATTAAAAATTATGACACTACCTGGTGTGTATATATTGGAATGTCTTTTGTATGTTCGTGAAAATATTGATTCATATACTACACACGATCAGCAGCATGAATATCTGACTAGAAATCGTGAACTGATACATCCGGTTAGCACCCGATTATCAAAATGTAGGAATGGGATAAACTTTTATGGCCCAAAATTATTCAATTCTTTACCAAGTGTAATTAAGCATTTGCCAATTAAAAAATTTAAAGAGATTTTGAAAACGTACTTGGTGACAAGGGCGTTCTATAGTGTTGATGAGTGCATCCAAAACAACTTTGAGGATCTCTAGAATAATATATGTACACTGTTCAATGTTTTGTTCTTTTTATGTTTTTTATACTGTGGTTTGCGTATTTTATATATTTATGGTATTACTATATTATACTACTTTTTATACATGACGAATGTAAACTCAATTGTATTAACATGAAAAAAAAAAATTAAATAGGGTTATGCACCTATGCGCGCAAACAACATTAAAGTTTTATATCTAAACAACTTACCATTTATTAACAATATTTCAAATACTAACGTTTCTATCGACCCTATAAAAACTGCAGCTTACCACGTATTCATTAAAATATTTCGATTATAAAACTGCAACCGGATATATGATTTAAATTTTTGCGCAGGCGCAGAACGTAATTTTATGAATTACCAACGTTGCTTCGTGCGAAAATTCGAATTTTGACATGTGTCGTTAGTGGAATTGATGCCGTCTCTCGCGTGCAACTTGTAACGCGCGTTGTTCAGCAGCTTTTCCTTGTTTTACCTGGACTTTCTGTTTAATAAAACTACCTTTTTTGCGAAGACGCGAAATGCCGGCTTCATCTCTGTCCATTGTTTACGATAGTGTAACCTCACTTTGGTGATGCGCCAACGACTGACAATACACCGCGTTGCCAAGTCGTATATTTTGAAGTTTGACACGGTTAGTCACGCGAATAACGATTAAATTATTATAAATGTTTGTTTGTTGTAAAATAACAATGATTCGTTTATAAAGGAACATGAAAAATAGTCTTATGATTTTCCATAACATTGAGACAAAAATAATTGTATTTGTTTAAATTTATATTCAAAAGCTGATTTGATTTTACACCCAAATGTAAAGTAAATTAAATTCGCAAAAAATGTATAATAACACATTTTTTCAATGTACAGAAGATTTATCTATCTTCTCCTAACCAGAGCTGGCAGGATTCGAATTATTCAGGATTCGAATCCTTTTAGAGGATTCAAAAGGGGCATTCGAATAATTTAGTTTAACTGGATTCGTGATGCGGATTCGTTACATTTTTTTAAGAGAATTCGTATTCGAATTCAAATGTGGGTGATTCGAATCCTTATAAAAGGATTCGAATATTTATAAAAGGATTCGAATACTTACAAAATCGTCAAAAATAATTCGAATTAATTGTGAGGAATAACTTGAAGAATGTCTTTTGTGTGTTTTTAAATTTCTCGTTAAATCACTGTTTTATACGCGTGGCGCATGAAGTAAAATTTCGAGTTTAGAAAAGCCCAGAAAATTTGTCTCGGGTCGCTGCGCGACCCTCGACAAATTTTCACGGGGCTTTTCTAAACTCGAAATTTTACTACATGCTTAGTCCGGGAGTGGAAACGCTCGTTCGACCCGAGACAAATTTTTGGGCTTTTCTAAACTCGAAATTTTACTTCATGCGCCACGCGTACAAAACACTGATTTGAAGTGAAGTTCAGAAACACACAAAATCATCTTTAATCAGAGTAACAGGAAATCAGATATTTAGCCTGTTATCAACGATGTTCAGTGTTAATAATAAATAATTAGGTTTTGAATATTTTTCTTAGAACAACTGGTTACGGTATTTATATATTAATGGTTGCAAAAAAATTATAATCAAACTTATTCTTTAAGGATTTGTATTCGTGATTCGAAAAAACAGGATTCGAATCTTTGATTCGAATCATATTTATCTCTTACGAATCCTCTATTCAAGTATTCGTGATTCGAATCATATTAGGTGAATCGGATTCGTGATTCGAATCCTTTTTACGAGGATTCGTCCCAGCTCTGCTCCTAACCAGAGCTGGGACGAATCCTCGTAAAAAGGATTCGAATCACGAATCCGAATCACCTAATATGATTCGAATCACGAATACTCGAATAAAGGATTCGTAAGAGATAAATATAATTCGAATCAAAGATTCGAATCCCGTTTTTTCGAATCACGAATACAAATCGTTTATGAATAAATTTAATTTTATTATTTTTTTACACCCATTAACATATAAATATCGTTATCAGTTGTTTTAACAAAAATATTCAAAACCTAATTATTTATTATTAACACTGAACATCGTTGATAACAGACTAAATACCTGTGTTACTCTGATTAAAGATGTATTTGTGTGCTTTTGAACTACACTTCAAATCAGTGGTTTATACGCGTGGCGCATGAAGTAAAATTTCGAGTTTAGAAAAGCCCCGTGAAAATTTGTCTCGGGTCGCTGCGCGACCCTCTACAAATTTTCTACGCGGGGCTTTTCTAAACTCGAAATTTTACTTCATGCTTAGTCTGGGAGTGGAAGACACTCGTTACTTTAAAATATGCCACAACTGGTAAAGTATGTATCGTCGGATGCCCGTCTTCGGAGGTGATATGTACGCGAATTATGGCTCCTAGGAGTTGCCAAATAAGTGAGTTACTCAACTGTTTCCAAGGCACTCTTTGGAAAACTAAAAGATTAAAATTTTACATATAAAACGTACACTTCTGTGCAATAATATTAAGCACACAAAATATGTTCTAGTTTAAAACGGACGTGATGAGTTTCCTAGTTACAGAACTACGTAAATATGTAATGTCAAAACGCTGCGTCATTTAAACAACAATTCAAAAATTTGAATTCTAAATAAAATAGAAAATGGTTTTTCTATTTCGTCTTTCTTGTATTTATTACAAGAGTTTTTTTTGAAAGGTCAGTGTTTTGGTTTTTTAATGAAGGTGTTATTTTCAATTTATGGTGTTTTATTATTTATTGAAACTGCTACTAGGCAATTAACACAGACCCGAATTATACAATTAGAATATTGTGAAAAATAGTTATGAGACTTTAATTTAACCGACTCTTAATCTCTTCAAATAACCGAGATTCCCTTACATTCTGTTGAAATACGGACACCCTGTATAATAATAATAATCATAATATAAAATTTATTGTATTGTTATTACCTAAATATTATAATTAAATAAATATTTTACATTGTTTACCGGATATTTACGAATATATTAAAAAATAAATACTTATTTCAGTAATTTAATTTTACTTATACCATCAAATGTCTAAAAGTCTTGTGTTAAAAATCAGCAGAAATCATTAGATGTTTTTTTATTAAACGAATTTCAATTATGTTAACAACGAAAAACTCTAATTTTTTTTTTTTGACCTCGGCTCTTGGCCATACAGTCAGCAGCCATTTGTATTATTATTTTTCGATTTTAAATTAACTTATCCACATACACACGTTATACAACTCATATGGACGTCACAACGCATTCATACAACATCCATGGCTCCAGAGGGTGCCAATTTCCCCATAAGAAAGTGACACCCCCCGGTGGGATTCGAACCCACGACCCTCTGGCCCAAGAGCAGGAGCTCTATTTACTGACCCACGTGGGTCCCAAAAACTCTAATATAATTAAGATCTTTTTGAGACTAAAGAATTTTTAAAAAGATTTGGTTCCTACTTTTCTTTTTTGGCATATATTTGTTCATTTAAACTTTTTCATAAACATTTTTAAGCAATACCTTTTCAAAACTTTATAAACTTAATGCTTACTTTTACCTTAATGTATCACATTATAGTTTTCAAAAACATGTTTCAAACAAGATAATAAAAAACTTCTATAAACTATTGTGGAAAAGCGGCAGAATTCAAAAATTAAAGTTCTAGTTTTAGCCAGAACTTTATTTTAATTAGCCAATATTTCGCTATACATTTGTTAGCTTTTTCAGGGAAAAGTTTAAACTAAAATAAATAAATACAATGATATTTTATAAAGAGATACACAAAGTTAAGAAGAGAAAAAGAGATAATAAAAAATACACAACTTTTCACCTTAACTATTTTGTTTATGATCACTATACAAAAAAGTTATCTTCCCTAGGCTTTTTTTTAATTTGAAAAGCACTCACAAATTGCTGCTTTATTAATAACTTAATCAAAACAAAATCAAACAAAAGATAATAAAAACACACAACACAAACTTTTGTTTAATCACTTTTCACCTCAGTTCTTTTGTTTATAAATTAGAAACTACATAATCTAGTGGAGATCAGCAACTCACCGACTATGGCTTTTGATGTCTAAATCAAAAAATGTTTCAAACAATAGTTGTAGCTAACGAAAAAATAAACCACTTTTACCTAAACACGTTTCACCTCAGCTCTTTTGTTTTTGAATTAGAAACTAAAAAATCTAGTGGAGATAAACAACTCACCGACTATGGCTTTCGATGTCTAAATCAAAAAATGTTTTAAAACAAAAGTTGTAGCCAACGAAAAAATTAACCTCTTTTACCTAAACACCTCAGCTCTTTTGTTTTTGAATTAGAAACTAAAAAACCTAGTGGAGATCAACAATTCACCGAGCTTTCGACGTCTAAATCAAAAAATGTTTCAAACAAAAGTTGTAGCCAATGAAAAAAAAAAAACACTTTTATCTAAACACTTATCACCTCAGCTCTTTTGTTTTTGTTCAATAAACCGAGAAAGATTTTATTGAAAATAAATACACAACTTTATGACAACTTTATGATAATTCGAAAATTTACGAACGAGAGTCTTCCACTCCCAGACTAAGCATGAAGTAAAATTTCGAGTTTAGAAAAGCCCCGCGTAGAAAATTTGTCGAGGGTCGCGCAGCGACCCGAGACAAATTTTCACGGGGCTTTTCTAAACTCGAAATTTTACTTAATGCGCCACGCGTACAAAACAGTGATTTAACGACAAATTTAAAAACATACAAAACAAATTTTGTATGTTAATCCTCACGATTAATTCGAATTATTTTTGACGGTTCGAATCCTTTTGTAAGTATTCGAATCCTCTTATAAATATTCGAATCCTTTTATGCGGATTCGAATCCTTTTATGAGGATTCGAATCACCTGCCTTTGGATTCGAATACGAATCCTCTTAAAAAAATGTAACGAATCAGGATCACGAATCCAGTTTAACTAAAGTATTTGAATGCCTCTTTTGAATCCTCTAAAAGGATTCGAATCCAGGATTCGAATCCTGAATGATTCAAATCCTGCCCAGCTCTGCTCCTAACTATGGTATTTTATAACCCGATCACAGGAGTTCTAAACTCTATTTTTTTTAATGTAATATCCAAACTTAGGGTGTATTTATTGCAAACAATTGCAGTCCTGCCTTAACAGTAGGGTATTTTAAACATCAATTTTTGAGATATTGGTAAATGATTATCAATATGACAAATAAATCATAATTTGTCAAATAAATTGTCACAATGCAGAGATTTTCAAAAAAGAAAACTCTATAAGTTGCAACTTTACATTTTTTTCTTTTAAGTATACTTTCACATATTCCATATAAACATTTGTAAAACTAACTTCACTTTAAATTATTGTTTTATACGCGTGGCGCATAAAGTAAAATTTTGTGTTTAGAAAAGTCTGTTTTGGCTTGGTCGCTCCGCTGCGTTACGCGGCCAAGCCAAATTTTCAGGTTCTAAACTCGAAATTTTACTTAATGCTTAGTTTGGGAGTGGAAAACACTCGTTAGAATTTTTAAATTAAAAGTTTTTAATAAGATCACGAATGTCTGAAAAATTACATTGAATAATCGTAACATGTAAACCTAACGTGTCCATACGTCCCGTTTTGAACGGAACCGTCCCTTTTTACGGTTCTCCGTCCTGGTGTCCCCGAAAAAAACTCGGGGACGCAAAATTGTCCCGTTTTCCCAAACCGCGCGAAAATAGGCTGATCGGCCGAGCGCGGGTTGTACGGGGAGAGCGTCAACGATAGCCGATCCGCTGCGCCGCCCGTGCGCGCTGCTGTTACTTAGCAACGCGGAGTGGGAAGGGTAGAGAGGTGTCATGATTGCATCATTTTATGTGCACTTCTCGCGATTTGTTATTGCCTTCAGTTTTTTAATACTCGCGTAATATTTGTAGTGGTACCTAAATGGAAGTTTTTTATTATATCTTTCACAATGTTCTCATTAATCACTGGGTGAAACATGATTAAAATAAAATTTGAAATAAAAACACTTGGTTTGGTTTCACTAACGTTAGTGAAACAAACCAAGTGTTTTTATTTCAAATTTTATGGAAGTTTTTTGTTTTGGAATATTTCATTATGCCGAAACGCAAATGTGTGGGCAAATAAATACTTCCTGGGATGTCACAAGCGATAAGTGTCGCACAGAATTTAGTGGGTCCTATAGTGGTGCCGGTGATATTAAACAGCATTTAAAGTCTGACAAACATAAAAATGCCGATTGTGCTGCCGCTTCAAGTTCTTCAATGTTAAACTTTTTCAAGAAATCAGACGTGCCAACTTCAAAGGATTTGGATATCGCCGCGGCAATACAAGAAAATCAGTTTTCGCTCCAATGAATGTGCGTTGAAATTAATCCAATCATGTTTCGATCAGAAATTTAGATGCGCGCGTACGAAAACAGAAGCAATTGTAGTAAATGTTTTGGCCCGTACTGCGATCAAAGAATTAAAACAGGATTTTGGTAAATCCAACTGTATTGCAATTTTAACCAACGCTTCAAACCACGGCAACAAGAAAATATATTCTGTTCTGGTGCGCTTTTTTAAACCTTACGAAGGTGTGCAAGTAAAAATTTTAGACCTCCAAAACCAACCAGGTAAAACATCTGATATCATTGTTAATTATTTAGTCCACGTGTTGACAGAGAATATTTTGACTGCAAAAGTCGTGACGTTTTGTAGGGGACAATGCCAACGTCAATTTGGCGGCGCAGCTAGGCAAGAAACTAATAATGTGTTACAATAATTTCTGGAAAAATCATTATTAGGTATTGGATGCGGAACCCATATAATTCACAACGCAATACAATCTGCGGCACATGGCCTACCTGTAGATTACGAATGCATTCTTGTAAAGATATATTATTTTTTTTAGATTTACACGGTTCGAGTTAAAGCTCTAAGGGAGTTTTGGGCCGAAATTGAAACAGAATATCAGAAAATGCTGGGCTATAGCAAAACCAGGTGGCTTGCGCTTATGCCTGCCCTGAAAAGGGTTTTAAAAATATACCAGCCGTTAACGTTTTTTTTTTAGCATTGAAATATGTCCCCAAATATTAAAAAACTTTTTTAAAGACCCAACATCAAAATTGTTGCTTCATTTTTACACGCTCAGTCAGCAAGTTTTCATCAAGCTGTATTGAAAGTTGAAGGTCAGACTTTATCGGCAATTGAATCTGCAAACGAAGTTAACCAATTGAAAGATAATTTGGACCAGAGCTGGGCAGGATTCGAATCATTCAGGATTCCTTTTAGAGGATTCAAAAGAGGTATTCGAATACTTTAGTGAAAACGGATTCGTGATCCGGATTCGTTACATTTTTTTAAAAGGATTCGTATTCGAATCCAGACGTAGATGATTCGAATCCTTATAAAAGGATTCGAATTCTTATAAAAGGATTCGAATCCTTATAAAAGGATTCGAATCCTTATAAAAGGATTCGAATTGTTATAAAAAGATTCGAATCCTTATAAAAGGAATCGAATCCTCATACACGGATTCAAATCCTCCTAAATAATTCGAATCATCGCTATTAAGGCTGGGATTCCAATTCGATTGATTCAAATAGTTAAATATTCTAATATGAATATATAAATCACTAAATTATTCATATTTGAATATAAATATTTAAATTTTCTAATAATTCAAATATTTGTGAATGTATATTTGGTTACTTAACCATGAAAAATATCCAACGTTAATAGTATATTTTTAACTTCACTTGAAATCAGTGTTTTATACGCGTGGCGCATGAAGTAAAATTTCGAGTTTAGAAAAGCCCCGTGAAAATGTGTCTCGGGTCGCTGCGCGACCCGAGACACATTTTCTACGCGGGGCTTTTCTAAACTCTAAATTTTACTTCATGCTTAGTCTGGGAGTGGATAACACTCGTTCTTAGAAGTTTCAAATTAAAGGATCACTCTAGATTACTAAGTTTATTACCATTTTACAAAGGCTACAGCTCGAAGGACCAACCGTGGCCTTCGGAGACCGAAGGACTACAGGGAATCGAAGTTTTTTTTACAAGAAAACAACGAATATCTGAAGGTTTACAGCATGGATAGAAAAGAAAACATCTAATTTTGAAAAAATATTGAAGTTGGGTTGGTTTTCAGTGCATTTTTAACTTCACTTTAAATCAGTGTTTTATACGCGTGGCGCATGAAGTAAAATTTCGAGTTTAGAAAAGCCCCGTGAAAATTTGTCTCGGGTCGCTGCGCGACCCTCGACAAATTTTCTACGCGGGGCTTTTCTAAACTCGAAATTTTACTTTATGCTTAGTCTGGGAGTGGACAACACTCGTTTGAATTTTTAATTTAACTCTTTTAAAAAATCGACGTATGTAATATAATAAATCATGCATTGAAATCATAGAAAAAGATGGCAAATTTTACCTAAAATTAACTTTTAGAGTTAGCTTTATAATTTGTTCGGCTCTTAATGGGTGAATATTCTATTTCTAAAAAAACCGTTTTTATTTAATATTAAAATTGCATTTAATACAACAACAAACTGAATAAATCGACATAAATCTAGAAATATCGAAAATCTCGACATGTAGAAAATCTTGACGGTCAACTCCCAGACTAAGCATGAAGTAAAATTTCGAGTTTAGAAAAGCTCCGCCTAGAAAATTTGTTGAGGGTCGCGCAGCGACCCGAGATAAATTTTCACGGGGCTTTTCTAAACTCGAAATTTTACTTCATGCGCCACACGTATAAACACTGATTTAGAGTGAAGTTAAAAACGCACTGAAAACCAACCCAACTTCGATATTTTTCAAAATTGGATGTTTTCTTTCCATGCTGTAAACCTTTAGATATTCGTTGTTTTCTTGTGAATAAACTTCGATTCCCTGTAGTCCTTCGGTCTCCGAAGATTATGATTGGTCCTTCGAGCTGTAGCCTTTGTAAAATGGTAATAAACTTAGTAATCTAGAGTGATCCTTAAATTTGAAACTTCTTAGAACGAGTGTTGTCCACTCCCAGACTAAGCATGAAGTAAAATTTCGAGTTTAGAAAAGCCCCGCGTAGAAAATTTGTCGAGGGTCGCGCAGCGACCCGAGACAAATTTTCACGGGGCTTTTCTAAACTCGAAATTTTACTTTATGCGCCACGCGTATAAAACAGATTAAAAATGAAGTTCAATAACACATATATCATCATTAATAAAAATCATTATATAATCAGATATTTAGTCGGTAAATGAACATTTTTGTTAATAGAAACTGATGGAATAAAATATTACTGGTTGCAAATAATAGATTCAAATTTATTTTTAAAGGATTTGTATCCGTGATTCAAAAATGAGGATTCGAATCTTTGATTCGAATCATACTTTTCACTTACGAATCCTTTATTCGAGTAGTCGTGATTCGAATCATATTAGGTGATTCGGATTCGTGTTTCGAATCCTGTTTTTGAGGATTCATCCCAGCTCTGATTTGGACTAATCCGTTTTTGCCATATACAGTCGGTATTTTAATGGTAAAATTCAAAGATAATGGCACTGATATTGACGAAGAGTTTGTGAAAAGTACGACTATAGAGTTTTATAAAACAAGTCGTGAATATTTGGTACAGTGGACTGGGTTATTTACTACAGAATTGGAGATATTTTATTGGGCAGATTTAAAAAAGTACCTGTATAGGAAGATGTTCAAAAAGCATTGGATGTATTGATTGAAAAGGGATATATTGATTGTAATAAAGATACAGAAGTATTTGACGAATATTTATTAATGTCTAACTACACCCCGTCGCAAAAAGTAACTGAATGGAATAATCTAAATGTTTCGACGGTGGAAGTGTTCAAATACTTTTGCATTTTACTTGAATATATTTTATGTCTGCCCGGCACAAATGCACCAGTCTTTTCTTTAATGAATAAATTGTGGACCTCTGAAAAAAAAAACAGTTACAGGTTCCGGTTCTTCTGGCGATGTTGATAACTGACTTAAAATCATCACCAGCTGTGTTAAAACTAATTTGTTCCTCTGACAAATATAAAAGCAACTGAGCATTTATGTTGCATAACTTTTTTGTTTTGTAATAAATATTTTTTCATAAATAAAATAAAACTTGTTAAAAAATTTGTTTTTTTCAATTGAGAACCTAGGCCGATATCCATAAAGGAAACTCAAGTTTGATCTCGCTACTTAAGCTTGCCCAAATGTATGGGATTAGCGAGCTTAAGTAGCGAGATCAAACTTGAATATCCTTTATGAAGCGGCCCTACTAATTGACATAAATAAACCGATGTCCCGTTTTGAGCCAAAATATAAATGGTCACGTTATGTATACCTAAAAGAAATATTCCTTGTATTTATAACTTTTTTAAAATTTGAAATAATAAATGGGCAGATAATAAAGAAGACAGATATTTCTGATCAAGGAATATTACCTGATCCTCCTATCCTACCTGATCCTTTGAGACACTTTATTAAATTGGTAGTAAATACAAATAATTTTTGGCGGTGTTAAGTAAATACATTTGTAATCGTAATCTTCGTGAATTATTTGAATTGTCATATTAATGTCAGATTTCCCTTCACATAACCAACAAATTAAAAGTTGATTTACAACACAACATGTGATTAATCTTGTCCTCAAAAAGAAACAACATTGTAGCAACATTAAACGTTGTTTTAATGTTGGTGAAACATTACTTAATTGTGTTTGATCAGTGGGCACTAAATTCATGAAATGTCAAATTTGATTGGTCATATTAAAAAAAAGAACAGATTATATACGCTATGCTTGCACATTTATCAACCATGTGTGTATACTTCAAGTTGACAATTGCGTTCAAACGTTTCATTAGTTACGCAAACATTCAACCACATCTCAGTAATTTAAGTTTAACCGGCTTTCAATTAAAGAAAAAAATGGAAATTCAGCAGTATTTCCAATTGATGCAACTTCAAATATCTATCTTACTGCTTTTCGTCGTCCTATGTTTGGCCATAATATCAACGGGATACCTTCTGTGGTTTATGGTAATTCAAGTGGACGAAGCCTCAAAGAAACGAAGATTGGCCAACAAGAAAATTATTGAAAATTCTACGTCGCTTTGCTGAGTAGCCTAACGTAAAACCTTATTTAAGACGAAAAACATATGTATTTAGCTTCTTCGCTAAATGTACAAGAATATTATTTATCGTCGATTTAAAAATAAAAGTCATCAAAAACACTCGATGACATATTTTTAATACGATAATGTTATGTGTTATGCTTAGCTCAATTAGTTCTAAACATGTCAAACCTTTTGTTATTTAGTAATTAAATAAATTTTGTTTAGTTATTAAAGAATGATTATATTATGAAATTATTGTTTGTTTATTTTATTTTCTTGTTTTTTCTCTGAAAATAGACACTAAGAAGCTAAGAGGTGTAAGTAACATTTATTTTAATTAGATTTGCAAATTTGCCTTTAAAATGAGGTATTACTCGATACCCCTGTCCATTTACCATTATTAAAGGGGCGTCCATGCCAAGCGAGCATTTGCGAATGGCATTCGCACTAGAGATGTTCGATATATCTTGGAATATCGATATTTTAATGCAAAATAATCAATATTTATATCGATATTTCATTTGCCAATATATCGCTGGTATCGATATAATACGGCCATATATGATACTAGTTATTTATTAAACGCCATCTATTATAGTAAATAAGAAATAAAAAAATGTTCTACTTAAAATTTGCCGAAAGAAAAAGCAAAAATTATAAAGGGATTTTTTTTTCTTTTAAGTACAGTTACACATACAGCGAATTGATCGAATTTTGAAAAATTTGATAAGCAGTATATTAAAAACTTTACTGTAAATCAGTGATACGCTTCGCTCGCGCGCTCCGGCAAATCCAAATTTTCAGGCTTTTCTAAACTCAAAATTTTACTTCATACTTCATCTGGGAGTGGAAACACTCATTAGAGGTTTAAAATTGATTGCGTTGTGTGCTTTCATTGATATATATCGAACATCCCTAATCTACACCTTATGTACTGTGGCCCAATACTGTTTCTGTTATTTATTAACGATAGAAATGAATACATAAAAAATTGCAACTTCTTTCTATTCGCAGATGATTTGAAGATTTTTCGAGAAATAAAAAATAACTCGGATGTCACAGTCTTACAAGATGATGTAAATAAGATTTATGAATGGTGTAGTGATAATGATTTGTTTCTGAATCTCGGTAAGTGTTCGTCAATATCTTTCGGTAGAGGTCAAATTTCTAAAAATATTTACTCCATCAATGGGAACGACCTACCTTCAGTCGAACACATTAAAGATCTTGGAGTAATATTTGACTGTAAACTAACCTTTTATAAGCATATTGATACTCATTGCAGACACTTAGTTTCATTTCACGTTTTTCAAAAACTTTTCTATGAATATTCGAAAACTACTTTTTATTACGTTGGTGAGATCACTGCTGCAATATGGTTCTTGTATTTATTCCCCGTATTATAATGTTAAAATTAATCAAATTGAACTTGTCCAAAACAAGTTCCTTCTGTCGATATCATTCAAAAATGGGATTAGACGGATTGACTATAGTCGTAGTTACATGTTGTGTTCGCTACAATTGATCTCATTGCGTGAGAGGCGTATACCGGGTGTTGACTTGGCGGACGCAACATAGGAAATCTCATGTAAATTTTGAAATGTTCAAATATTTGCTCTCTTATTTATTTTAGAAACAAATTGTATTTACCTTTATTGTAGAGGAAAAATTTTTGAATTGATTCGTGTTAACGTTTATCACTTTAGGTTTCTCTTAGTAAAAATAATTAAGGAAAAGTAATGTGATTTTATCAAAATAATGACATGCCATGAAATTGAAACAACAAATCCGCATTTGTTGAAACAATAATTGCGCGTATCAAAATGGCACAAGATATCGCTGTCATTTGATTAAAGTACATGTTCTCGAAATGATTTACACTACGTTAGAAATCACTCCTAATTAAGTGGTAATATGCAGACCACAGTTATCAGGATGTTTGCGACATATTTTCTGTCTTTAATCAAGTGATAGCGATATTTTGTGCCGTTTTGACACGCGCAATGGTTGTTTCAATTCCATGGCATGCTATTATTTTTATAAAACCACATTACTTTTTCTTAATTATTTTAACATAGAGAAACATACAGTGTTATGTGTAAACATTAATAATTCAGTGATGTCCCCTCTACAAAAAAGTTTAATACATGTTGTCACTAAAATAAATAGGGAAGTCAATATTTGAACACTTCAAAATTAACATGCAATTTCCTATGTGGCGTCCGCCAAGTCAACACCCGGTATATGTCGATCTGTGTGTACTGTATAAAATTATGCACGGTTTGATATGATGTAGCGAGTTATTGGGTATGTTAATGTTTAATATTCCGTCTAAAACAAGACATATCAAAATATTTCACGATGATTTTTATCGTACAAACTATACCAGGTACTACTCTATTAACAGAATAATAAGAACATGTAATTTGCTTTGTTCTTCCCTTCATTTTATATTGTTTGATGCGTGATTGAATAAATTTAAGTTTAATTTAAAATTAATAGATTTGTCGGCTCTGATTACCGATTTTTTATAAGCGTATCTTCAAAATCTATATTTGTTAATTAGTAAATGTTAATGTATACTTGTAGAATTAATTACTTTATTGTTATGTTATTTACTTTACTTTCTTTGCTATGATATTTGTAAAAAAAGGCATTGCTGTAAATAAATATTATTATTATTATTATACAGAAAATGTAAATAAACTGAAACACTACATATTTATAAACAATACAGTAGACAATATTATTGTGTACTACCCTTAGGATATATCAAAGCGTTTGCAAAATACACATAAAGCGAGCGTACTCGCGTAAATTCTCGACATTTTTCAATTTTTACAAAAAACGTTACAACTTAAAAACTATTCGAGCTACAGAAAAGTATAATACATGCGTTTCGGGTATTACGACGAGATCTACAAGATGGGTGTATTTATTTATTTATACAGGGTGATACATAAAGTATTTAAAGGAAAATGTCAATTGTTTTTTTCTAAATCAAGAGGACGAGTGTTTATCAAAGTTATCAATACTGCACAAAAGAGTGTTTTCCAGTCCCTGATTAACAATGAAGTAAAATTTTGAGCTTAGAAATGCCTGAAAATTTGTTGTTTCTGGCTTTTCGGGCTTTTCTAAACTCGAAATTTTACTTCATGCGCTATAAAACAATGATTTAAAGTGAAGTTCAAAATATACTGCTTTCAAGATTTTAAAAATTT
This sequence comes from Philonthus cognatus, assembly GCA_932526585.2. NCBI lineage: Eukaryota > Metazoa > Arthropoda > Insecta > Coleoptera > Staphylinidae > Philonthus > Philonthus cognatus. Next base: position 31,933,321 of record OW052243.1, read on the forward strand.
GATGGCAGCTTGGTGGTGTAGTGGTTAGAGTGTTGTACTGCCACGCCACGGACCGGGTTTCAAATACCGGCCTAACAAGTTGTCTGCATTTATATAGGTTAGGATAAAAATGCCAAACACTCCGTCTTCTCGGATATGACGTTAAATGCATGTAGGACCCGTGCCTGGATGTTGCGTGCACGTTAAAGATCCCTACCGGTGGGTTGGAACTCCCACCGGGTTCGGCAAAATTCCCGGATAGCTGTAGACCCAATCTCCGGCGTCATGATTGGCCTTAGCAGCGGAAATAGATGACGTAAAACCCAAAAAAAAAAAAAAAAATTTGATGGTGTCCAGCAATTTTCTGTGGAATATGATATTTTTAATTTTAAAAAGCACTTCCTTAAACACATTACATTCTTTTTAAAACATAACCATGTGCCGAAGTAGATTTTTATTTTATGAAAAAGTTGTTCTATTTGAATTTTAATTTATTACAATAGATGGCGTCTAATAAATAACTATCGTATGTTCAATAAAATGAAACCTCTAGAGTGCCACGATTAAATCTTTTTTTAAGTTTAGGTTGGCTACACGCTTTAAAAATTGACATATAAAACGTCAGACTTTATAATTTTAATGTATAATCTTAGAGGTGCCAACCTAGAATATTTTCCATGGCACTCTAGAGATTTTTTTTTATTGAACATACGATAGTATCGAATGTAACGATATCAACCATATACCGGGTGATGTATCGGCTTATAGGAAATCTAATATAAATTTTAAAAAGGCCAATTATTGTCTTCCCTATTTTTGAAGAAACTTGTATTGAAACTTTTTAAAGTACTAGATTAGATAGGAATACCTACCAACAATGAATACCTTCTATTAAGCCGTTTTGAAGTTATTTTCAAAATTATGTCCTAAAAAAATTTCATTTGCATAAGATCCTAATACTTAACTTTAAAACGACTTATTTGAAAGTATTCAAGGCTGGTAGGTATTCTTATCTAATCTATTATTTTTAAATGTTTAAATAAAAGTTTATGCAAAAGTTAACTGGGGAGCCAATAATTGGCCCATTTAAAATTTGCATTGGATTTCCTATATATCCTAAGCATGCATCACCCAGTATGGTATCAATACTAGCGATATATCGGAAAAATAAAAATCGATTATTTTGCATAAAACTATCGATATGTCAAGATATCGATATATTTCGAACATCCCTACTGCGGCCCACACCCCCCGCACGCCTCTGAATGAAAGCCTATTAAATTGAAGTAATGCCGGCGACCACTTGTTTGAACATGGGTGACTACAACGGTATCGTTATTTTTTTATATTCTATAATAACCCAGTAGGAAACCGATTGAAAATCGAACCCCGAACACACCGATGATAGCAGACCGTCTTCCATATAATAATCCCAATCACAATTAAAACCAGGAAGGGATGCAAAACGTAATTTTTCCAATATGAGGGGGAAACGCTGCTATTACTAATAATTACGGTGCAGTAAATCATGAATATAATAACGGGGCCGAAAGTGTTACGCCCATTTCGGTTAATTTTCTGGTCTTCGGCGATTATCAGCACTTCCGTTCGAGACGTCAGGTGCCTTACCTTACCTTACCTTACCTTCTGTCCCGACCAGACACTCTGGGGTGTCTTTATGATAACTTTCTGTGCTCTGCCTGCCTGCCTGGAAATGGGAATTGCGCCCCGAACGAACTACTTGCGTAATAGTTGACAAAACTTTCCTCACTCTCCGGCACTTTACCAAATTATAGGTTAGGTGTTGAAACTAAATAACCGAATGCTACCCTTCTAAATTTAAACTATTATACACTTGCTCCGCAATTAGTTATCAACTAAATTGGGGGATATTTCTTGAGGTTATATTCAAGTTTGAAACATGTGTTGATTTGTTTTATTGATTTGATATATCTTAAGGGTATCAATATTATTGTCTACTGCATTGATTATAAACATATAGCAAGTGTTTTAGTTTATTCACATTTTCTATATAGGGTGTAGATTAGGGATGGTCGATATACAGGGTTTTTCAAATGTAAGTCGTATTTTGAAATACTGATATTTTTATCAATCATTAAGCAATTTTCAAATTAAAAATGCCTTTATGCGCAAAAAGAAACGGAATTTATTAAAAATGTTACATTTATCGTAAATGTTGTATGTGGCCGCCATTTTCTTCTTGAACAAGAAGTAACCTTCTTCAATACTATAAACCGCAGCTCTGAGTAGGTCTGCTGGAATAGCTGCTATGATTTTTTTGTGTAATGGATTACTTTAATTGATCGATTGAATTAGGTTTGGTTAAAAACACTATTTTTTTAGATATTCCCATAACCAAAAATCAGCAGGGTTAACATCTGGCGATCTTGCGGAACTAATTACAGGAAATTACCTACTGATAATACGGTCTCCAAAAGTGTTCCTTACAAACTGTTTTACTGAGTTAAAGATGTGCAGAGGTGCATCATCCTGCATAAATATGAGGGAAATTCGCCCCCAATGGTCAGTCAAAAATTAAAATATATTGTATTTTTTTATGAAGTTTAACGTTTTTAGATGTAGATTAATAGCACCTAGTTTATAATAACATTAAGAAGTTATAGAACAAAATATGTATTTATATACAGGGTGTCATATTAGTGCGTTCTCGGAGGATATTTCGGCTTACGTGAAAGATAGAACAATTGTTTCCACACCAAAGTTACTTGGTTTTAAGAGCTGCATAACTTAAAATTATATATACATCACGCGCCACAAAGATAGTAGCGCATGCAACTTGCTTATTTGAAATAGATCACCCTGTATATTATTTTGTTTTTGAATTCCTCATATAAATTTCGTATCATTTAAAAAAAAATGATCTAAGTCGCACCGTTTCGGTGGTATTTGACATTTTTAGACAAAAATGACGGTTATAGTGGTTTCGTAAAGCTGAAATATCTCTTAAGCTAAATGAGATAGAGAGTTGTAGATTTCGTCATTCTCTTAAGAATAGAAAGCGCTATCCCCTGCACTTTAGCCTAAGTTATTTGCCTATGAAATAAAATAAGTTAAATTTATACATTTTCAATCAAGAAAAACGTGACTTTTTATAAATGAAACCACATAACTTATTTGACACCGTTGGACTCAACATTTATTTTGTTGTTCTTTAAGTTAATAACTTTTGTACGTAGATATTAAATCATTTTCGTAAAAACTTATAAAGGTACGGATAAAAATTATGAACTTAATCGAAAAAAAAATGCAATTTTGAGTCAAATGGTGTTGAAAAAAATGGTGATTTGTTCATCATAGCACTTTTCCCGTTATTTTTACAATTGATAATAGACATACTAAACTTATTTCACTTGTGAATCAACTGCAGACAATTTTCATATTAAATCAGGGTTTTGTACGCGTGGCGCATGAAGTGAAATTTCGAGTTTAGAAAAGCCTGATTTGGCTTGATTCGCTTCGCTACGCGCCCCAGCCAAATTTTCAGGCTTTTCTAAACTCGAAGTTTTACTTCATGCTTAATCTGGAACTGGAAGACACTCGATTTATCATTCAAATAATTGATTGTTGTTTTACTAGCGGATAAAGTTCTATAAGATTAAAACACAATGTTAATTTTGATACAACTCAAGAAAAACTCCGAAATCGATCCAAAAATTGAATAACATATGGAGCGTTATATTTAAAAAAAAAAAACAAGTTGTAAAGCGACCAGGAAATTTGGAACGCCCTGTATGTGAGAAAATAATTTAAACTTGTAAAGAAAATGATTCCCTTCGCGCTACGCAACCAAACCAAATTTTCAGGCTTTTCTAAACTTGAAATTTTACTTCATGCTTAATCAGGTAGTAGAAAACAATATTTTGTACAATATTGATAATTTTGATAAACACTCGTCTTCTTGATGTAGAAAAAAACAATTGACATTTTCCTTTAGATACTTTATGGATCACCCTGTATAAAAATAAATACGCCCATCTCCATAGATCTCGTCAAAGTACCCCAAATGCATGTATTATACTTTTCTGTAGCTCGAATAGTTTTTGAGTTGTAGCGTTTTTTTGTAAAAACTGAAAAACGCCGAGAATTTACGCGAGTACACTCGCTTTATTTGTATTTTGCAAAAGTTGTGAATTACTCAATAACCAACGGTAATACAGAAAAATGCTTTGAATAAAAGTTTTAGACAATAAAATTTTGGATAATTTTTGTATCTTCAAGTTCTTTCGTAGCCATCTTTTTTCTTGGAGAAAAACGACAGTTTATTGAAAGATTCGTCAAAACTTATAATTTTTACAAAATTATAAGTTGAAATTATTTATTGAAATAAGCGTGTTTTTAAATTTCGGGATAAATCAGCGTTTTACGCGCCTGGCGCATGAAGTAAAATTTCGAGTTTAGGAAAGCCTAATTTGGCTCGGTCGCTTCGCTTCGCTACGCGCCCGAGCCAAATTTTCAGGCTTTTCTAAACTCGAAATTTTACTTCATGCTTAACCTGGGAGTGGAAGACACTCATTCGGCAATCGTCTATGGCTTATTTTGTCTTTTTCTGTTTTATATAAAACAAAATATGTGATATTAATAAAAGAAGTAATAAAATTATGAACATTGAGAAATGAAATGAAATCATGAATTTTTATATACATCTTTTAAAATCGACTAAAATCTTAAAAATTCATAAAAAAAGCGTCAGCATTTCAAAAAGCAAAGGAAATCTTGGAAATTTACGAAGTTAAAAAAATTTATAAACATAAATCGTCACAAAGTTAACAGAAATCAAAAATACACAGACATTTTGGAAATTCACTAAAATTAATGAAATGCTTTAAAATATTAAAAAATTATGAAATTCGTAAAAATTTTAAAAATTTATATTATATTAAAAATTTATGAAATTCGTAAAATCAAAGGAAATTTTGGAAATTTGCGAAAATAAAAAAAATATAATAAATGTAAATCGTCACAAAGTTAACGGAAATCAAAAATTATAAACATTTTAGAAATTCATTATAATTCATGAAAGGCTTTAAAAATATAAAAAAATATGAAATTCGTCAAAATATTAAAAATTTATAAAATTCATCAAAAAACTAAAAATTTATGAAATTCGTCCAAATATTAAAAGTTTATGAAATTCGTCAAAATATTATAAACCATGAAAGGCCTCAAAATAAATATTAAAAAATCATAAAAGCCCTTAAAATATTAAAAATTTATAAAATATACTATAATTTATTCATGTTATTAACTCTTACAAGTCTTACATTTGTCATTAGAAAATAGTATTGACGAAATAGAGCACGCAATAATAAATAAGTATAAACGTATAAATAGAGGAACACAGCTAAATTGTACAACACGCGACTAGTTACAAATATATAAAAATAAGACAAAATATAAGTGGGTAGGCAGTCCTAGGTTAGCATATAAAGGAGACTAAAAAGATAATATAATATTTAAAAAAAAATAAGACACAACGAATGTTGTTACCTGAAAAATTGAAAAATACAACAGGATTGTTTTCATAAAATAAAACACTAATGTTAAGTCCTGATAAAATATAATAAATTATTAGAGATCATGACGTATAGAACATAAAAATTAAAAAAAATTTTAAAATAAATTACAGAGACAGGACTAGACGGAAAGACCAACTACAGTTAATAGCCAATTTCTGAATTGTAAAAATTAAAAATTTAGTGTAGTTTCATTTAATGTACTGTAAAATTAGTGTTGTATGATATATATACAGGGTGTCTACGCTAAACCGTTCGTTAAAAGTTTATGGGGTTGCCGTTGCACTAAAAATTTGAAAAAAATCTTGTCATACGGTTGAATAAGTTCTCCTCATGTGAAATATTTTCAACTTTATATCACTTCCGGTTCCACCGGAAGTAGAACCAAATTTGTTATTTTAAATGGAACACCCTATATATTAGTAATTTTTTGGATTCCTTGTTTAAATTACAACATATTTTATTTAAATATATGTACACTTATCTCTTATAGGTTTCAAGCAAAAAAAATATTTCTAAAATTCTGACCTCTAAAAGGCATCTTGAAATCTATCTGTAACTTCTCTTAAGTGTAAGATAATAATATGATTTATATCTCTACTTGTACCTAGAGGATGCTTCTATGAGTGTATTAATTGGAAACTGTCAATTTTGACAATAAGTGTTCTTCAAATGTCAATATCGAAGTGCCGTCTTCAATATCTCGTAATTCATTTTTTTTTAATGGAATCACCCATTTTTTATCACATGGTACGATTGGGGGGAAGATTTCCTACAAAAAAGTATTAACAACTATACTCCTAAAGCAAGTGGTTTTCGAATTATTTCGAAGATTCGTTTTTCGTGGCATTTATGCAGGGAATAATGCGCGCATAAGTCGCAACTAAATTTTAGTAGGCAAGTAGTAATGCTTTTGTTTTGTCGCTTATGTAATGCGAAATGTCAAATAATAAAAACAATTAGTACAAAGTTATACAGAAATCAACAAAATTAATAAATATACCCATCAACAAATTATCAATTTATTCTTTATACATGGCAACTGCGATAGAATTGGTACTCCAACATGTAGAATATTTAATGAAACTTATCCACATTTGCCGCCGATGAATAAAACAAGATTTAGAAGATTGGAATCAAATTTTGTTCAATTGGCAGTTGCCATGTATAAAGAATAAATTGATAATTTGTTGATTTGTGTAATTATTCCTTTTGTTGATTTCTATAATACTTTGTACTAATTCTTTTTATTATTTGACATTTCGCAATACAATCGCGACAAAAAAAAGCATACTACTGGCCTACTAAAATTCAATTGCGACTTATGCGCGCATTATTCCCTGCATTAATGCGACGAAAAACGAATTTTCGAAATAATTCGAAAACTACTTGCTTTAGGAGTATAGTTTTATAATACTTTTTTGTAGGAAATTTCCCCCCCAATTGTACCATGTGATAAAAATTGGGTCATTCCATTCAAAAAATTGAATTACAAGATATTGAAGAGGACACTTAGATATTGACATTTTAAGAACATTTATTGTGAAAATTGACAGTTTCCAATTAATTTACTAATAGAGGCATCCTCTAGGTACAAGTAGAGATATAAATCATATTTTTATCTTATTCTTAAGAAAAGCTACAGACAGATTTCAAGATGCCTTTTAGAGGTCAGAATTTTAGAAATATTTTTTTTTTTTGCTTGAAAACTATAAGAGATAAGTGTACATATGTTCGAATAAAATAAGTTGCAATTTAAACGAGGAACCCAACAAATTACTAATATATAGGGTGTTCTATTTAAAATAACAAACTTGGTGCTACTTCCGGTGGAACCGGAAGTGATATAAAGTTGAAAATATTTCATATGAGGAGAACTGATTCAACCATATAACAAGGATTTCTATCAAATTTTGAGTGCAACGGCAACCCTATAAACTTTTAACGAACGATTTAGCGTAGACACCCTGTATATATATATATATATATATATATATATATATATATAATAAATTAATACATACAATACCAAATTTAAAAAAAAAATAAAACGTAAAATAATGGTAAATATGTAAAATAAATAAATAAAATATGTCTAACAGTGTAAATTGAGAGTGGACTAGAATTATCACATGCTCTTGACGCCTTTAAGTTAAAAATAAACGAATGCCTTAGAAATTCACGAAGTGTGAAACTTTAAAGAAGAACGAAAATTTTAAAAATTCACGAATACTGACAACATTTTTTAAAAATTAACGAAAATGTATGAAAAGTATAATGTTTTTAAAATTAACGATGACAAAATCTTACAAATTTGGGAAAATCTTGGAATTTTATGAAAAACTTCAACATTTTTAAAATTAACGAATATTCAGGAAATTTACGAAAATTGTTATAAAAATAAATAGACATTTTGGAAATTCACTAAAATTCATGAAATGCATCAAGTAACGAATGTCTTAGAAATTCAGGAAGTTTTAAAATTCTAAATATTAACAAAAACCTTGAAAATTCACGAAAACTGCTAACATTTATTTTTTAATTGACGATAGTTCATGATAAATATCAATGCTTTTAAAATTGAGGAAAATCTTACAAATTAGAATTGGAATTGTATGAACTTTTCAAATTCTTGGCAATGTTAGTAAATTTTTGTTAATTTTAAAAATGTTGAAGCTCGAAAATCTCGATTACTCATGAAAATTATCAACATTTTTAATACTAACGAAAATCCAAGAAATTTGCGAAAACCGTCAACATTTTGTTGAAAATCTTTAAATTTCATAAAAATCGTCAACAGTTTGATAAAAATCTTTCAATTTTATGAAAATGATCAAGATCAATTATCAATTAAAATCCTGAAAAATCTGTAAATGCACAGAAACTGCCAGGGTTTTAAGAATTAACGAAATGTCGTAAAAAGTATTGGAATTTATCAAGTTAATGAAAATCAAAAAATTTTAAAATTAACGAATATTTAGGAAATTTACGAAAATTGTTATGAAAATGAACAGACATTTAGAAATTTCACTAAACTTCACGAAAGGCGTTAATTAACGAATGTCTTAGAAATTCACAAAGTCTCAAAATTCTAAAGATTAACAAAAACCTTAAAAATTCACGAAAACTGCCATGTTTTTAAAAATTGACGATAATTTATGAAGAGTATTATTATTTTTAAAATTGAGGAAAGTCTTACTAATTTAGGAAAACCTTGGAATTGTATGAAAAGCATTTTTAAAATCACCGAAAATTTCAGTAACTCAAGAAAAACCAAGTTTTTAGTTTATTTTTTCGTAAGTTCTTAAAAAATTCTAACGAGTGTTTTACAATCCCAGATTAAGCATGAAGTAAAATTTCGAGTTTAGAAAAGCGTGAAAATTTGGATTTGCCGGGGCGCGCGAGCGAAGCAAGTCGCGCCCCGGCAAATCCAAATTTTCACGCTTTTCTAAACTCGAAATTTTACTTCATGCGCCACGTGTGTAAAACATTGTTTTTTATATCTTGTTTTGTTTGTAAAAGGTGAATTTTGATAATTTCATAGCCGTCATTAAGCTATTCCTGACAACATTATTTATCTTAGGCAAAGGTCTCTTAAAAATGAATTTGCAGTATTAAATAATAATAAATATTAAATCTAAAATATCGATACTTTTCATTACGATATTTTACCGTATCGATTCTTTGATAAACGATATAATCAATACTCAATATTTTTTGGGATCGGAACATTCCTAGTGCGGGGGTATGTTATAATTATTTTTTCAATCGGCCATTTTAAAAAAAATATAGGTTTAATAAATTGTTCTAACAATTAATTAACCTCAATAATTCAACATTATATGTATTGTAGTTTTTTAGTTTAGCTATCAAACCAGTGGCGTAGATAGGAGGGAGGGATTTATTAGAGGATCAATCAGATCAAAAAAATTTGTTGTTTTATAATAAATTTATTTTTTTTACATTTTTTGGGATGCTTATAAATAATAACCGTATACAATTAGTGATCGCTACTTTTTAATATCTGACGCAGGATTCTGGGATACGCATCTTGATGGTCTTGCTTGGGGACTTTTGGCTGAAGTCTGGGCTGGCACCCTTTTCGATTTGTTTCTTCCACAATTCAGCGACGTTGGTCCTTTGAACGCAATGGACTTGGACGCTCTTTTCAATCATCTTGCTAGAGCTGCAGGAGCCTTGACAAGTTGGGAGTGGGCGGATGGTGAAGCAAATTTCGTTATCGTCTTCTTGGATTTCATAACGAGTTTGGTGCTTGGTACAGGAAAAGCTTCCAGATTGTTTGTTGTGGTGGTTTTGACGGTGTCCGTCGCGGTTGTTCTTGATTTGGGAACGTCCGGATTCGTAGTCATTGATAACGTTAGCGTAGATAACTTCATCATCGTAACATTCGGATTGTTCAGCGCGGGATTGGAATTGCTTGGTCTTGCCTTGGGCATCTACGGCATAGGTGGCGGCGAATTCTTGTGGATCGCGAAGGATGCATTCCTTGGGGGTAAGGAAATCGTTGTATTCTTCGCCGGTGAAAGTTCCGCAAAGACCACGAACGGCGCCACGGAATTTGTCATGAACAGTGGAAATTCTTACACGTTCCCCATCATAAATAATGTAGAAGGAGTTGCGTACTTCAATCTTAACTTCTCCGCTTGGAAGGCCGTAAATCTTGATGTATCCGTGATAGAAGTCCTTAGTTTGTTTGTGTTCGTATTTGATTTGTTGACCGTCAACCATGACAATAGCGCATAGAGCATCTCCAGAGCAATCACCTTGGACTGGCTTCATGTCAATTTCAACAAGTTTACCTTGAGTTTGTGGGGCACGGAGGGTCATCTTGGCTTCCTTTTCCTTTTCAGATTGTCCATCGCGAACAAGAACGACGTATTGTTCGGTTTGGAGATCCTTTTGTTGTTGTTGGTAGGATTCACGGTGACGACCATCTCTGGCGAAGGAAGGAACATATTGCATCATGACAGTCCAGGAGTGTCCCAGATCAAGTGGGTAGCTCTTGTTGTCAAAGGTGTTGGCAGCAGATTCATCAACAACGCAGTATGCTATTGAAAATATATTTAATTAATTTACAGACATATTTTACTAACATTGAATACTTACGCCTGTAGGTGTCAATGTTAATAAGTTCGCTGTAGAAGCGGGTGCTGACTTGGTGAACTGGATGTACAGCAACCAATTGTTTAGCCCAGTTGGAAACGCGGATATTGCTAATATGAGATTGGATATGTTGTCCATTGATGGTAACGTTGACAGCTTCGAAGTCTGGTTCGAAACGAGCTTCCAAGTTCAACTGGTTTTGTTTGCCGGATCCTTCTGGGTCAACAGTGTTTTCATCAAGGTTGTAGTAGGCCAAGTAGCGGATAGCATTGTAGGCTTTCTTGGTCATGTTAAGAACCTTTGGGCTAACGTTTTCGTAGTTGATCTTTACTTGAACACGATCCATAAGATTAGCTTCAGCGGTCATGTTAGCGCAAGCTGGAAGGTATTGGTTTCCGTCCTTCATTTCTTCACGGCATTCTTCAGCGCGTGGGTGGTTCTTGAGATACCTCTTGCGAGATTCGCTTTGTTGGAATTTAGCATTTACATTGAATTTAGCTCCAGATTTGATATCTTCACCAAAAGCGAAGTCAATGTCGGCAACAGAGGTTGGGTCGAATTTCAAGGCGTAGTTAAAGTCAAGACCGTTGGTGTTGGGGAAAAGAGCTTTAGCGGACATAGCAGCTTCGAATGGTTTGCTTTCATGTTGGTCGGCAGAGGATTTCTTGCAGTATAAAAGAACGCGAGCCTTGGAATCAGCTGGGGATCTAGCAATAGCAGCAGTAGCGATGTATTCAACCTTGTTGTGTCCATCTAATTGAATAGAAATATCAACAACGCTGGCATTGGCGCTAGAGGTTCCAGCCAAAGCCATATCAACGAAACGTTCCTGGCGTTGCTTAGATTCACGTGGAAGTTCAGAGAATTTTTGGATATCTGGGCTAGATCCAGAAACTTTGCCATTTTCGTATTTGTTGGTGTAGCCAGCACGTACTTGGATTTTTCTGTTGGATTTTTGAGCATCAAGTTCAACAATCAACTTAGAGTAGTGAAGAGATTCAGAATTGAATGGAGCGATCAGAGCAGAAACTCCATCTTGGCGACTGACTTGTTCATAAACAGAGTACAAATCCATGAATTTGGCATCAGATTCATAATTAACGTTCAAAGCAAGTCCAGCTTGCTTTCCAATAACAGTTTGGAGTTCGGACTCTGGCTGTTCGGATTTAATAACCTTTAAGCTATGGCTATGGGCAATTGGTTCCAATTCAAGGATATCATGTTTAGCAGTGTATGGGTAGGTACGATATTCAAAAAGTTTGATGTTCTTGTTGGAGCTGCTGCTGGCTGGTTGCAACACAATGTGAAGTTGTTGTTCCTTCATATCGATTTCAACTTGAGCCTTGATTGGCATATGGACTTGGATATTCTTGTCATAACCGCTGGTGTATCTTTGGTGATCACATGGGGTAATGAATCCAAGTTTAGCTTGGATCTCGGTGGAGGCAACAATAGATAATTCAGCTTGGCCAGTAACAGAGTGCGGAAGACGAATGTTTTCACCGTTGCTAATCTTGGGGTCAGCAGTAGCACGAATTTGTCCTTGAACGCGCAAAAGAGTTGGAGCATCCAAAGTGTAGATGAATGGGAAGGCCATTTCAGTTGGGAAGCTAATAGCAAGTTCGTGGCGGTTTACAAATTTGGTCATATGGATTTCTTGTCCGTTACTAAGCATGCTTTCCAATTCGCGAACAACTAAAACATCCATAAATTTATAATTTGTTTACAAGATTACACTAGCAATTTCTTACCATGTGGCAACAAATCAAGAGTTTGGTTGTTGAAAGTGAAGAAACGGGTAGCACCACCGGCGATTTGAAGAAGAACATTTCCTTCAAGTTGTTCACGTTCGGCATTCTTGATGTTAAGCAATTTAGCGATAGATTCGCTGGACCATTGGTTTTGTTGGGCTTCTTCGTAGTGTTGTTTTTGTTGCTTTTGGTCACGTTCATATTTATCGGTTTGTCTTTGAAGAACGTTGGTAAGTTCATCAATGCTAGAAACCATAGCTTGTACATTTAAAACTTGGAACCTGGCTCTAGAAAGACCGGTACGGAGAGCGTATTTAATTCCTTGTGGGAATAAGCTGTCATCACTTCCGTAAGTTTGGATAGTTTGCTTGTAGTAAAGATTCATTTGCTCTTCAACGTAATCTTGAAGATAATTTCCAGAATATTGAACTCCATAGGTGTTGGTGGTCAAAAGTGGCTTGGCGGCACGGGCATTGTGGGAGCTGTAAAAAATCTGTATAAGTAATTATAAGAAACTATTGGTTTTATACATACAGATGAATGAATTGTTCTCCTTCCAAGTCAGCGGCATTTTCAATAGATGATTTGACGGCAGCATTAACTTGTTCATCAGTGTCAACATTGGTGTATTGAGCCATGCGTTGAAGAACAGTGGCACTTGGGGTGGTGCGCATGAGTTGGTAAACAGCAGCAACGCGTACTTCAGAAGCTTCGCCGGCATTTTGGTAAATCTTGTACAGAACATCGCGGGCTACTTTAGGTTGGGTCTTAACAAGTTTGTCCATAGCAATGACCATTTGCAAGCGTTGGAATTGAGATACTTGCTTTTCACCTTCAAGATATGGTTCGAAAACTGCAAGAATTTTTTGATGGGCAACGTTTCCAAGAGCACGAATGTAAACAAGGACTTTGTGGCTGTCAGCATTTTGAACAGCTTCGTTAAGTTTGTGTTTCAATTCTGGGATCAATTCTTGAACAATGAATTCTTGGCCCTTTTGGCTGCGGAATTCACCAAAGCTGTGGACTGGGAATTCGTTATGGGAAACCTGTTCGTCGATGTAAACCTTACGAGCAAGAGTGCAGTAAGACAAGAGAGCGGTGTCATTGAGGATAGCTTGTTTAGTAACGGTTTTTTCTTTCAAAGCTAATTCGTAGAAGGTGCGCATGTACTCTTCAGTTGGTTGACGAGCAGATTGGGCCATGGAAGCAATAACTTCAGCGGCTTCTTCGGATTCGATCTTTTCGGATTTAATCCATTCTTGGATGGTCAACAAAGCTGGTCCAGTTCCACATTCGGCAATGGCATCGCGCCAGGCCTTCCAGGCTTCAGCTTGAACTCCCTTATGTTCTTTAGTGTACAATTTGCGAGAAACTTGTTCCATTTCTTTTTCTTCCATGATGCGGGTAAGGGATCCCAAGATAACATATTTGGCAAGGGTTTGTTCCTTTTGAATGCGTTCTGGATGTTGGATTTCCTCGGCAATTTGTTGGGCAATCTTTTGGGCGGCTTGAACAGCATCAACCTTTTGGGAAGTCTTTACATTCTTGCCCTTGTTTCCAATGTACAATGGAAGAAGTGGGGAATGTGGTGGTTGGGACAACTTAGCTTCTTCTTGGGCCCATTGTTCTTCAGATTCAACGGATTCAGAGCTGTCTTGGTTGGCAGAGCGACGTTGTCTGTAGTGAACGCGTTCTTCAGAGGAAGACCATCTGTGTTGGTCTTGGCGTTTGCTTCCTTGTCTGGCACCATGATTTCCAGAGAATGGAGTGTTGAAAGTGTAAGTTAAGGAGCCAAGTTGTTGTGGCTCTTGTGGCCTTTCGAAAGATCCGGAAGCTGGTTTGACTTCTTGGAGGGTTAAGTTAAGGTGACTTACTACCATACCATTTTGTTCGCTGTTGAGGGTTGGGGCAACGACGATCTTGTTGGTGGTGGTGGATGATTGGATGGTGTAATGTTTCAAGGATCCAGATACGATAGCACGGCTTACAGAAGAGCGAAGGAAGAAGTCTCCCATTTTGTTGGTAGCTGGTTCGAAATGACCCATACCTCCAAGACCATAATAATAGCTGAGGCGTTCTTCTGCGCGGCTGAAGTTCTTGGTCTTGACGATTTCGATTAATTCACCGTCTCCCTTAATTTGTGGCATGGGGACAAGCCATGGTTGGGATTGCAAAACATGTTCTGGCAATGGGCTGATGTCGTAAAGGGTTGCGTAGGTACCAGTGATGGTATCTTCCATAGCAATGAAGTCAGCGCTATTGTCTCCTTCTTGTGGAAGTTGGTTACCGTGGGATTTGACGGCATTTTGACCTTGGGTATCAAGTTGGATTTGGCTTACAAAACTCTTGATAATGTTGGCTTGCCAGTTGTGAACTTGAGAATCAACGATAACATCGCGAACAATACCGTTCTTCATGACGATTTGGAAAGGTTTTTCGCTGAGTTCCAAATCTTTGTAGTTCAATTCGGATTCGGCGATTTGGGATTTCCAACCATCGGGGAATTGGGTATGTACTGGGCTGTATTTAGCGTTGACAATTTTAGCCATCAAGTTACCATCGGATTCTGGACGAATGACAAGCTGAGCCTTCATAAAGATTCCAGAGAATTGATTTTCAAGATCGTGTAATCCAGTAAGGGTACGTCCACGGACTTGATAGACGTATTCCTTGTTGTTTTGCCATCCGTATTCGGAGGCAGCGGCAAAACCGACTGTAAGCAATAATCAATCAATTAGAAAGAAAGTAATGTGATAATTCATGTGTTTCGGCAAAAAGGGTATACAGGGAATTTTTCTTTTAAGTATACATATGCATATCCTATTTTCAAAAGAGTTCAGTTTGAAGCTTAAAACGAGTGTTTTCCACTCCCAGACTAAGCATGAAGTAAAATTTCAAGTGTAGAAAAGCCTGAAAATTTGGCTCGGGCGCGTAGCGAAGCGGAGCGACCGAGCCAAATTAGGCTTTTCATGCGCCACGCGTATAAAACGCTGATTTAATGTGAAATGGTCTTTAACCAATTAACAAGTGAAAAACTTTTAGTATATTAATCACCAATAGTTTAAATCACGGTGAAAGTGGTACGAAAGACAAATCATCATTTTTTGTACTTGTGTTTGCATAACTTTAGAAAAATAAATTTATGAAACAAAATACTAACTCAATTCCCCCTCATCACAAAAAGCTATCTACACCACTGCATCAGGATATGTATACTTAAAAGATAAATTAATTAACGCCTTATACTGTTTTACAGTTAGTAATTTTAAAAATATATTTAAATATAAAGTATAAATGAAATTCCAAATTCGTGGATGCAGAATATTACAAAATGAATCACACTTTTAAAAGATTTATATATTTTAGCAATCATTAACTTAATACATGAAAGTAATAAAAGTATTAAATACAAATTAATAGGTAACTTACCGAGAGCACACAAGAAAAGTTGCGACCACATATTGGATTGACACGGTCTTGCAAGTGTGCCGATTGAGAAAACCGATCAGCTTTTTATACTGAAATTAAGCTGATTGAGCGAATACATATTAACGCAAATTCTCACATTAAATGCATTTTATCAATCAATGCTGAGATAGCTATCCTTTATCACTGCGTTCTCTACAATTTCATTCACTAAATTAGTTATCGCAATTTCGATTGACCTTAAACTTCATACTTTATTTAATTGGTAACCAACTCCGCGTTTTAATTAATTAATTAATCCATTTATTGAACCTAAAAGAGTTATAAAAGGCCACCGACGCAGGTCTCTAAACCATCCCTTGATTTATTTATCAAGTTTTTTTTTCTAAATTCAATTAAAACATTGTTTGTATTATTGTTTTTCCTATTTAATGAGTGAGTGTTTAAATAATTATTGCAGAAATTGTTTCACCAAAGTTTTCAACACAAAATTACATATTATTAGAAAAAATAATGATAAACAAATTTCAAATAACAAAATTTAAAAAAATATTACAGTCTTAATTTTGCTCCTTCATGCTGGAAATGGTTTAAGCTACTTTTTCGCCACAAAATTGTTTCACAAAAATGTCGGCTATTGAAAATATTTTACAACAATTTCAAATGTGTACATCAACGTTCTTATAAGAAAGATCAAGTTGCTCGATGTTTTATTCATTACTCAACTGCTTTCATTTTCATTTGCCCAAAAAGTAAGCGATTTCGAATTAAAAGAGCCTTAATTTGCAGTAAGTATAAACATCTTTGCGCTTAATACAAGCCCACAAAAATTGATTGAGGTGGTTTATTCCTTTCGAGTTTCAAATTTCCTTTCGAGTTTCCTGTTTAGATAAACATGAAAATTAGGTTGCGAAGCGGAGCGACCAAATAAAATGTTCAGGCTTTTCTAAACTCGAAATTTTACTTCACGCTTAATTTGGAATTGGAAACACTCGTTTCAAATATCGAAAATTCACATCAAAAAATCCTGATATATACAGGGTGTTTCTAAAGTGATGTGAAAGATTATACAGGGCGATTTTTCGGCAAAAATTAAGGGAGGTCTTTTATATACTTTTTTGTTCAAAATCCCTTTAAGTTACAGCGCTCTAAAGTTAAGATAAAAACATGTTTTTATTTCATATATTCACTGTGGAAGAATTTAGAAGAATGAAATTTGGCAGATAACTGTTCCTACTACATTTTTCTAACCCAAAAATGTTATTACAAGGAGGTGAAAAATCAACCCCAATAATAGTTTGCATCAGAACTTTTTAATGAGTCTACATTGTTTTGTTTCAAAACTTGATTTAAATGGAGGGATTTCATCTGCAACTTTTATGTCTCTTGATATTTTCTTCTAAAATTGTTAGTTTGTTAGTTTGATCACAAACAAATAAAATAATACATAGGCGTATTTAACATAATTCAGAGATTGGTTATTATTTGTTTAGAAATATCAAGTAGGCTGATGTTAAATAAAATCATACTATTTTCTCAAATTTCTAGAGAGTTTTATACGTATAGACTGAAAACATGTTACACAATGAAACACTTTTAACTTTGTTTGTATAACACGTTTTATTTAATGTGACTGCAGTTTCGACAAATTTAGCTTGTCATTATCAAACATGGAGTAACTTAAACTAGTTTAAGTTACTCCATCTTTGATAATGACAAGCTAAATTTGTCGAAAGTGCAGTCACATTAAATAAAACGTGTTATACAAACAAAGTTAAAAGTGTTTCATTGTGTAATTAACATGTATAACGAAGTAGAAGCCTCCACAATACAGAATTTAATACAGAAAACATGTTGCACAACTAAATAAAACTTTATTGAAAGAATGGCATTTTATGTAACTCTGTAACTTGGAGAGGAAGAAGTTTTGTACAAAAAATTATATAAAAGACCTCTTTTTGCTGAAAAATCATCCATTAAAATCATTCGCATCAATTTAGAAACACCTTGTATATTATGTTTCGTTACACACATATATTACCTATAAAAGTTTATTTCGTGTAACCAAATCTTCTAAAATACAAGCTTCTTCTAATTATATTTACATATCTAGATGTAAACAATTTATATATATGTTTGTCATTTCTTTATTGTATTTGCATGGCTTTTATTATTGTTATCTTTAAATTACTGTACCTATATTTTTATACTACATGTATGTTGCTGTAAAATGGTTGATCCGTGAATAAATATTATTATTATTATTATTATTATTAAATATCCATAAATAAATTTCTCGAATTTTGAGTAAGACGAAATAAACATTTATAAATATATTAACGTGAGATCAAACTTAAGTAGTATACAGGGTGTCCGTATTTCGACAGAATGTTTGGGGATCTTAGTTTTTAAAAGAGATAAAAAGTTGGTTAAACTAGGGCAAAGTTGTATATTTTTGTTTTCGAGATATCACTAAAAAAATGATTTTTTAAAATTCCGTGTTTATTTTTAATTCAAAATCTATTGAGTCTAGACATATATAACTTTATTATAAGGGCACTTTTTAATAAGGAATCTAGTAGCATATTTAATTTTAAGATATCTATAACATTTACCCGGGAACCATAGCCAACTTTCGCTTTTCTTATGGGTGCCATTTTGGATTTTTATAAAAGTAAGAGTACTTTTTTCTGAACTCAGTGATGTATCACACTTATAGTTTATTTTAGATAGGATATTTAAAATTATTATATTTTCTTTTTTGTTAAGAGTGCATTGAAAACAATGATATCACATTTATTAATCAACAAAATTTTGACAGTAGTCATTTAATTGTAGCAGTCAAAATAAATTCATTTTTACTGCTACAATTAAATGACTACTGTCGATCTTTTGTAATAATAAAAAGTAACGATCATCATCAGAAATGACATAAAGTAAAAAAGTGTCTTGTTCAAATGTAGAGCAACGATAAAACTTTATTATTCTTCACACAGGAAAGGACGAATTTCATTTGTAGTGCATCTATGTGTCAGAATTAGGTTATAACGCTGCCCAATTCAAACAAATTTTGGTAAATAATTGTAAACCATTTTTGACTTTGTGTCTAATTTTTTAATATACTTTGCGAATCTAACGTATACATTTTATGTCAAGAAACACGAATTTCTTAAATGTTATATTACTCTTTACTATAAAATCTAGTTTTTTATAGTTTTTTGTTGTTGTTGTTGTTGTTGTGTGGGAGGGGAAAATCCATTTACGGACGGAGTGTCGGACTCCCTCCAGGCGGAGAACTACCGACTAAAAACCCCTCCCACCTTCGACTACAAGGTTATTAGCCGGTTTACTCGTCTTTTCAAGACTTATTAATAAAATAATAATAATAATATTTTTTTATAGTTATGAGTAACACTAACGCATAACTATTATCAATATTTCGTTTATAAACAAATACGTTTTCTATCAGTACAGTAATGAATCAGCTCATCAAGGGTGATATGTAACTAAATTATGAGCACATTATGGGTCCTAGGACTTGTCAAATGAGTGAGTTATTCAACTGTTTCCTGGAGATTCGTTACAAAAAACAAAAGATTAAAATTTTACACATTTATGTCCGGTATTATAAACGATTAATAAATTATTAGATAACTATTTGTGGAGTAAATTTATTTACCTAGTAAACTAATGGGCAAATAAAATTGCGTATTATGAAGCAAACCTCCCAAATAAATAGCAATTTTAGAAATAAATAATTTAATTAGTAGATTACAGACCAAAATTATACATTTTCATTGTGCCCATAGCTGGAACCACCCGTTATTTGAATTGAATTGTCAATATTTCAAATTAAATTGTCAATCAAATTGAAAATTTAGTATAATTCTTTATAATTATGGAAAATAACCGTGGAATAGGACAGAATTACACAGAACAAGAAAAAGAAAGCTTATTAGAAATTATAAAAGACCTTGACGAGTGTTTTCCACTCCCAGGCTAAGCATGAAGTAAAATTTCGAGTTTAGAAAAGCCTGAAAATGTGGTTTGGTCGCGTAGCGCGAAGCGCGGAGCGGCCAAACCAAATCTTCAGGCTTTTCTAAACTCGAAATTTTACTTCATGCGCCACGCGTACAAGACAGTGATTTCAAGTGAAGTTCACTCGTTCACAATATTTCAGTGTTTTCAGTGTTTAATACGCGTGACGCATGAAGTAAAATTTCGAGTTTAGAAAAGCCTGAAAATTTGGTTTGGTCGCGTATTACAAAAGATCGACAGTAGTCATTTAATTGTAGCAGTCAAAATGAATTTATTTTGACTGCTACAATTAAATGACTACTGTCAAAATTTTGTTGATTAATAAATGTGATATCATTGTTTTCAATGCACTCTTGACAAAAAAGAAAATATAATAATTTTAAATATCCTATCTAAAATAAACTATAAGTGTGATACATCACTGAGTTCAGAAAAAAGTACTCTTACTTTTATGAAAATCCAAAATGGCGCCCATAAGAAAAACAAAAGTTGGCTATGGTTCCCGGGTAAATGTTATAGATATCTTAAAATTAAATATGCTACTAGATTCCTTATTAAAAAGTGCCCTTATAATTAAGTTATATATGTCTAGACTCAATAGATTTTGAATAAAAAATAAACACGGAATTTAAAAAAATCATTTTTTTAGTGATATCTCGAAAATAAAAATATACAACTTTGCCCTAGTTTAACCAACTTTTTATCTCTTTTAAAAACTAAGATCCCCAAACATTCTGTCGAAATACGGACACCCTGTATACTACTTAAGTCTGATCTCACGTTAATATATTTATAAATGTTTATTTCGTCTTACCCAAAATTCGAGAACTTTGTTTTAGGATATGTAAATATAATTAAAAGAAGCTTGTATTTTAAAAGATTTGGTTACACGAAATAAACTTTTATAGGTAATATATGTGTGTAACAAAACATAATATACAAGGTGTTTCTAAATTGATGCGAATGATTTTAATGGATGATTTTTCAGCAAAAAGAGGTCTTTTATATAATTTTTTGTTCAAAGCTTCTTCCTCTCCAAGTTACAGAGTTACAGAAAATGCCATTCTTTTAATAAAGTTTTATTTAGTTGTGAAACATGTTTTCAGTCTATACGTATAAAACTCTCTAGAAATTTGAGAAAATAGTATGATTTTATCTAACATCAGCCTACTTTATATTTCTAAACAAATAATAACCAATCTCTGAATTATGTTAAATGAGCCTATGTATTATTTTATTTGTTTGTGATCAAACTAACAAACTAACAATTTTAGAAGAAAATATCAAGAGACATAAAAGTTGCAGATGAAATCCCTCCATTTAAATCAAATTTTGAAACAAAACAATGTAGACTCATTAAAAAGTTCTGAAGCAAACTATTATTGGGGTTGATTTTTCACCCCCTTGTAATAACATTTTTGGGTTAGAAAAATGTAGTAGGAACAGTTATCTGCCAAATTTCATTCTTCTAAATTCTTCCATAGTGAATATATGAAATAAAAACATTTTTTTATCTTAACTTTAGAACGCTGTAACTTAAAGGGATTTTGAATAAAAAAGGATATAAACCTCCCTTAATTTTTGCTGAAAAATCGCCCTATATAATCTTTCGCATCACTTTAGAAATACCCTGTATATATCAGGATTTTTGTATGTGAATTTTCGATATTTGAAACGAGTGTTTCCAATTCCAAATTAAGCATGAAGTAAAATTTCGACTTTAGAAAAGCCTGAACATTTTATTTGGTCGCTCCGCTTTGCAACCTAATTTTCATGTTTATCTAAACAGGAAACTCGAAAGGAAATTTGAAACTCGAAAGGAATAAACCACCTCAATCAATTTTTGTGTGCTTGTATTAAGCGCAAAGATGTTTATACTTACTGCAAATTTAGGCTCTTTTAATTCGAAATCGCTTACTTTTTGGGCAAATGAAAATAAAAGCAGTTGAGTAATGAATAAAACATCGAGCAACTTGCTCTTTCTTATAAAAAAAAGTTGATGTACACATTTGAAATTGTTGTAAAATATTTTCAATAGCCGACATTTTTGTGAAACAATTTTGTGGCGAAAAAGTAGCTTAAACCATTTCCAGCATGAAGGAGCAAAATTAAGACTGTAAAATTGCGTATTATAAAGCAAACCTACCAAATAAATAGCAATTTTATAAATAAATAATTTAATTAGTAGATTACAGACCAAAATTATACATTTTCATTGTGCCCATAGCTGAAACCACCCGTTTTTTAAATTGAATTGTCAATATTTCAAATTAAATTGTCAATTAAATTGAAAATTTAGTATAATTCTTTATAATTATGGAAAATAACCGTGGAATAGGACAGAATTACACAGAACAAGAAAAAGAAAGCTTATTAGAAAATATAAAAGGCCTTAACGAGTGTTTTCCACTCCCAGGCTAGGCATGAAGTAAAATTTCGAGTTTAGAAAAGCCTGAAAATGTGGTTTGGTCGCGTAGCGCGAAGCGCGGAGCGGCCAAACCAAATTTTCAGGCTTTTCTAAACTCGAAATTTTACTTCATGCGCCACGCGTACAAGACAGCGATTTCAAGTGAAGTTCACTCGTTCACAATATTTTTAAAATATAAATCCCATTTTCTAGATATAACATTTTGGTTTAATATTTCTAATGGCCATTAGAAATATTAAACCAAAATGTTATATCTAGAAAATGGGATTTAGGTTACATTATAAATTTCATCACTTTATCGTTCTAATTATAGTTATAGCAAAATAAATAAAGTTATGGCACAATTAATCATTTAGTCAATTTTCACCTTTTTAAATAATTTTACATATGAAAAATAACTTTGTTATTGCACGTAAAAAAAGATTTAGGTTTGATTTCAAAATTCAGCTCGCTAAAAAATGAAGTAATGCCAAATCCAATCCACATTTGGTCGATTTTCACTTAGACCATACTCTGAAAAAAAATAGGCTAAATGCTATTTATTACCAAAAATGTATACCAAAAGTGTAACTTCTGTATAATTTTACTGTTTTCATATCTGTAATAGTTATAAGCATGAGAAAAATCATTTATAAATCCCTATGCAATCTTTTCGCTATTCTATAAATTTAAAGTTATTGTTTAAAGGAGGAATATTTAATTAGAACCACCACATAAACCAAACACATTAAAACTTGACCAGCCCAATAATTAATAACCAGACTTCTCTTCCTCGATATTCCTTGGAGGATGGCACGCGGTGCATGAACCATTAAAAACATTCATGCATTTTTAATAAAGTACTTCAATCTTGGTCAGTACGTTTATCCCTGTTAATTACATATTATTAAATCGAAATAAAGTATAAAACACGAAAAGGCAATGCATTTCAAGTAACATCCCGGTACAAGAACTATAATTATAAGTTAATAGTCTAGAACTACTGCCTTACCAATAACAGATTATATTATTATAAAAAAAAGAACATGATTTAAATGGTAAAACATTATAATCGCTACTCTGCAATAATTGAAATATGTTCAGGTGGGAATAATAATAATTGGTTTTAATTAGTTATTTCACTTTCGACGGAAATTTAAATGACTTAATTAAGATAAAACTATGTATATTCAAGTACTTGCTTAGTTTATTATAAAAATTGTTGTGTATAAAAAAATTATGACTAAATAATTAGTTGTTCTGGTATACCTGCTAGTGAGAGTGTGTCCCACGTTGACTAATAGCTAGATCAACAAAGAACTATTTAGTCTTAGCATGAACTTGAGATTCTTTATTTTAGTCATGAAATAAAATGTGATTTTTTACATTTTTCATCATTTTAGTAGTTTTATTTCCAAACAATCGTTTTTTTTTTCTAAATTATAAAAGTGTTGATTCTTTTCTATTTCTCGAAACATACGCGCCACACGTATGAAACACTGATTTAGTGTTAAGTTCAAAACTTATAAAAACATTTTTGAATTATAGGTTTTCGTATTTTCATTTATTACACTCAGTACTTTGTACTCATAATTGTACTAAAGTACATTTATTACGTACTTTTACTTAGTACTCTAGTACAGTTTGCGTAGAGTACTTGTACTCAATACTCGAGTACATTTTACTTGTACTCAGAACAGCTGTGCTCATATGCCAATCTTAGTTAAAAAAACAATATAATTTCATATCCATTTTTTTCACAATAAACATCGGAAAGTTACGATTTTTTTATATCTTCCATTGTTTCGACTTAGGTGCATTTTTTTCACATGAAAAATCAGAAAGTTACGACATGTTCCGATGTTTCGATTTACACCTTTTATATAAAGTAAATGGGGGCCTCGGTGTCCGAGTCGGTAAAGAGACCCTGCCCACAGACCAAGAGGTTGCGGGTTCGAATCCCGTCCGGTGAAATAATTTATGAATAATAAATGATTCCACCCGGGTCCATGGATGTAGTGTAGTTTGTGTTGTTTCAGGAGTAAATGGTTATTTATCGAAATTAGAATTGCTTAAAATACATTGAAATGTTAAATATGTAAATAGATTGATGGCTGCTGGTCTAGATACCAGGGCCAAAAAAAAAAACAAACAAATATAAAGTAAAAATCAACGTCCACATAAAACTAGGGGAATTACCTATGTTTCGTCAAGTGCTTTTCTAATTTAAACACATAAAAAAAAACTTGAAATGTAAAAAAAACAGGGATATTTTTCTTTTAAGTATTATAACTACATATCTGAAAGTAAATTGGTTGAGACCGTTAAATTATGAAAAATTTTATAAGCAGTATATTCCGAACCTTACTTGAAATCATTGTTTTAAACGCGTGGCGCATGAAGTAAAATTTCGAGTTTAGAAAAGCCTGAAAATTTGGTTTGGTCGCGTAGCGCTACGCGCTACGCGACCAAACCAAATTTTAAGGCTTTTCTAAACTCGAAATTTTACTTCATGCTTAGTCTGGGAATGGAAATACTTGCTCGAAAGTTTTAGTTTAACGCTAATAACGTTTTGATCGTCAATGTTGTTGAAGTGAATAAATAATTGACAAAAATCATTAAACAACCTTTTACAAGAAAAAAAAAATACTAATTTTAATCAATACTGATGAATTCTGTTGCTTCAATAAATCCCGAGGTTTTTAAATAAATAAACGATTTAATCCAAGTTTTATATACATTTTGTAAAATTTTAAGATTTTCATCTAAACTTCATGAATTTCGTTAATTTCATATTTGTAATTTTCACAAATAACGAAATTTTGATAAAACAAATTATGAAATTAAAGTTGTTGGAAATGTTATGTAATCAATTAAATTGATTCACAATTGCATTTTAGTTTTTTATTTAATTAGATTATCTTATTTTACATTTTGTATATTTTACATTTATTTTTTTTTTTGGTTACTAGAATGTTATTTAAGTTTATGTTGTTACCCTGTAATTGGGTTTTTTGCTTCTTCGGTAATAAAGGTTATTATTATTAATATTAAAGTGTTAAAATTATTTGAATGACATTTTCTAATGATGTTTGAAATTTTTCACAAATTCAATCAATTTCTTCGATTTTGACTATTTGACAGATTGACAGATTTGCAAAATATTAGTATTATTGATCTTTATAAAAAGATCATAAATCAATAATACTATATCTTAGAACAGATTTTGTAAAGTTGGGTTTAGTTAGTTTAGATGTTATTTTGTGGAGATGAGGTAGGTTATTTTATATATCTTTTTATGGAATTGGGATAAATACCATTTAACAGAGTTAGGTTAGGTTAGAATCCGGTTTGTGGAGTTGGGTTTGGTTTAGATGTCATGTTGTGGAGTTGGGTTAGATTAGGTTAGATGTCATTTTGTAGAGTTAGGTTACACACAGCTAATCATAATGTATGTTCGGTTAGATCAAATTCAGGTGGTAATTTTGAAATTTTACATTTTTTTATTCAAATCTTTCAGAATTATTCTAACGAATGTCGTCCAATCCAAGACTAAGCATAAAGTATAATTTCGAGTTTAGAAAAGCCCTTTGTAGAAAATTTACTTCATGCGCCACGCGTATTAAACACTGATTTAAAGTTAAGTTCAAAACATACAGAAACATTTTTGAATTATAGTTTTTCATATATTTATTTATTGTACTCAGTATTTTGTACTCATAAATGTACTAAAACACTCGTTATTACGTACTTGTACTCCGAACAGCTCTGCTCATATGCCAATCTTAGTTAAAAACAATATAATTTCATATCCATTTTTTTCACAATAAACATCAGAAAGTTACGATTTTTTTATTTCTTCCATTGTTTCGACTTAGGTTGAAATAACGCCGACTCTATTTTTGACAAATAATTTAATTTAATTATTTCATGAATTTTACTCAGCTTGAATTATACTACACTATTTTCTTGTACAAGAAAATAGTATAATAATACACAAAATATGACCAAACGCAAATCTTGTACAATTTTGTATAATGGAAATAGGACATGTTACATTTGGTTTGGTCATATTTTTTGTAATAAACCATGATAGAAAATAGTACACTATTTTCTTGTACAAGAAAATAGTGTCGTCTAATAAATACTTTCTTTGCATTTGGTGAGTTCCAATTTGAAATTATTAAATTCCAATTCGAAATTAATTTTCCCAATTGAATGTTGTTTAATCCCAATTTGAAATTGTTTATTTCCAATTTGAAATTGATTAATCTCAATTTATAGTTGAAAAGGTATAGTTGGAACTAAATACCAAAGTTCTTTATTATAGTGTTTTAATGTTTAGACTAAAAAATATATTGGCGAGTCTAGGGTGGATAGAGTGGGTGGAATGTATGATGATGGGCGGTTTTGAAGGTAGTAAAGGTCCGTTGTGCTGCCGGCTGCGGTTTTACGACACCGCAGGAATGCGCCCGGTAAAACTGATTGATGTGCTTTCTGCATTACCGACGCGACCGACACTACCGACATTAACCGCTCTTATTGCTTATTGCCGGTCCGTTCTGTTCTTAAAATCTGAATTCCACACTTTTTACGATCAGTGCGATCGATAATAAACCGAACGGCATTAGCGAAGAACATTCGCTCTCAAACTAAATAACGAGAAAAAAATAAGTGACGCGAATGGACACTTCCAATCAACAACCTCATTAGCATATACATGTACATCAGTGTTGCCAACTCTAGACTACCAGATGTATAAAAATGTCGCTTAAATTTTTTTAAAAAATCACCGGATTGTATGTTTTGTTGTAACATGAATAATATCAGGTGTTCATTTGAAAACCCGATCGAGAAGGCGTTGCTTCTTTCATAGAAGGAAATGGAACGAAAAAGTGAAGTCGCAGCTTAATTTCGAAAACAATTAAGCAAGCAAATTTGACGAAAATCATCGAAATTTATTAAAATATCAAAGTTGAAAGGAATCATCGAAATTTATCAAAATGTGAAATTTGGCGAAATTGCGGAAAAATAATTAGAAATCTCAAAATTTGACACAACTTGATTTTACTTGATTTTGGATTTTATCACTTTTGAAGTAAAATTTCGAGTTTAGAAAAGCCCCGCGCAGAAAATTTGTCGAGGGTCGCGCAGCGACCCGAGACAAATTTTCACGGGGCTTTTCTAAAGTCGAAATGTTACTTCATGCTCCACGCGTATAAAACACTAAAATATTGTAAAATTTATGTATATTTGAACTTTACTTGAAATCAGTAGCACATGTAATAAAATTTATCAAAATGTCAAATTTGCCGAAATTACGGAAAAACAATTAGAAATCTCAAATCTGACAAAAATCATCATTATAAAAATGTCAAATTTGACACCAATCATCAATTTACTTGATTTTATCACTTTTGAACGAGTGTCGTCCACTCCCAGACTAAGTATGAAGTAAAATTTCGAGTTTAGAAAAGCCCCGCGTAGAAAATTTGTCGAGGGTCGCGCAGCGACCCGAGACAAATTTTCACGGGGCTTTTCTAAACTCGAAATTTTACTTCATGCGCCACGCGTATAAAACACTAAAATATTGTAAAATTTATGTATATTTGAACTTTACTTAAAATCAGTAGCACATGTAATAAAATTTATCGAAATGTCAAATTTGCCGAAATTACGGAAAAACAATTAGAAATCTCAAATATGACAAAAATCATCATTATAAAAATGTCAAATTTGACACCAATCATCAATTTACTTGATTTTATCACTTTCGAACGAGTGTCGTCCACTCCCAGACTAAGTATGAAGTAAAATTTCGAGTTTAGAAAAGCCCCGCGTAGAAAATTTGTCGAGGGTCGCGCAGCGACCCGAGACAAATTTTCACGGGGCTTTTCTAAACTCGAAATTTTACTTCATGCGCCACGCGTACAACACACTGAATTGAAATGATGTTTAAAATATACTCCTTGAAAATGATTCATACAAAATTGATTAAAAATTATTCTCTTGCAAATGTTCGGCCATTTGGACATCGACAATTTTATGAATGATATGCTGAAGATTTCCTAATTTTTGATAGTTTTGACAGTATTTTGCCAAGTTTGACTGTTTTAACTTTAATCACTTTGTCATGACAGTAAATCACTAGATTGTCACTGAAAACTTAAAACAAACACCAGAATTTAGCCACGTCTAAATCACAAACAATTTTTCTGAATGATAAAGTGGAAATCACTAGATTTGATGACAAAATCACTGATTTGGCAACCCTAGTGTACAGGATGCTGCATTTTGGAGGTGCCACGTATGAAAAACTTTTTTATTTGAAGAGATATTGAAAAACCATTTTCGCGAGCCAGGGTCACTTTTTCGTGTTTTAATCAATGGCGAAAAGAAAATTGATCTATCTCTAACCTCGCAAAAACGGTATTTCAATATCTCTTCAAATAAAAAAGTTGTCCATATGTGGCACCTCCAAAATGCACCACCCTATACATACGTACGAACTCACTTGTTGGAAGTTAATGTGAGCTTTTTTTATAGAATAGATTTAGACTGGAATGGCGTTTTGTTAATTACTAGAGGTTAAAATAGCACAAGTTATATTTTAACATTTAGCATCAAAAATATATTTGTTTTCAATACCCTTATAATAATTTGTGAGTGCTTTATCCTCTTTAATTTTATTTAACTATATAAAAGTAGAAGTTCAATTAACGGATTATTCTCGAAGATTAATTTAATTTGTATACTGTTTACTATAGAATTAGCCCATTTGTTTTACTTTAAATTCCATTAATATTGTAAATGTTTATGTTGGTTATGCAACACTGAATTTAATAATATCTTTAATCATATTTTATTTATTTACGCACACAACAAATTACTGCATAATGTAAACTTTCAATTCGATTGTCGATTGATGTTTAATTTAATTGTGAGCATGTGTAATAATAACAAAATATTAATAGAAGGTTAAAAGTGCGATTCTTTTCGCAATCTACAACAAGTTAGTCTTACAAAGACTATATCAAACACTCATTGAAACAACTACTTCCCGGGCTAATACCCCGACGGACATTGAATTATACAACAAGTGTTTGCTGTTACATACAGTAACCTACTGCAAATGTAACAATTTGGGTCAAATTATTCAGGCCATCTATAGACGCGTTTCGAGATTTATCTCTCCTCAGTATAGCTTTGCCACTCCCTCCAAACAATTTGACACCCTAGACTGGCGGTCACGTTACCGTTCAAACATTAGTATAAATGAAATTGCCAATTCTTGGTTGCAGAATACTTCAAACATTAAAAGTGCGATTCTTTTCGCAATCTACCGCCAGTCTAGGGTGTCAAATTGTTTGGAGGGAGTGGCAAAGCTATACTGAGGAGAGATAAATCTCGAAACGCGTCTATAGATGGCCTGAATAATTTGACCCAAATTGTTACATTTGCAGTAGGTTACTGTATGTAACAGCAAACACTTGTTGTATAATTCAATGTCCGTCGGGGTATTAGCCCGGGAAGTAGTTGTTTCAATGAGTGTTTGATATAGTCTTTGTAAGACTAACTTGTTGTAGATTGCGAAAAGAATCGCACTTTTAATGTTTGAAGTATTCTGCAACCAAGAATTGGCAATTTCATTTATACTAATTAATAGAAGGTGTTTGTGTCATGTGTGTTCCACCTTTTATATGTTTCAAAATCATACAATCAGCGTAACCGATTAATTTGTTTAATCCCCTTAACTCAGATACCTACGTAAAAGTAGTGATTACATATAATTTAACTTGTTGGTGCAAGTGGCCTAAATAGCTATTTGCATTGCGGGGAAGGGGGGGGGGGGGGTAGATTCTACTTAATATTTATAATTGAAGCGTGCCATGTGCAAAAAGTCGTAAGTTTAAGTAATGCGTCTTATAAACGGAATATGTTCTAAATGCCATGCTTGTACTTGTACAATAAATGCCGGGCGATATTACTGCTACCAGTAGCAGACACGTTTCGACAATTGAGTCCCTAAATTATCAAAACATCATAAATACCATAATACTTTCACGTTTTATGTTTCTCCTATAAAATATGTTATTTGGTACTTACGACCGTTTGCATATAGCACGCTTCAATTTATTTTTGTAAAGTTTTACAAAAACAAGTACATAAAATAGTTCTATTTTATACTTAGATGTATATGAAAATAAAATAAAAATTATCCTCCTATTTTCCTGTTTCAAACGATCATTTTGGTAGGGGGTGGGATTACCAAGAGAATATATTCATGTCCAGGGTGGCGACCAACTGGAAACACCGGGAAAGTCAGGTGATCGGCAAAAGTCTTGGAGAAGTCAGGAAAATTCGGCCTTTTTAGCGAATTTATATATTAATGATACTAATAAATAATAAGCAAATAATGCGTTTAACGAATTGACTAATTGTTAATTCTGTTCAGAGCACGACTTTGGCACATTTAATAATATCAAACAACATACAAAAATGGCGATGTGCACTTTCCCCGTTACTTGGACAATTAATAAAACATTCATTCGCAATAAATTTGCGAAACAATTGTTATGAAAATCAAAACACTTTTTTGAAAATCATAAAGTTATTTTAATTATACAAAGCAATTAATAATTGATATACCTAATTTATTTTACTCTACAGAATTCGTTAAAGATTTCATTTGAAGTTAGTGATTTATACGCGTGGCGCATGAAGTAAAATTTCGAGTTTAGAAAAGCCTGAAAATTTGAATTTGCTAGGGCGTGAATCGCTACACTCGCGCGCCCCATCAAATCCAAATTTTCAGGCTTTTCTAAACTTGTAATCGCTTAATCTGGGAGTGGAAACCCTCATTAGACGATCAATCAGAAACTTATTTTACAGTTTCCTTTATTATCAAATTTATGATTATGTCAATTAATAATTTTATAAGAAAAAGTTTTAAATAAACCCCCATATTTTAGAGTGGCAAATTAATCTGTAGTGGAAAGAAGTTCCTGAGGGGCTTATGATTATGTCAATTAATGATTTTATGAGAAAATGTTTTAAATAAACCCCCTATATTTTAGAGTGGCAAATTGATCTGTAGTTGAAAGAAGTTCCTACGGGGCCTCCGGGGGAGCCCACGGGGGTCAACTTCATAATTTTAAATGGGAACCCCCATTTTTTATTTTTTATTCGTATAGTTAACTTTAAAATAAATAACTTTTATTTAATGACGAACAAATATTTCATCATTTTGCAGTTGACTCACTTACAAAATCGAGTTAACCAAGAAACGAAATACTTTTTTTGTTTAAAAATTATTAGGTTTATGTTAGTGTCTCGTCGTAAGCATTACAATTACATTTTGAATATTTATTGACATAATTTTCGTTCCCGTTCCTGTTCTCGTTCTATTTTTAGTTCTTATTCAGTTCTCGTTCAAATCCTGTTATTACCGTGTATGTTGATTAAAGATAATTAATTTGAAATCAGTTTATACATCCTAATAAATATATTTACTTACTTACCTGGAAAAATCAATATTTTTTTTAAATTTTTTTTTATTTATTCTCTCACGGGAAACCCCTTTTACAAAGAATATGTACAAAATAATTAATAATATAATGGGAAAAAATTAGTTCAATAAATTTTCCTCATTACAGCGCCATCTATAGAGATTAGAAAAAAGTGTTTAAATAAAAGTAACTTTATTTAAGTTAACTATACTAATCTAAATAAAAAAATATGGGTTCCTATTTAAAATTATGAAGTTGACCCCCGTGAGTCCCCATGGGGGCCTTGTAGAAACTTCTTTCCACTACAGCAGTGGCGTATTTAGGAATTTAGGCTAGGGGAGGGCCTGGGACTTATATAGTAATATATCTTTCATTTTAGTAAGTATGTATATATTAACTTAATATGTAGCCAACATTTTCCAGTAATATTTTAACACGTCTATTCTTTTGCCTCGCTAGATTATCTAAAACTCTCTGTAAATCGATTTCATGCTGTCGATAAACACTCAAGACTACCAATCTATTAAGACGATTCTAAAACAAATGTTACATATATTCATAGCATGAATTTATACATCTATTATGTATATTATCATTATTTCTGTTAAGTATGTTATGTATGTTATGTATGTTTTATGTTAATAGGGGGAAGGGGGGGGGTTAGGCCTCCAGGCCCCCCTATAAATACCCCACTGCACTACATATCAAGTTGCCCCTCTAAAATATGGGGGGTTTATTTGAAACGTTTTCTCATAAAACTATTACTTGTTGAGATATTTGAGTGTCTCAAAATAAATGTATACAGATTTTCGATATTTCGAGATTTTCGCCAATTTATCAAATATTCATGAGATTATCAATATTTACAATACAATACAATATTTTTAACGATTTTCAACATGTTGTGATTTTCGATATTTCGAGATTTGAGACGTTTCAAGATTTTCGTCAATTTATAAGAAACAAACGAGTGTCTTCCACTCCCAGGCTAAGCATGAAGTAAAATTTCGAGTTTAGAAAAGCCTGAAAATTTGGCTCGGGCGCGTAGCGAAGCGGAGCGACCGAGCCAAATTAGGCTTTTCTAAACTCAAAATTTTACTTCATGCGCCACGCGCACAAAACGCTGATTTAATGTGAAATGCTCTTTCACCAATTTACAAGTGAAATAAGTTTAGTATGTCAATTAGCAATTGAAAGGTGATGGGGAAAGTGCTATTTTCGTCGATTTTAATTATAACATTTTCATCAGATTTTCAACATATCGAGATTTTCGTAAGAATTTCGATGTTTTAATATTTATAAAAAATTTCAATATTTCAAGATTTTTAACGATTTATAAAATTTTTATTACATTTTTAATATTTTGAGATTTTCGTCAATTTATAAAATTAATATCAGATTTTCAACATTTCAAGATATTTCTCGATTAATAAAATTTTCATGAGATTTTAAATATTTCAAGATTTTGTCAATTTAAACATTTTCATCAGAGTTTTAACATATCGAGATTTTTGTACGATTTTCAATGTTTCGGGATTTATAAAATTTTCAATATTTCCAGATATTTAACGATTTATAAAACTTTCATTAGATTTTAAATATTTTGAGAGTTTCGTCAATTTGTAAAATTATTATCAGATTTTCAATATATCAAGATATTTCTCGATTTATAAAACTTTTATGAGATTTTCAATATTTCGAGATTTTTGTCAATTTTAAAATTTTCATCATATTTTCAACATATAGAGATTTTCGATATTTCGAGATTTTCGTCAATTTATCAAACATTCATGAGGTTTTCAATATTTCGAGATTTTCAACAATTTATAAAATTTTCATTAAATTTTTAAAGTTTTGAGATTTTTGTCAATTTATAATAATAATATTTATTTGCCCAACGCAAGAATACAGGGACAAAAATGTAAATTTAAACTAAATAATAATACAAAAATAACAATAAATGGATAAGCCTTAGGTATATAAATGCAAGATAATTTGTAAACTTATGGGTTTAGCGTAACAAGAGATACATTAAGTGTTATAAATGGTCACCAAAGAAAATATCATTCAATACATTATTTGCATTGACAGACATTATTATTAGATTTTCAATATTTCAAGATATTTCTCGATTTATAAAATATTCATGCGATTTCCAATATTTCAAGATTTTTGTCAATTTACAAATTTTCATCATATTTTAAACATATAGAGATTTTCGATATTTCGAGATTTTCGTCGATTTATCAAATTTTTAT
Source organism: Philonthus cognatus (assembly GCA_932526585.2). Taxonomy (NCBI): domain Eukaryota; kingdom Metazoa; phylum Arthropoda; class Insecta; order Coleoptera; family Staphylinidae; genus Philonthus; species Philonthus cognatus. The sequence continues at coordinate 31,967,368 of OW052243.1, forward strand.
CAGATTTCGAGATTTTCAACGATTTTCAACATATTGAGATCTTCAATATTTCGAGATTTTCGATGTTTCAAGATCTTCATCAATTTCTAAGAAACAAACGAGTGTCTTCCACTCCCAGACTAAGCATGAAGTAAAATTTCGAGTTTAGAAAAGCCTGAAAATTTGGCTCGGGCGCGTAGCGAAGCGGAGCGACCGAGCCAAATTAGGCTTTTCTAAACTCGAAATTTTACTTCATGCGCCACGCGCACAAAACGCTGATTTAATGTGAAATGCTTTTTCGCCAATTTACAAGTGAAATAAGTTTAGTATGTCAATTATCAATTGTTAGGTGACGAGAAAAGTGCAATTTTCGTCTATTGTTTGTTAGATTTTCAATATTTCGAGATTTTCGTTAAATTATAAAATGTTCATCAAATTTTCAACATATCGAGATTTGTGTAAGATTTTCGATGTTTCGTGATTTATAAAATTTTTAATATTTCGAGATTTTTCGCAATTTTTAGCAATTTTTAGCAATTATAAAATTTTCATTAGATTTTAATATTTTGAGATATAACATGTGAAATGCTTTTTCGCCAATTTACAAGTAAAATAAGTTTAGTATGTCAATTATCAATTGTTAGGTGACGAGAAAAGTGTAATTTTCGTCTATTGTTTGTCAGATTTTCAATATTTCGAGATTTTCGTTAAATTATAAAATTTTCATCAAATTTTCAACATATCGAGATTTTCGTAAGATTTTCGATGTTTCGGGATTTATAAAATTTTCAATATTTCGAGATTTTTAACGATTTATAAAATTCTCATTAGATTTTGAATATTTTGAGAGTTTCGTCAATTTATAAAATTATTATCAGATTTTTAATATTTCAAGATATTCCTCGATTTATAAAATGTTCATGAGATTTTCAATATTTCGAGAGTTTTGTCAATTTACAAATTTTCATCATAGGTTTAACATATAGAAATTTTCGATTTTTCGAGATTTTCGTCGATTTATCAAATATTCATGAGAATTTCAATATTTCGAGATTTTCAACATATTGAGATTTTCGATATTTCGAGAATTTCGATGTTTTAAGATGTTCTTTAATTTGTAAGAAACAAACGAGTGTCTTCCACTCCCAGACTAAGCATGAAGTAAAATTTCGAGTTTAGAAAAGCCTGAAAATTTGGCTCGGGCGCGTAGCGAAGCGGAGCGACCGAGACAAATTAGGCTTTTCTAAACTCGAAATTTTACTTCATGCGCCACCCGAACAAAACGCTGATTTAATGTGAAATGCTCTTTCACCAATTTACAAGTGAAATAAGTTTAGTATGTCAATTATCAATTGTTTAGATAATGGGGAAAGTGCTATGATGGACACATCACTATTTTTAATTTAAGTTGGCTACGCGCTTTAGAAATTGGCCTAAAACGTCAGACCTGGTTCTAGTTCTTTGGGGAGTGCGCATTTCTGCACTGCACTTAGGTCTCATTAGGCCCATTGTGCTAAGGTCAGACCTAATAATTATAATATAAATTTCCGAGTTGCCAACCTGCAATATTTTCTATGGCACTCTAGAAGTTTTCTTTTTATGGAACACACGATTTGCTGTAAATTTGTAGGCATTGTTTTAGCATTGATTATATTATATAATATTGCAGGTTGGCAACTCGGAAATTAATATTATAATTGTTAGGTCTGACCTTAGCACAATGGCCCTAATGAGGGCTAAGTGCAGTGCAGAATGCACACTCCTCAAAGAACTAGAACCACCGGATTTTTTTAAAGCGTTCGATCGCATGCCCCATGACTTACTAATAAAGAAATTAAAGTTATATGATCTTCCATTCAGCATTATTAACGTAGTAAGGTCATACCTAGTAAACAGAAATCAACATGTCGAATTAAATGGGCATAAATCGCGTTGCTATAGTCCGAAAAGCGGGGTTCCTCAGGGATCGAATTTGGGGCCATTGTTGTTTTGTTTATTTATTAATGACGTTGTTAAGATTATTGACTGCGATATTCTCATATATGCAGATGACATCAAACTGTTTGCCCCTATAAAGAGCTTGAATGCGTGTGACTCCCTACAGCATAACCTGGAGCTGCTGAGCATTTGGTGCATTGAGAATAAATTGTCTCTAAATCCCAGCAAATGTTCAGTTGTTTCCTATACACGGAACTATAACCCTATTATATATGAGTACAAAATAGATGAAGTCCCACTAAATAGAGTTAATGAGATGCGGGATCTGGGTGTTCTATTTGATAGCAGGCTCACTTTCAACCAACATATTATGAATACGATAAGAATATGCAGTAAAAGGCTGGGCTTCATTATTAGAACAACTAAGGATTTCAAAGATCAACATACCCTAGTGCTACTGTTCAATTCACTAGTTAGGAGTAAACTCAATTACTGTGCTCCTGTATGGAGTCCCCATTCGCAGCTCTATATTCGGCTTGTTGAGTCTGTTGTAAGGAGATTCTTAAAATATCTATATCTAAAAAATCATGGTTTCTATCCATATCAAGGTTATCCGTATAATGACCTGCTTTCAGAATTTAATATGATGTCTATTGTCAATAACCACAATTTAATAAATGTACTAACACTGCATAAACTAATTCACTACCAAATTGATGACATGTCACTGCTACAGGCACTATCAATCCATGTACCTCGAGCTAACTCTAGAAACCCCTTAACATTTACATACCTCACACCAAACTCAAATCATCACGCTAACTCTCCCATTATAAAAATGATTCGCGCTTATCATTATATTCAATATAATGTAGATATTTTCAATTCTTCTTAAGACTTCAAAAGTAATGCTCTAGAATATTTTTCTACTATGGCTTAAGGTTTTTTTTTGCTTCTAGTGCTCATCTTATCATGATTATTTCATTTCTTAGTTTTGTTATTTTTATTTATTTATTATTGTTATTATTTTTTTCCTTGACTCCTATTCTTATTGTTTTTACCCTCACTCGTTTTCTTTAATATAGGCTCATATCTTTAATATTGTTGATGAAATAAATGTTAACGAATACTATATGCATTTAACTTAAGTTTGTATATTTCTTTGTAAGACATCATGTCTGTCAGAAATAAATGGTTATTATTATTATTATTATTATTATAACCAGGTCTGACGTTTTATGCCAATTTCTAAAGCGCGTAGCCAACTTAAATTAAAAATAGGGCTCGACTTTACTTTACACCGCGTACAATAACATACATTATATCATATATTCACACTGTATTGACATATATCACCAATTAAAATCAATAAATTCACTACGGAAATCATAAAAGTTCACTTTTTTCAACTTTGGAATTTTGACTAGAAACTTTTATAAAACCTCACTGATTACTGTTAACCATTTCAATCTTTACTGGAGACATTACTGAAGTCGAAAGAAATGTTTGTTAAAGACTTCAATCTAACTTCAACTTAAAGTTAGATTTAACCGGATGACGATTATAACACATTAGCATGTACATTACACTTGGACTTATATGGATTTATAGAATAACTAACATAAATTAATACACTCTTGAAAATTCATTTGAGCTGAATTCTAGTTTGTGTCAAGGGCTATATTTCGCCGAAAAAAATGTTTGCTCACGTTGAATATTCCACATACTTCTAGGTTAGGTTAGGTAAGGAGAAAGGTTTGCAATAAAATAAATTGCGTAAATCTCTTTGCGCACGATGATTATTTTACATATTGCTAGGACTCAATATTTTCAAAATTTTTAAACTATTTTTTTTATTTATTTAACATTTCCGGTCGAAATTAATTGCATATCTAGATAGTACTTGTCGAGTACTTTCGATGAATATCATTTTTATCTATAATACCCACGGGGTGTATAGTAAATTCTTACCAAAAATAGTTGATCGTAAACTTGTGTTCCCATAAATATTTAATTAAGAGCGAAATCGATGCAAAAGAGGAAATCATCTTCAGGAATTCCTTTGCGGCGAGAATGGCATTTACGGAATGGACGGAGATATCAATTAAAATGATGTATGGCACTCTCGTAAAATTTCCGAAACACGTGTTAACACATTCAAAATATTTTGGTCGGCGAGGATTTATCACGCCAGAGTGACGATTGTCAGCTGAAGAGGGTTTCACACTATATCCATCAGTTGACAATGATACGCCTCGTCGCCGCAAAAACTAATTAGCGATGTGAAAAATAGCTGCTAATTTGTTATTAGAGCGGCGACAGATTCCTCCTTTATATGCGGAAGTTGTAAAATTGAAACTTAACTCAGATCCATATCACGGGACGTTATTGATGACTTCCCTACCTATATTAAGACGGACCCACAAAGTGTTGCCCTGTCCCTTTTTTTACCATACTTTACACCTTGTTAGTAAATACAAGTAAGTAAAGAGTGATTAATTTAAAATAATGTTTTTTGTTTTTGCAATGATCAAATCATTTTAATTGGCAATCATCACAAAAATATGCATACGTTTCCAACTATTGAATATCGTCGGCTTACAAGTAAAATTTTTGACTTAAAAACAATAAAATGTGAAAAACTGCAATTAAAGAATTTTATTTTGTTGTTACCTTTCCTACTCAGTCATTTAATGAGTTTAGAGTTTTCTATTAATAAAATCGACTTAGGACTTAGTGAAATTTTCATGAATATTTGATAAAATGACGAAAATCTCCAAATATCATCTTTGTATGTTGAAAATATGATGAAAGTTTGAAAACCATGAGTACAATAACTTAGTGGACTTAACCAACAACAGTCAAAAATTGACTTTGTGGATTTCATTTGTAAGCCGACGATGTAATAAATTACTTATTAATTTTATAAAATTTGTCATTGAACCGGTTTCTTGCTTTAAATGATATAAAATTGTACCATAATTGATACAAAATGATGTATTTCATGCAAGAGCAGCGGTGCACGTTTTTCATCTGTTTTTAGAAAAATGTAAATATGTCTAAATTAGTGAAATCATGCACATATTTACCTCAATGAAAATCTACTCTTATTCGATTTACTGCGAATACTCGAAAATTATTAAAAATATCTTTTGTCATTAATAAGACGAATAAATGTTTTTTAAAACCCCACGAAAATACTGCTAAGGCAAGATTAAAAATATACTGCTAAACAAGAATATTTTAAACTTCAATTGAAATCAGTGTTTTATACGCGTGGCGCATGAAGTAAAATTCCGAGTTTAGAAAAGCCCCGTGAAAATTTGTCTCGGGTCGCTGCGCGACCCTCGACAAATTTTCTACGAGGGGCTTTTCTAAACTCGAAATTTTACTTCATGCTTAGTCTGGGAGTGGACGACACTCGTTTATAGCTTCAAACTAAACTCTTAAAAAAACAATATCTGAAGATTTACAGCATATACGCAGTATTTGACATATGTATACTTAAAAAAACTCCCTATACAAAATAAATACATAGGAAGTTACAAAATAATCTTTGAGTAATTTAAAATAATATCGGATAAGTTGATTTGAACAAACATACATATTTCTAACTTTAAAAAAAAAACAGCATAAGTTTACAGTTAGTAGAACTATATTATACATTTTATAGATTTTTATGAAACCTGCAATTTATAACTATCTAAACATCTTTATTCGTGAAATTTTGTATACAGAATATTTACAATTAAATAAAAATATAATGAGTTGTATTAAAAAGAAAATCAAACAAAATTCACAAAAAGGCTATCGACCAGGGGTCTTTCAGCCGGCAATTTATATTTAAAGGTTTTTTTATTTAACAGTATTTTAAGAAATATTGACAATAAACAAGGCGTGTTCACTTTATTTTTACACCTAACAAAAATGTTAAATATCTTACTAATCGCAAAAAATCGCATAATTTATCAAGATTTATTGTAAATAAGACATCTTGAGGATCATTAGAAAACAGATAGTAGTTTATGACTATGTATTACACAAAATATATGAATGATTTTATCAGATGTTAATTTTTGTTTTTTTTTATAAATTGAATAACCTATTATGTTTTTGGTATATTACGAGGGGGATCCGATATTAAAGGTACAGGCCAACATTTACTAATATATATATTTAAAGAAAATATTTAATACATTCTACAATAAACTATATACTTTTGTTTATTTCTCGACATATTCTCCATAAAGATTGAGACATTTATCCTAGCGTGACAGTAGTTTGAACATCGGGTTAAGGTAGTGTTGCCTGTCAAGTCGATTATACTAGTCCACAACTGTGTCTTGCAATTCCTGTTGATTTGCAAAGCGTTTTCCCGCCAAAAATAAAACTGGCGGGGAAACGCTTTCCCAAATATTTGCTAATTTGCCAAAAAAAAAAAAAAATTGGCGAAGAAACGCTTTGTCAATCAACAAAAATTGCAAGACGCAGGTGTGAACTACTTTAATCGACTAGACAGGCAACACTACCATGAAGGGATGTTCAAACTACTTTCACGCTGGGATAAATGTCTCAATCTTTATGGAGAATTTGTCGAAAAATAAACAAAAGTATATAGTTGTTTGTAGAATGTATTAAATATTTTATTTAAAAATATATATTAGTAAATTTTAGCCTGTACCTTTAATATCAGACCCCAATCGTATATTATATTTACACAAATAATATATGGTATTGTACCTGTACTTTTGCATAAAAATACCCCAAAGAAAAAAGTTCTTTAGCTTTGATCAAACGATGCAATTTTAAAATAATTGATAATAAAATGAATCAACAACAAATGAAACTAATATATAAAATTACGAAAAAACTATTCGTGAAAATGCAAACAGTGTCTTAATTAATAAGACAATTTAAGACGATAAATATAATATAAATATAAATAATAAAATGAAACTAGCTCTTTACTCCAAATTTGCTACTTGTTATCGCAGAGAATTGAAAGTAAACTGAAATATTTCTGTACCAGGAATCTTTTTCTGATGTATATGAATAATTTGTAGCAATGCATTTGTAATTTTCATATTTCAATAATATACATTTTGTCCCGCTAGAATGGTCAAATAATACACTGTGCGCCGCTTACCTCGTTTCTCTCGTAAGTATACTTTGACCTTAACTTGTTAGTTTTGATTGTCTTGTTTTTATTTGTTTGATTGACGCAAATGACACCGTTGTGGAGATATCATATCACCTGTAGTTAGTTTAGTTTGACAGTTTGGTCGTTGAGTTTTAAATGATTAGTTCGCTCGCGACATTTATTCTATTTTTATTTATTTTAATACATTTTTACTTTCTCCTATAGAGAAAATATTGGAATCGTAAAAAAAATCGACACGAGATTTTAAAGAATCTTCACGTTTTGGTCCTCCCGGAGAAAAGCATGTTTGTAATTATACCTCATGTCTGTCTGTCTGGTTGTCCGTCTGTCTGCCTGTGTGTCAATTCACACGATAACTCAAAAACGCAATAAGTTAGACTTATGAAATTTCCCATTTAACTTCTACACAAACATTTATTTACAAATGAAACTCGATTTTAACTTTGTTTGTATAACTGAGCCGTTATTAAGTGACTATATTTTAAACAACTTTAACTTGTCATTTTCAAGCTCATAGTTTGAGTTTCTGTTTGAGTTTGAAAATGACAAGTTAAAGTTGTCGAAACTATAATCACTTAATAAAGTCTTAGTTATACAAAGTTAAAATCGTGTTTCATTTGTGAATTATGATGTATAACGAAGTAGAAGCCTCCACCGTTAACAAACATTTATTTTGCTAAATATTGATAATATTTTAAAATGTTTCAGATAATAGTTTCAAATAATGAACAAATCCGCGGTCGCCAACACACTACCAACCGGGAATTAAAGTTATATTAGGTAATTAAATTAATTATTCTAATTATTACTTAGAGTATACAAGTAATTAAAAAAAATACATCACTCATAAGATAACCCTAAAACTAAAATAACTTACCTTGGTATGGTATGTTGGGGAGTGGGCCGTTTTGCCTCTGAACCATTCGAATTACGATCTTTTGTAATCTCCTCTAGCCTTTTAGAGTCCTTCAACACCTAGACCTTTTACATAATCGTCAAAGTGGCCTATGTCAGGTAGTCTCTTCTTAGGAGGGACGAGGCAGGACATTCCCATAGTATGTGCTCTGTTGTTTCAAAGCGCTTAATTGCAGAATCTGCAATTATCATTGTTTGTCTGGCCTATCTTGTAGAGGTGGTACCCCAGAAGGCCGGCAATATGTCTAAAATTGCCATTGCTTAGCTCGAGCAACTGTATGGACTTCACGGCAAAGAAGGCGATAAACTTTTTCGCCTGCCTGCCTGCCCTTTAATGTAAGCTTTTTTTATTCCACTATAGGGCTCGGATCCTTGAAAGAGAGTCTTGAAGCCTTTTTTGCCAGGCTGTCAAAAATTGCGTTGCCTTTGATACAAGCATGACCTCTAACCCAGAGCAGATTCACTTTGTTGTTCCTGACTAGTTGCATTAGGAATTGCTTGCACTCCCACACCGATTTAGACTTACCTTAATCCCGTAACTACCTGAAAAAGTTGGGTTACGTTGGGTTAGAAGACAAATGGCGCTAAGTCGGATTATTTATTTTATCTAATTATTTAAACAGATTTCCCTGTTTTACAAATATTTACAAAAATCATAATAACATTTTAAAAATAGAATAGACGCAATTATGTAATCTAGAAATAAATTAAGATTACATCTGGACGTGTGGTGGCCGAGCGGTAACGTCACCGGACGGTATATCGTTCGGTCAGCCACAGACCGAATTCGATTCCCGTGCACGGGGAGTTGTTATTTAAAAATAATTTCTCGTCGTGTCCCTGGGTGTGGTGTGAATGTGCCGTGACCTCCAAATATATGTTAAATTAATACAATACCAATCGTCGTTAGTGGCTGAATGGCTAGAACCTATGCCAAGCAAACAAACAAAAAAACAAAAAAAAAAATAGTATCTGGCCACACTGTTTACCCTGCGGTACACCAAACGTAGCCTGTGTGTCATGAGACATGAAATTTCCGATTTTATCATTTTTTCGACTTAGATATTCATTCCTCCCTACCGGCCTATGGAATAACTGAGCCACCAGCTCACCGAGAAATTCCCCATTCCCAACCGTAAGGCCCATCTGCCCTCAGTTAGTCAGTATGGAATATTTCATGATGTATTATTAAATTTCAACAACCTAATATTTAATCACTCCCAATAAACACATCTTACCTCTATCACTGTCAACAAAATCTGTGAACGGTACAGCACATAATAAACGTATTAGAAGAATAGAGTTTTGTTGATATCGAAATTGGCATCCCCCGGGAAAAGCGACGAACGTCGGTTGGGGACATGTCTGTGCAGATAAGTCCGATCCGTTCGTTCAAAGGATGCGAGCGAGCGGAGCCTTGAATAGTGCCACCCCCGCCGCCCCCAGGGGAATAAATACTCTGTAGAGGTCCTTTTATAATTTGATTCACAACACCGAACCTACGAGACAATCTCACCCCTCTCGTATTCGGAGGGGATGAACTCATCCCGAGAGGTGCTTGGCTTCGACCCCGTGGATTCGGGTTGGGAGATAAAGATAACATTTCATCCCCTCACTATAGATTTTTATAGAAAATACGTCCCTTTCATTTTTTCCCTTTCGTCCTTATAACACGATATAAGACGGTAATGTTAAAGTTGATAGGTTGTAAATTAGCAGGAATTAATTTTTGGATCTTGGTGACGTTCACTTCTTGGTACATCATCATCAATTAGTGTGCCTTATTAAAACATTCTCAGAATTGATTATAGAATTTCAATAGTTCTAATCAACTTTTTTGTTGTTGGTGAGTGTTGTTACTTTTAGTTAAGAGAGGAGTTAGGCCATATAAAATTTGTATGTTGGAACTACGGATCCAGTGTTGTTATAAGATAATATTTCACAAATTTTCTTTTACAAAGATATGCATTGAACCTTTTGTAACAAAATGGCGAAACAGATTTCTTTTTAACTTTTTTATTTAACGCATAAATATTTTTTGTTTAGAGGTCTATTTCGAAATAAGGTAATTTATTATTTATATAGAAATAAAAGTTCATGTACAGTTTCTATTTCCACCGTTTTATTATATTATGCTCACTCTTGACGTGTGAAGGACAGCAAGCAATATATCGAAGCAATAATCTCTCTGGAGTCGGAATAGTTTTGCTTCCATATAACCAATTTGAATGTTCCGCCATCTTGTATAACGTTGAAAAGTGACATAAGTAGTTTAAGTGATAATTAAAAGATAGCGCTACGCTATAATTAATCCAGAATTGGTAACCGAGCACCTTAGTTTGAACGTTCTTCCCCTTCCATTTTATATGACGTTGAAAAGTGACTATTGAAAGATGGCACTACGCTATGTTTAAGGCAGAATTGACAACCGAGCACCTAATGCTAACATTTTTATTCTCAAAAACATAGACAATTTTTTTTTTTAATTTGATGTTTTATTATTATTATAAATAAAGTATGTTTTCGAACTTAACAATAAAACTGTGCTTTGTACGCCTGACGCATAAAGTAAATATTTCGAGTTTAGCAATGCCTGATAATTTGGATTGGCCGCGCCAAACTCGAAATATTTACTTCATGCTTAATCAGGGAGTGGAAAACACTACAGTATTGTGCATTTTCTACGTAATACAATATTTTGAGATATTGGTAAGATTTTCGATATTTTGAATTTTCGTCAATTTATAAAATGTTTATGAGATTTTATATATTTCAAGATTTTTTCGATTTAGACAATTTTCATAAGATTTGAATATTTCGAAATTTTTGTAAGATTTTCAATACTTGGAGATTTTCGTCAAATTATGAAATTTGCTCAAGATTTTCAATATTTTAAGGTTTTCCGTTTATTTTCAAAATTCTGACGATTTTTGTGAATTTTGCAAATTTTCGTCAATTTTCCAAATGCTGACACTTTTCATAAATTTGTGTCCATTTTTTAAATCTTGGCCACACGTAAAATCAGTGATTTAGCGAGAAATTTAAAAACACACAAAACAATTTTTTCATGTTATTCCTCACAATTGATTCGAATTATTTTTGACGATTCAAATCCTTTTGTAAGTATTCGAATCCTTTTTTAAGTATTCAAATTCTTTCATAAATATTTTAATCCTTTTATAAGGATTCGAATTCGAATTATTAATATAAATAATGTTGACACGTATCATATGATTCCAAGATTTTCGTTAATTTTCATAACTTTGACTTTTATCCTAAATCTCTAACTTTCAAATTCTTGGATGGTTTTCATAACCTTCCTAGATTTTTGGTAATATTCAAAATCTTAACTATTTACGTTTATTGTTTACATGATGATGATTTAAATATTTAATCATTATTCTTTTTATTTTTCAGTTTTTATGAATTTTTCTTTTAGATTAGAGAAAATTTAAGAAATCCATGAAAGCTGCCAAGATTAAAAAAATTGACGGAAATTCATGAAAAGTGTCAAAATGTAAAAAAATTTACCAACATTTATTTTAAATCCTTTTATTTTTTCAATTTTATTATATTTTTTTATTTAAATTAACGAAAATTTAGGAAATCTATGAAAACTGCAAAGATTTGAAAAATTGACGGAGATTCCTAAAAATGACCACTAACATTTTGAAAATCAACAGAAATCTTAAAATTTTACAAAAAAAACGAAACTATTTTAAGTTGACGAAAATTTATGAAACTAACGAAAACTCATTCTTACAAATTAACGAAAACGAAAATGTTAAATATTCTTGAAAGCGTAGTTTTTATGTTTAATTAATAATAATGATGAAAACTTACGAAAACTGCCAACATTTTAAAAATTGACGAAAATCTTGAAATCAATCGAGTTTTTATAATAATTGATTTATAAAAACTCGATTGTTTTCAAGATTTAAACTTGAACTTGAACTCAAAAAAGTTATCTAACGAGTCCAATTGTAGTGAAAATAAATACAAAAAGTTGAAAATCAGAAATATTTTATTTATTAATTTATTAAAGAATCTAACGAGTGTTTTCCACTCCCAGACTAAGCATGAAGTAAAATTTCGAGTTGAGAAAAGCCCGAATTTGGATTTGGACGCGCAGCGTCCAAATCCAAATTCGGGCTTTTCTCAACTCGAAATTTTACTTCATGCGCCACGCGTACAAATCACTGATTTAGTGTAAAGTTCAAAATATACTGCTCATTTCATATTTAAATTTTCAGTCGACTTTTAAAACCTTACACTATAGTTTGTTCACGACAACAACAATATATAACACAACATTTATTGTAAATGAATGTTGAAAATTATATAAAGTATTATTATAAATATTATATTATAGTTAATATTATATTAGGAGTACATAAATACTTGGAAACCAATGATTATGTTTCTGTTTTATTTAAATTTGTAGTAAGTTCTGTGTTCCGTTTTGTTTTATAATAATTTGACAGATTGCGGTACCATGATTTGTGTAATAGGGCTTGTAACTGACGTCGTCATAAATCGTGCTCTGTGATCCAATAAAAACGTGAATTAACGTGGTTTACAAACCAAACTTGGTATTGTTTTACAAATTAAAACTTAATTCCGACTAATTTCGGTTTGTTAGACCATTTTCAAAGGAATGTGACATTCACATTCCTTTGAAAATGGTCTAACAAACTGAAACTAGTCGGACTAAAGTTTTAATTTGTGAAACAATACCAAGTGTTTTTAATTTAAATAACTTTACATATTCTAATATGTTTCAGTGCCAGATGAGAAATTAATTCAAGAAATCATATTAAACACGCAAATGCCGTGTTCAATGCACCCCATTTAAGCTGCCCACAAAATTAAATAATGCGCCTTTTATAAGTATACAAAATAAATGTTATTAAAGAGATAGATCAATTTTTCTGTGTATGGTAAGAGGATAGGCATTGAATTCCATTCTTCATTCAACGGTATAATAAAATAAAAATAATACATTTCATGCAATAAACATTTATAAAAAGTTGCAGAGTGCAAACAACCGAAAACTCAATATAATAAATTCGCATCAGTTTTATTTGTTTAGTGCGATTGTTCAGTGTTATGTTTTTATAAATTTTAAATTGATATTTTTATTAACGAATTAAATTTTATATTAAATTTGAATTGGATTTAGATTAAAAAAATAATACAATATAGATTCAGTGCGAACTTGCGCACCTGAAAAATAGTTGATAAAATTTAATTTATTTTAAAATGTATACGTACCATCAAAAACCGTATCGTTTTTGTATTGTAATTATAAAATTTATTATATAAACAAAACACTTACTCAATTGTTCTAATTTTTGTAAGATGAAAATATATTATTGACTATAAATCTATTAATCCGTAATATACTGAATTTATGTGCTAATAAAATTAAATTTTTGAAATAATTCACATTAAATTCGTAATTATTCGTACTGAGCATGCTAACGTATTATTTTTATTCGGTTAATGCTTTTTAATGTATTTTTCTCTAATAATACCTCATGTTCAAAAATATCGGACAATCCTGCAAAACAACAGTCACGATAAATTGCATTAATATACATTTCCATGCCGTTTATTTAATATTGTATTTTCTCAGTTTGGTTTATTCCTGCTACTTAATTTATGTAAAGATAATATACTTTTAATTAAAAATTAAAGTATTCAACTGTCTTACTAAACAACATAAGTGTACCGAGGCATATACTTATAAATAAAATATTTAAATTTATCGTTGTATAGCGATCGTTTATTCCGTAAACAAAATTTCGAGTAGAGCTTTCTAAGCTACAACGCACAATTATGAATAATCAATATTAGTTTTGTGCGTACGCATTAATTACGTTGTTATTCATAATTCTAATTAGATAAGGCATGTTTCAATTAAAAAGTATGCCATTAAGACCATAAATAACATCTGGGTTTGCCCAGAGAAAAAAAAATAGTCTGTAATTGGCATTATTGGAGGCAAGTGTTTAAATAAATCAAATAAGTTAGTAAAATTGAAAGTACCTATATTAGCGTGTTATTTACATTTACATAATTATGTAATGTTTAGTTTATTAATTATCTAATTTGATTAAATAATATTTGGAAAGAAATGGAATTGATTTGCTTACAATTCTGTTTTAAATTAAAAGTATTATTCCTATATATACAAACATCTTTATTCAACAATACAATATACGTTACAAAAATGTATATCTATCATACATGTTAGTGTTAGTCTGTCCGGGCTATCGACCAAAGGTCTTTCTGCCCTGGCTGAATTTATGGTGATGTGCAATGAAATGTATGTGCTAGCTAGCTTAACTATTTTGGAGCCAGAGCTGGGATGAATCCTCAAAAACAGGATTCGAATCACGAATCCAAATCACCTAATAAGATTCGAATCACGAATACTCGAATAAAGGATTCGTAAGTGAAAAATATGATTCGAATCAAAGATTCGAATCCTAATTTTTGAATCACGGATACAAATCCTTTAAAAATAAATTTTAATCTATTATTTGCAACCAGTAACATTTTATTCCATCAGTTTCTATTAACAAAAATGTTCATTTACCGACTAAATATCTGATTAAATAATGGTTTTAATTAATGATGATATATTTGTTATTGAACTTCATTTTAAATCAGTGTTTTATGTGCGTGGCGCATGAAGTAAAATTTCGAGTTTAGAAAAGCCCCGCTGCGCGACCCGAGACAAATTTTCTACGCGGGGCTTTTCTAAACTCGAAATTTTACTTCATGCTTAGTCTAGGAGTGGACAACACTCGTTCTTAGAAGTTTCAAATTAAAGGATCACTCTAGATTACTAAGTTTATTACCATTTTATAAAGGCTACAAACTCGAAGGACCAATCATGGTCTTTGGAGACCGAAGGACTACAGGGAATCGAAGTTTCTTGACAAGAAAACAACGAATATCTGAAGGTTTACCGCATGGATAGGAAAGAAAACATCCAATTTTGAAAAAATATCGAAGTTGGGTTGGTTTTCAGTGCGTTTTTAACTTCACATTAAATCAGTGTTTTATACGCGTGGCGCATGAAGTAAAATTTCGAGTTTAGAAAAGCCCCGTGAAAATTTGTCGAGGGTCGCTGCGCGACCCTCGACAAATTTTCTACGCGGGGCTTTTCTAAACTCGAAATTTTACTTCATGCTTAGTCTGGGAGTGGAGCGTCAAGATTTTCTACATGTCGAGATTTTCGATATTTCTAGATTTTTGTCGATTTATTCACAGTTTGTTATTATATTAAATGCAACTTTAATATTAAATAAATACGGTTTTTTTTAGGAATACAATATTCACCCATTAAGAGCCGAGCAAATTATAAAGTTACCTCTAAAAGTTAATTTTAGGTAAAATTTTGCAGCTTTTTCTGTGATTTCAATAAATAATTTATTATATTACATACGTCGATTTTATAATAGAGTTAAATTTAAAGTTCAAACGAGTGTTGTCCACTCCCAGACTAAGCATGAAGTAAAATTTCGAGTTTAGAAAAGCCCCGCGTAGAAAATTTGTCGAGGGTCGCGCAGCGACCCGAGAGAAATTTTCACGGGGCTTTTCTAAACTCGAAATTTTACTTCATGCGCCACGCGCATAAAACACTGATTTCAAGTGAAGTTAAAAATATACTATTAAGGTTGGAAATTTTTTATGGTTAAGTAACTAAATATGCATTCACAAATATTTAAATTATTCGAAAATTTAAATATTTATATTCAAATATGAATAATTTAGTGATTTAAATATTCATATTAGAATATTTAACTATCTGAATTAATGGAATTCGAATCCCAGCCTTAATAGCAATGATTCGAATTATTTGGATTATAAGGATTAGAATCCTTTTATAAGAATTCGAATCCTTTTATAAGGATTCGAATCATCTACGTCTGGATTCGAATACGAATCCTTTGAAAAAAATGTAACGAATCCGGATCACGAATCCGTTTTCACTAAAGTATTCGAATACCTCTTTTGAATCCTTTAAAAGGATCCGAATCCGGGAATCGAATCCTGAATGATTCGAATCCTGCCCAGCTCTGTTTGGAGCGAAGATTTCGGGGGATACAACTTCCTAAGAAGGGGTTGATTATAGGGATTATTTGCGAACTTTTTAGTAAGGTTGGTAACACGTTGGGATATGGGTGTGATTTGAGTGGAATTGTAAAGGTATTGATTGGAAGGATTGTGGAGAGGATTGTTGGGATGTCTAAGTTTAGTAAGGATTCTTAGAGAGAATCGTTCGGCAACGTGGACGTGGTATAAAAAAATGGTTTGATGAGTGTAAAAAGTATAGCTCCGTAATCCAATAAGGGCCGGCAAATTGTTTTATAAATATGTGTAGCGGTTTTTATGCTTATGCCTTCTTGCTTATAAGTAAGTGACCTGAAATGGCGGGCCCTTACTTGGATTTTTCTTTTCGTAGATAGGATGTGGGATTTGACGGAAAGTTTGGAATCGAAAAGGATGCCTAGGTATTTGCATGTGTGGGAAGGAGACATTATGAAATTGTTAAAAGTGATTGTGGGGGATCGGGGTGTGATTTTGTGAAATGGGATGAAAAGTTGGGTTTTAGAAGAATTTATTTTGATCCGCCATTTGGAACAGCAGGTTTGAACGGAATCAAAGGATTTTTGGAGGGCTTGTTGGGCTATCTGAAGGCAAGGAGCGTGAGTAATAAGTGCGGTATCGTCTGCAAACAAAAAGACGTATTGATAAGGGTTAAAATGTGTAGGATCAACCTTATGGATATCATGGTAGTAAATATTATAAAGAAGTGGGGATAGCGGAGAACCTTGAGGGACTACTTGTTATTATTCCTATTTTATTGAACAGGACAATACGTAAAATTAAAAACCCTTAGTGTATATAGTATGGTCCAGTGTGCAGCATTTCAAAGTTTATAATAAATACCAGAACTGAGACGAATCCTAGTAAAAAGGATTCGAATCACGAATCCGAATCACCTTATATGATTCGAATCATGAATACTCGATTAAAGCATTCGTAAGAGATAAATATGATTCGAACTAAAGATTCGAATCCAGTTTTTTCGAATCACGAATACAAATCGATTAAGAATAAATTTGATTTTATTATTATTTTGCAACTACAGTAATTGTCAATGCACCCACACAGGAGGAATTAGCCAACAAAATCGAGGTAACAAATAAGGAGATCATAGAATGGTGCGATCGTAATGTCATGATGCTAAATGATGACAAAACTGTAAAAATACATTTTTATAATAGAAAATCTCCTATAACGGTTAATACAAGCAAGTATACAAAATTCCTTGGAAGTTTTGTCGATGAAAAACTGTCGTGGAATCAGCAAATTGATCACATATGTGCAAAGTTAGGCAGTGCATATTATGCAATTCTAAAATTGAAGAAAATATTGGACAAAGAAACACTTCTCAATGTTTATTATTCTTTTGCCTACCCACATTTGGTTTATAATATTATTGTATGGGGCAACTATAATATGCATAACCTCACTAGGGTGTTTATTTTACAGAAAAGGCTACTTAGATTAATTTTTAATATTAAACAATCAGAATCTTGTCGTGATATCTTTAAAAATAACAACATACTTACACTTACGGGATTATATATCTACAAATGCGCTGTATATGTGTGTAACAACAATGCCAAATTTATAAGAAATGGAGCCTTACATAAATATAACACAAGATATTCTAACAAAATAAGTATAGTAGCACATAGAAGTACCTTATATGAAAAGTCAACAATCTATTCTTGCACAAAAATATATAATAAATTGCCAACTCAGATAAAAGACATCACAAATATTAACAACTATAAATGGGCATTAAAAAATCATCTCATTGTACATAACTACTACACATTATCAGAATTTATGACAAACTGAGTAGACTGGATTTTGATTTGACAATTACAAAAGTTTATATTTTATTTGTTAGTCTATTTACATGTGTTGTCGTATTATACTTTTTTATTGTATCTGTGACGTTCACATCCGCTGTATGTAAAATAGTTGTACCTTATGTTTGCAGTATTTTATGTATATAAGTGGCATACGTGAATAAAAATAAAGTTAAAGTTAACTATTAACATTTAAATATCGTTGCTTGTTGTTTTACCAAAAATATTCAAAATCTTATTATTTATTATTAACACTGAATCAACGATGTTCAGTGTTAATAATAAATAATAATATTTTGAATATCTGATTTCGTGTTACTCTGATTAAAGATGTATTTGCGTGTTTTTGAACTTCACTTCAAATCAGTGTTTTGTACGCGTGGCGCATGAAGTAAAATTTCGAGTTTAGAAAAGCCTAAAAATTTGGTTTGGTCGCGTAGCGCTACGCGCTACGCGACCAAACCAAATTTTCAGGCTTTTCAAAACTCGAAATTTTACTTCATGCTTAACCTAGGAATGGAATCACTCGTTCAAAACTTTAAATTGAACTCTATTAAAAAATTGACGAATGCCTAAAAATTACGTAAATAAAAAATTCGCTGAATATCAATCAAACCGGAAAAGTCAGAGAAAAGTCATGAAATTTTATTCAAATTGACCAAAACACTAACAAAAAAGCTATATGGTATTATTAAATTTGTCAAAATCAACACGCATCATAAAAATTACAAAACACGTAAAAATGTATAAAACCAACTTAAATATTGACAAAAGAATAAAAACAATTTAACAAAATGGGGGTTTCTCACAGAAAAAAGTTATATTAAAAGGTCAGAGAAACAAATCTTGAATCAGGGAAATGTCGGAAAAATTTTTCATTTCAGATTGTAGCTACCATGTCAGTTTTACTTCAAATAATAATAAAAAAAATGTTGAAAACTAGATTATTATCTTTAAAAACATTTTCAGTCATTTAATGTTCTTATCAAAGCATTCAGTTTGAAGTTTCGAACAAGCGTTTCTACTCCCAGACTAAGCATGAAGTAAAATTTCGAGTTTAGAAAAGCCCCGTGAAAATTTGTCTCGGGTCGCGCAGCGACCCGAGACAAATTTTCTGGGCTTTTCTAAACTCGAAATTTTACTTCATGCGCCACGCGTATAAAACAGTCATTTAGCGAGAAATTTAAAAACACACAAAACAAATTTTTCATATTAATCCTCACAATTGATTCCAATTATTTTTGAAGATTCAAATCCTTTTGTAAGTATTCGAATCCTTTTTTAAGTATTCAAATCAGCGCTAAGGCACACAAAATTAGAGGTTGGGATCGTGCTTTATAAATACAAGGAATTGCATAACAAAGTCACCTTTCAATAACAGATACATTTTACCTTGGTTCTCTGGCCTACCCTGAAGTTAGGCTGCGAGCCGCCGCTGATTCAAATCCTTTTATAAATATTCGAATCCTGTTATAAGGATTCGAATCACTAGCATTTGGATTCGAATAGAAATCCTCTTAAAAAAATGAATTGAAAAATTGAATCCTCTAAAAGGATTCGAATCCTGAATGATTCGAATCCTGCCCAGCTCTGATAAATACATGGTATTCCAAAATAAATATCAGAGTTTCAGGGTGGCGACCAACTAGAAAAGTAAGGGAAAAATCAGGGAATTTTATTCATCGGAAAAAGTTTTAGAAAAGTCAGGGAAATTCGGCCTTTTTTAGCGAAAAGTCAGGGTAATACGATTAAAGAATTGACAAATTGTTAGTTCTGTCGGAGCCCGAATTTCACACAATAAACAAAATTTCAATGAAGCTATCAACATCCAATATAAATACGTATAATCCAATAAGGAATAACTGATATATCCAATAAATTTGTAACACGAATTCGAATAATTGCAAATTCAAAGGCGATTAAACGCGCTAATTTGCGTGAAATTTTCCGTCTTGAGTTTCGCCGACGACCGACAACTCGGCACATGTTTACGTTTCGAATGCACGTTCTGCATTTATCGAATTAAAATTGATGGAGACCGTTTTTTTTCGAAAGAGATTTATAGGTTATGTTCCGGACAGTAAACTGCTCCGTTTTAAACATGAAAGGCCGGACTGTATAGTAAGTGCACTTTATGTGGGGTCGTCTTATTTCACCTTCAAAACCGTAAAATGGCTTTAACTGCTTTCGGAACGTTTTCGTGAAATTTAAATAATTTAACGCTATTTGGCTGAGTGTTGAGTATACTGCTATTCTTTTATATTGAATTCAGCAAAGACTGTACAACTACTAAAATTTCACCACAAAATGTCTTCTAAAACCATTATTTACTTTATTTTTATCACAAAACATACATTACCTATCGTATATTCCAGTGATGGGGAAACTACGGCCCGCGGGCCAAGTCCGGCCCGCGGAAACGTTTAATCCGGCCCGTTTAAGAGTGCCGTCGTGAGAATGTTTGAACGCGTTCTTACTTCGTAATGTGACGACCCGCATAAAAACTACCTACCTACGATTAAGCATTATTCTTTGGCCCGCTACGATTGTCTGGTTATTACAAATGGCCCGTCTTAAAAAAAGTTTCCCCACCACTGGTATATTCAATAAAAAAAGAGAGAGAGCAGCATAATTCGTCTACAATGAGGTACTAAAATCAAAGTTTAAAAATTCGTCGATACTATAGAAGGCATGTTTAGTCAAAATAGTTTTTATTGAGTTTTTAAACGTGTTTACTTGTAGGATTCTGATTTAAGTGGGTAATTTGCAGAGCTGGGCAGGATTCGAATCCTGGATTCTAATCCTTTTAGAGGATTCAAAAGCGGCATTCGAATACTTTAGTTCAACTGGATTCGTGATCCGGATTCGTTACATTTTTTTATGAGGATTCGTATTGGAATCCAATTTCGAGTTTAGAAAAAAGCCCCGTGAAAATTTCGAAATTTTACTTCTTGCGCCACGCGTATAAAACAGTGATTTAACGAGAAATTTAAAAACACACAAAAGACATTTTTCATGTTAATCCTCACAATTCGAATTATTTTAGACGATTCAAATCCTTTTGTAAGTATTCGAATCCTTTTATAAATATTCGAATCCTTTTATAAATATTCTATTCCTTTTATAAATATTCGAATTCTTTTATAGGGGTGATTCGAAACCCTATAAAAGAATTCGAATATTTATAAAAGGAATAGAATATTTATAAAAGGATTCGAATATTTATAAAAGGATTCGAATACTTACAAAAGGATTTGAATCGTCTAAAATAATTCGAATTGTGAGGATTAACACGAAAAATGTCTTTTGTGTGTTTTTAAATTTCTCGTTAAATCACTGTTTTATACGCGTGGCGCAAGAAGTAAAATTTCGAAATTTTCACGGGGCTTTTTTCTAAACTCGAAATTTTACTTCATGCTTAGTCTGGGAGTGGAAATGCTCTTTCGAAACTTCAAACTGAATGCTTTGAAAATAACATTAAATGACTGAAAATGTTTTTAAAGATAATAATCTAGTTTTCAAAAGTTTGTTTAATATTATTTGAAGTAAAACTGACATGGCAGCCACAATCTGAAATGTTCAATTATTCCGACATTTCCCTGATTTAAGATTGTTTTCCCTGTTCTTTTAATATAACTTTCTTCTGTGGAAAACGCCCATTTTATTAAATTGTTTTCATTGTTGTCAATATTTAAGTTAATTTTATAAATTTTTACTTGTTTTTTAATTTGCCTGCTGATTTTGACAAATTTAATAATATCATATGGCTTTTTTGTTAGTGTTTTGGTCAATTTGAATTTAATTCCATGACTTTTCTCTGACTTTCCCGGTTTTAATGATATTCAGTGAATTTTTTATTTACGTAATTTTCAGGCATTCATCGATTTTATAATAGAGTTCAATTTGTAGGATTGAACGGGTGTTTCCACTCCCAGGCTAAGCATGAAGTAAAATTTCGAGTTTAGAAAAGCCCCGTGAAAATTTGTCGAGGGTCGCGCAGCGACCCGAGACAAATTTTCGGGCTTTTCTAAACTCGAAATTTTACTTCATGCGCCACGCGTACAAAACACTGTTTTGAAGTGAAGTTCAGAAACACACAAATACATCTTTAATCAGAGTAACAGGGAATCAGATATTTATTCTGTTATCAACGATGTTCAGTGTTCATAATAAATAATTAGGTTTTGAATATTTTTATTAAAACAACTGATAACGATATTTATATATTAATGGTTGCAAAAAAATAATAAAGTCAAATTTATTCTAAAAGGATTTGTGTTCGTGATTCGAAAAAACAGGATTCGAATCTTTGATTGGAATCATATTTATCTCTTACGAATATTCATGATTCGAATCATATTAGGTGATTCGGATTCGTGATTGGAATCATTTTTACGAGGATTCGTCTCAGCTCTGGTAATTTAATGAACAATTTAACGGAGTAATACCTGGCACCTGTTTGCGACTTCGCATTGCGTTTCTGATGATGTTATGTCTATTTCTGGTGTTGTGGTTATGGTTTGCGGTGTGACTGTTATACTTGTTGTAATTATTCTTAGTATAGAGAAGGCATTCATATATGTATAATAATGGTAATGTTAAAAGATTTAGTGATTTAAACACACAAATACCCACAAAAACCCCAAAATAATTGCACTGACAGAAACTTGGCTAACACCGACAAATGAACATCTTTTTAAACTACCAAACTATAACGCAGAAGTCAACTCGAGACATACAAAAGGAGGCGGCATCGTATTGTATGTCCGAAAAGACACACAATACAAAATACTAAATAAATTAACAATAAAAAAGATACAAATCCTCTCTATACAAATAAACTAAGACGATTTAATAATTACTTTGATATACAAACCACCACATATTACACACAAACAACTGCAAGACATCTTAAAACATAATGTTATAAATAGAAAAGAGAACAATTAATAATAGGAGATATGAATATAAACATTCTAGAAAACAACAATGCAACCAGAGAATACAAAAACACCTTTAAAGAAAATAACTACAAAATAATAAATAAAATAACCAAACAAGCATATACAAGAATAAATACAAATGGCAATAACTCGATACTAGACCACGTAATAACTAATAACATAGCACTCATTGAGGACATAAACATTGAACAATCATCAATATCAGACCACTGTGCAATAATAACAAAACTGAAAGAAATAAAAAAACGCAAACTTTTTTTTTGTTTTTTTTTGTTTGGCCTTGGTATCTAGACCATTAGCCATCAATCTATTTATATATTTAACATTTTAATGTATTTTAACCAATTCTAATTTCAATAAATAACCATTTACTCCTGAAACAACACAAACTCATTCATACTACATCCATGGACCAGGATGGAATAATTCATTATTCATAAATTATTCCACCGGACGGGATTCGAACCCGCGACCTCTTGGTCTGTGGGCAGGGTCTCTACCCACTCGGCCACCGAGGCCCCCAAAAAATGCAAACTAATATACCAACAGTTCCACATGAAAAAAATAGATTATAAACGAATAACGGAAGAAATAAACAAAATATATATAAATAAAATAGACCACTTCGAACAACTATCGAAGAAATTACAAACAATAATGGACGCATGTACATCCACACAAAAATTAAAAAGAACTGGAGAAAATCCATGGATAAATGATGAGATAATCAAACAAATAAAACAACGAAACACAATGCAAAAGAGACATCTAAAAAACCCAACTAACACAGTAATAAAAGAAGCGTACCGCCAACAAAAGAAAACAACAAACAAAATCATAAGAGATACAAAAATGGAATATTATCAAAATATATTCGAAAAAAACAAAAATGACTCAACAATTATGGAAAGCAATTAATATACAAATTAAAGTGGAAAAAAAAGATGGACGGCACATAAAGAAAATACGCAAAGAAAACGGAACCCAAACAGACAACAATCAAGAAATTGCTGACGAAATAAACTCATATTTTGCAAATGTAGGAAAAACTCTAGCACAATAACAAATTACAAATTCAAAAATAATCCCCATAACAACGACAACGAAAAAGAAATACGAAAACATGCAATTCCAGCATATGACAGATCAAGAAGTAGACAAAATAATATCAGAACAAAAGGATAACAAATCACCTGGATTTGATAAAATTACAAATAAAGTTATAAAAGAAATCAAAAATATATTAACACCATTGCTAACAAAACTTATAAACAGAGTACTAGACAAAGGAAACTACCCAGACTATCTAAAAAAATCTATCATAATCCCAATACACAAAAAAGGAGATAAAACACTTCCAGAAAACTATAGACCCATATCCCTACTGTCGACATTAAATAAAATACTGGAAAAATCAATTCAAGTTCAACTAAGCAACCATCTAAATAAACATAACATAATCCATCAAAACCAATACGCTTTCCAAAAACACTCTGGGACAACATCAGCTGCAAATGACCTGGTAAATTTCATAAAAACAAACCTAAACCAAAAAAACCAGTAGTAGCCCTATTCGTTGATATGAAGAAAGCGTTTGATACCATATCAAAGAAAAATTATTACAAAAACTGCGAGCAATAGGCATAAAAGGAAAAGAACTCAACTTAATAAAAACATATACAACAAATAGGCCACAAACAACAAGAATTAATGGAACCGAAAGCAAATCGACGGAAGCTGAGTATGGAATACCACAAGGAGGCAACCTACCACCCATACTGTACATTATTTATACTAACGACATTTTTGAAATAGACCTAACCGGACGCCCTTATATACAGGGTGGGCCACGAATAACGCCCATTAAAAGTTTTCGGGGTTCCTGACAGAGGAAAAATTTGAAAAAATTCTACATTGCATGATTGAATGCGATCACCTCATGGAAAATATTTTGAGTTTCTATCACTTCCGGTTGTACCGGAAATGGCTACCAACTTTGTTATTTTAAATGAAACATCCTATATATTATTTTTTTTTTTAGATTCCCCGATCAATTGTCTACCCTCTTATATTTATGTCCACTTAACTCTTACAGTTTTTGAGTTAAAAATTTATTTGTCAAATATTGACCTCAAATAGACGTTTTGAAAAATGCCTATAACTTCTAGTAGGGACAAGATAGACAGTCGAGCGGCATCTTGAATTGTTACTTATAGATCCCTCTAGAATTAAAAAAATTGACATCTGTCAATTTTGACAATAGGTATTTCAAAAATGTCAATATTTCAGTGCCCACTTAAAAACATCATAATGCAATGTTTTTAAATGGAATGACCAATATTTTATCTCATATGGTGATTGGCAAGACAATTTGCAACATAAAAGTATTATGTCTCCCTATATCTAGAGCAAGTATTTTTTGAGTTATTTCGAAATTTCTTTCCTCCCAGAATGTTTGCACAATTGAATAATTCCTGTACAATTCACACATGCACCATACCAGGCTACTGTCAATATTCACTGAACCGAATCTGTCAATATTTTTGAACGCTCCGTTCGAGTAATATTAAAATGAATAAGTATACCAATCAAGAAATTATGAATTTATTCGTTATACATGGTCAGTGCGACAGAATTGTTGAGAGAACTTGCAGAATTTTCAACAAAACTTACCCACACTTACCGCCGATGGATAGAAGCAAATTTAGAAGACTGGAGTCAAATTTTGTACAATTTGGAAGAAAAAATAAATATGAGATAAAATATTGGTCATTCCATTTGAAAACATTGAATTATGATGTTTTTAAGTGGGCACTGAAATATTGAAATTTTTGAAATACCTATTGTCAAAATTGACAGATGTCAATTTTTTAATTCTAGAGGGATCTATAAGTAACAATTCAAGATGCCGCTCGTCTGTCTATCTTGTCCCTACTAGAAGTTATAGGCATTTTTCAAAACGTCTATTTGAGGTCAATATTTGACAAATAAATTTTTAACTCAAAAACTGTAAGAGTTAAGTTTACATAAATTTATGAGAGGGTAGACAATTGAACGGGGAATCTAAAAAAAATTTAATATATAGGATGTTCCATTTAAAATAACAAAGTTGGTAGCCATTTCCTGTACAACCGGAAGTAATAGAAAGTCGAAATATTTTCCATGAGGTGATCGCATTCAACCGTGCAATGTAGAATTTTTTCAAATTTTTCCTCTATCAGGAATCCCGAAAACTTTTAATGGGCGTTATTCGTGGCCCACCCTGTATATGCAGATGATACCTGCCTAGTATACACAGAAAATAATTACCAGAATATACAAACAAACATAAACAACGACATTAAAAAACTGGAAGACTGGTACTTCAACAACCCACTAACAATAAACGAAAAAAAAAACGGAATACATGATATTTAACAACAAGGATAAAACACTGAAATTGAACATAAAAATCAACAAAACAGAAATTCATCGAATAAACCAAACAAAATACCTAGGATTACAAATCCAGGAAGACCTCAAATGGGACGAACACATAAACAACTTAACAAGAAAAAACGCCAAAACAATAGCAGCATTACTAAAAATCAGAAATAACATCCCAAAAACAAACAAAAAACCTATATATAATGCACTTTTTACATCACAAAACATATACCTTAACAACATATGGGGAGATACATCACTCAAAAACCTAGCAAAATTACAAATTCAACAAAATAAAATACTAAAAATATTATACAAACTAGATAAACGAACCGATACACATCAACTATATATGCAAACACAAGAACTAAATATAAAAAATATGATCAAACTTAGCAATCTATTGCTGATATACAAAATCAAAAATAAACAAATTAAATCAGAAATTAAACTAAAAATAAACAAACAAATCCACAACTATGAAACGAGAAGAAAATCAGACATTAGAACAGAAAAGTTTACCACAATGAAACACACGCAAACTCTAACAACGGAAACAATAAGACAATACAACAAATTAGACGAATATATAAAAAATCTTCAATATATTTCATATAAACTAAAAATTAGAAACCTAATTATAAACAAGAACATATAAACACGACGAAAAAACACATAGCAAAAAACATTTTACATCCCTTTACAATCCCGAGGTGAGGACGAAGGGAAGAAGACCAACAATGTAATGATAATTTCTTACAAGTATTGTAATACAAGTTATTATTATAAAAAATAAAGTTATTAAAAAAAAGGCCTCCCTACAGTCATCTCTATAATTGTAAAAAGACAATACCCTAATGGCTCTTCTCTGAAGTCCGAATATTCGATGGCGAATCGCGGAGTGCCCCCATGCTATAAGTCCATACCTTAACTGCGACTGCATATATGATATATAGATATCCCTTAACATTTCGCAAAAGGAATATACTGGATGACAGTTTTTTTGGCTAACGCATCTCCTTGAGAACACCATGTAAGTTGCCCATCCAGGTGTATACCGAGCAATTAAATATCGTCTTTGTGGGGTTTATGGGTTTTGGCTAAGGATGAAAGTAATGTTTCGGTTTTATTGTCTGATTCGAAGATCGTTACATGAAAACCAATCCGACACTTTACTTCGGAACAGTATAGTTTTTGACAACTGGTGATGCTAAATTGCTGGTAATTTAAATATATATAATACTCTCGGTAATATCACGGGAGCATGGTAACAATTGGTAATTTAGACATAAAACTAACACTACAGCATTAAAATCATGTAATCCCAAAAATTACAGTTTAAGTAAATTCATTTTTTAATGTATAAAAGTTAAATTGATAAGAATGTCTGGGTCGGGACCACACTGAAGAGGACCTTGAAGTCCGAAACGCGTCTGTGGGTATCTGGTGCCGGAATACTGTACACAAATTCAATTTTGAAGAATATCTGTGTTTTATGGGACAATTCATACATTCCCAAAAAAAAACACTGATATTTGCGTGATATTGATTTTTTATATTTTGTTGAAATTGTTTATAATTATATTCAATCTTTAACCCTTTCGACCCTGTTCGTGGCATTTGTCACCACAAAAATTTGGTAAGCATACTGGACATTTTTCTTTTAAATATACATACATGTATGCATGAGCTGTAACTTTGCCGATAATAGTTTGATTTTTAAAACTGTTTACTTTAAAGTCTTAAACGAGTGTTTTCCACTCCAGATTAAGCATGAAGTAAAATTTCGAGTTTACAATAGCCTGAAAATTTGGTTTGGTCGTTCCGCTTCGCTACGCGACTAAACCAAATTTTCAGGCTTTTTTTTATATATCGTCGAGATTTGTAAAATTTACTTAAATTGCGAAAAAATCATTTTTAAATGTAACAAAAATTTAGGACATTTACGAACACTATTAAGGTTTAAAAAAGAACATGACAAAAAGTCATGAAACAAATACAAATTGACGAAAATCTTGAATATTCATATAAAGTATCAAAATGTTTAAATTTAACGAAAACTAAGAGAATTTACAAAAACTGCTGAGATTTAAGAAAATTAACGAAAATTCTTGAAATGTTTAATTTTTTTTAAAATTACCGAAAATTTTAGAAAAGTAGAAAAACCGTTAGATTTATGAAAATTGACGGAAATTAAAGAATATTTAGTAAATTCATAAAAATTGCCAAGAATTTGAAAATTAAAGGAAATTTTATAAACGAATGAAAAATATCGAATTTTTTAAACTAACGAACATTTAGGAAATTCAGGAAAACCGTCAGAATTTTGAAAACTATAGACAATTCTAGAAATTTGCGAAAATCGTTAAAAATTATCTAAAACTTTAGAAATTCTAAAATCTTAAAAATTCTTCAAAATTTTCAAAAAACTAAACGAGTGTTATCCACTCCCAGACTAAGCATGAAGTAAAATTTCGAGTTGAGAAAAGCCCTAAGAATTTAGATTTGGACGCGCAGCATCCAAATCTAAATTCGGGCTTTTCTCAACTCGAAATTTTACTTCATGCGCCACACGTACAAATCACTGATTTAAATTGAATATATTGGCATTTTAAAATGAGAAATATCACAAATGCCAACTGTCATAATTATCTAAATGTCGTGTGATATTATAAGATAAATCTGACATTATAGTCCATTTGATTTTTATATCAATTGTTTTATATTAAGGTTTAAAAAAGAAGTTGACGAAAAGTCATGAAACAAATACAAATTGACGAAAATTTTGAAAATTCTTGAAATGTATCAAAATGTTTAAATTTAATGAAAATTAAGGAAATTTACGAAAACTGCTAAGATTTTAAAAAATCAACGAAAATTCTTGAAGAGTTTAAAATTTTTTAAAATTATCGAAAGTTTAAGAAATTCAGAAAAACCGTTAGATTTATAAAAATTGTTGGAAATCTTGAGATTTCATTGAAAACTCCAACACTTTAAGTTAAAGAATATTTAGTAAATTCATAAAAATTGCCAAGAGTTTGAAAATTGAAACAAATTTTAAAAACGAATGAAAGATATAGAAATTTTTTAAAATAACGAATATTTAGGAAATTCAGAAAAACCGTGAGAATTTCGAAAACTATAGACAATCCTAGAAATTTAGGAAAGTCGTTAAAAATTATCTAAAACTTTAGAAATTCTAAAATCTTAACGTTCAACAAGACAATTATATTATTTCATATTTGTAGCAAACTAATTTTAAAATACGATATAGTCTCTACCTCATTCAAAATTAAATTCTTCCCCGAGCAAATTTTTATAAATCATCGAAAAAAAGTACTCAATCTCTCTCTGATATTTAACTTTAATTTTCTCGCTAAGCTCAAATGTTTTTTTTTAATTCCAAAAACTGTAATAGATGACATCTGCAAGTTAATTTAATGTAGTATTGAAAATGATGATTTCAAAATAAATACGTAAAACTTACATTTAATATCCGAGAAGCTCTTTCACAAAGCTCTTTATTGTTTACATTCTCGTATCGAGTTTTGAGGTTTTAATGTATCTGACCATTGCTGTTTTTTTTTTCCCGAAGGGATAAAATTATCCAAGGTTTTCGATTTTTTGTTAAGATTTCGTTCTTTTTATACATTTTGATGAGAATTAAAAGCGTCGATTTCAAAATCAAAATTTAAATGACAATGTCACTATGACATTTAGGACTATCGTCGTCATCTTCTGTCCATCTTGTACGCACTCCTGATTTTTAATTTCATTCATTTTCATCCAATTAATCAATTTACTCATTGTCATCGTGACCTATGCGCCGTTACCTTACTTAGTATAAATATTTAAAGATCGTTACTTATCTATTAAGGACTAAGTACCAACATTCCTCAAAGTCCCTATTCTAAAATATTGTATTTTACCAACTTACGAACAATTTGAGAATTAATATAAAAATCAAATGAACCGCATACAGTTCTACATTCTACATTCTACGTTCTATTTGTATATTATTTGTGGTTTTATGTTTTAACTTATTTATTTCTTTAAATTTATTGTTAGTACAGGGTTATTCAAAAAGAAGGAATAGATTTCAAACATGTATTTCTTCCGAATTAGAAAAGGTAGAACCATAATTCCAACGTTCCTGGACAGACAAAAGTTTAAAATTTGAACAGTCCAGACAGAAGTTCCTACCACGGCCGCATTGGCGCTGTTGCTTGTCATGTTGATTGTCTGTAGTAAAATGGCCACACAACAAGAAAACCCATTTTGTGTGCTGTAATTAGCAAAACTACTTTAAAGTTCAACGTGTTTTTCGCCGTCAGTTTAATAAACAACCGCCTCGTTATAAGCAGATTTACCAGTGGCATCGAAAATCGTAGACGCATCTGCAAACAGAATAGCACGAGATGTCCACGCACATCGAATAAAAATATCGAGCGTATTCGTACAGTTTACGAAAGGAGCCCACAAAATCCACAGCACGAGTAACACATGGTGCTCATATTGAATTCACAAAAATTGAACATTTCTCCTTCCAGGAAGAAATAAATGTTTGAAGTCTGTTCCTTTATTTTGAATAACCCTGTATTAAGCAATATGTACTTTAAATGGAATTTCCGTAAATAAACATTAAACATATAAATTAAATGTGACATTACAGATTAAATGTCAACTGTTATGGGCCTATTTACTAGGGGAAATTAATTTTAAATATATCAGCACTTGCAACTAAAAAAAATAATTATATTTTTTGCGATTTCTCTGTTTTTTTTCGTAAAGAAACTGATAAAATTTAATAGTGTCTAAATAAAACATCAAAACTAAATAAAACATAAATACCAATATTTCAAAAATGATAATAAAATAAAAATGATAATAAAATAATTTTTATTTTATATAAAATTTGGAAAATTCAATTGATATTGACAGCAGTTGACAAATCTTTAAATTTGATCAGAATGGGGGTTTTCCACAAAATAAATTTATAATAAAAAGACAGGGAACAAATTCTTGAAGTTTATTATTAAACATGCCATCTTTATTTATACCCTGTATAATACACAATAACAAACGTATTCTTGCCGAAAAAATCTTTGGGATTACTGTAAATTTTGGAGCCTTTTAGATTTAAATACCTAAATGAGGGGGCTGCAATTTCGGCCTACGCCCCGGGCGACTGAAACCCACGCTACGCCACTGCATATGTTACACGTATCTGCTACAATATTAATAACTGCTGGCTTTAGACACGTGGAGAGAGAATAGTAATATTAAAATTTACTCATTTCATCGCATTTTCTTATAAATAAATTCAAATAAGAATAGATTAAAATTCGTAAATGTTTATTGTTTAAAATGCTCTGTTATGACTTGGTTCGTTTAATTAAATCAGTGAACGAATTTTTACATTTCACAGTGGAAATTCAAATTTCGCCAGCGTGGCTGATGAAGGGCTTATTAAAATTTCACGGCACAACCTTTGGCCTCATCGCCATCAGAGCCACCGTTTCCAAAACGTCGAACCGGCAACGAGCGGCTGCCGCGCACAAATTCTTCGCGGAGCCTCACTTTAATCAACCGGAAAATTACAATGTCTGAGTATGAACCTCCAAAGTGAAAAAAACAAAACTGAAGATATTCAATGCGACTAGTTTAACATGCGATGAATGTTTTTCAAAGAGTTTTCACGTACACAAGTTACAAAACCTTTAGTCCTACTTAGCGCTAATTTTATAATTCATTTATTATTGTGATATATTTTTCCTACGATTACATTATTATTTATTATCATAAACAAGTAAATAATTATTACTTGATAGTACAATTTAATAATATATTACGTCACCAGAGTGGTATGCAGCATATTACATATGAGCGGTTATGTTGCGCACGAATAAAAAACAAACATCTCAAAAATTTATAAAACCCACACATTTTGAATTATAATAAAATTTTCGAAATTTGTATTAATTTTCAAAACCTGTCCTAGGTTTACTTTTATTTTAGAAATCTTGACAGTTTTTGTAAAATTGAATTTTCTAAAATTAGACGCCATAACTCTTAATACTAACAATAAATTTAAAGCAATAAATAAACTAAAACATAACACCACAAACAATGTACAAATAGAACAAACAAATGTAATTTATAATGTTAGATTTATCTTATAATGCAGGTACGGGCAACCTTTGACATGTTGAGGGCCAAACTTTAGCGTGCAAATACGTTCGCGGGCCGCGTTTAAAAGTACTTAGTGCATTTTAAAGTAGTGATAATATTTTTTGCGATAGATATTAGACATGAAATAATACGACAATGTTATTATAGTACAATTTATTAAAATAACAAAATGAAATTTAAAAAAATGGTACATTATAATTAAATCGTTAAATTTGCAATTGTTACAAACTACGAAAGTTAAATACACCGAAATCAATGAGACACTTGAGCTTGAATTTGGGAAATTAATTAATTTGGATTAATTCCACTGACACAAAGACGTAAAGAATTTTCCAAATTATCGTCAGTCAGTCTTGTACGATGTGTTGATTTATTAACTTTCATCAATAAAAAGAACTGTTCGCATTTATAAGTACTGCCAAGCGCACAAATCAATCTTTTTGCGAATTTTCTAAGCTGCGGAAAATTGTCTTCTTCTAGGTATTTTTTGTAGAAATCGCACAACTCTACGTCTTCAAATTTGGATTTTAGAAGTGAGTTTTCTTGAATCTCGATCAACTCCATTTGTAAGTGTATTGGAGCATTTTGTACAATATATGTTATAGGAGTAGCAAATAAACTGAAACAGTCTTCCATGTTTTTGAAGTCGCAAAATCTGTTCGAAAATTGTTCCGACAGTAACTTGAGTTCTTCAGCATATTGAGCATAAGCAATATTTTCATACGCAGAGAGCGTGTTGAAATGGTAACTGTTACCAGACAGCATCTGTGACTCCCACAAGCGTAGTTTGATCTGAAACGCTTTTAAATGGCTGTACAAATCATTTACTAACTGTCCTTGTTTTTGAAGTTTCAAATTTAAATCATTCAAATAGCCTGTAAGATCGACCAGAAATGCTAAGTCACATATCTATTTTGAGTCACTTAATTCAGATAGTGGTTTATCTTTTATTTTCATAAAGTCTGCTATCTCATTTCTAAGCTCGTAAAACCGTTTCAACATTTTTCCTTTGCTCAGCCATCTGACTTCACAATAATATGTTACGTCGTTATATTCAGCTGATATTTCATCCAAAAACGCCTTGAACTGAAGATGGTTAAGCCCTAGGGATCGAATAAAGTTGATGGTTTTTACTA
The DNA here is from genome assembly GCA_932526585.2 of Philonthus cognatus. Classification (NCBI taxonomy): domain Eukaryota; kingdom Metazoa; phylum Arthropoda; class Insecta; order Coleoptera; family Staphylinidae; genus Philonthus; species Philonthus cognatus. Next base: position 32,001,041 of record OW052243.1, read on the forward strand.
CCACATTCATAACATTCTGGAGTCGAATGGACTTAGAACACAAGTTCTGTTGGTGGATAATGCAATGAAGGACTATCAAATCATCTTTTTGCACATTTAATTCTGTTGCTTTTTCATTCAAAATTCCGATGAAACCTTTACGTAAGCCGACCATAGAAGGTGCACCATCAGTGCATACTCCAATTAAACTTCTAACATACACTCCTTGATAAATTCTCCTTCAGCAAATGGTTTTAATGCCTTTGCCAATTTTGAGCTAACTATAAAACTAGCTTTCACAACATTATCAAGTTGTGTTCTTTGTTAATAAAACATTTGTTGCTGTTTTTCCAAATTTGCGGTAAGCTTCTGGATTTTGTCTGTTCTTAATTGTCCTGTCAGTGAGTGCAGCGTAGCATGCTTAGTTGAGTAATGCCTCTTTATATTGAATTCTTTCATTACTGAAATGGATTCATTACACAGCAAACAAATAGGCTTACCATTGTGCAAGATAAAAAAGAATTCTTCAGTCCATTTTTCTTGAAAATGGCGACCCTCTGTATCTACTTTGCGTTTCTTTCCACCAGACATCAGTTTTGTTTACTTTTCGTTCAATAAACCTAATAACAAACTATAGTTAGTAACCACTCAAGATGCACACAAAGTCACAAAGCAAGTTGACGGCTCGAGCAGTTCGCTAGGATATCGCTTGTCCAAGTTATCACCTCGGTAGCTCAAATAGAACTGAACTAACGTTCGGGCCATCCACCCGCTTATATAGGCAAAATGAACGAATAATCTGGAATAAACTAGTTTAGAATAATTGAGAAGCAATAAATCTTTTGATGTGTCGCCCGTGAGGCGGCAAACCTCAAAGAATTTGATCGAGCAAGTCGAGTGGCGGCGATTATCAAAGAGTGAGGCGGCAAACATCAAAGAATTTGATGTTTGCCGCCTCACTGTCACTCCCGTGAGTATAAGTACCCAATGTAATATTTTTTTAATTGGGTTTTTTCAAAATGTCTCGCGGGCCGGATCATATCTTACAGCGGGACGGATCCGGTTCGCGGGCCGGGGGTTGCCCATATGTGTTATAATGTCACATGACAATTATATTATTATGACAGTTGGCATTCGTGATATTTCACTTTAAATCAGTGATTTGTATGCGTGGCGCATGAAGTAAAATTTCGAGTTGAGAAAAGCCCGAATTTGGATTTGGACGCTGCGCGTCCAAATCCAAATTCTTAGGGCTTTTCTCAACTCGAAATTTTACTTCATGCTCAATCTAGGAGTGGATTACACTCGTTTAGTTTTTTGAAAATTTTGATGGATATTCAAGATATTAAAATTTCTTAAGTTTTAGTTAAATTTTCGTAAATTTCTAAAATAGGCCACACGAAAACAATACAAAATGCTAAAAACGGTACGTTAATTTGCGTTTACAAAATGTTTGTGGCAACTTTTGCCGCACCCTGTAATAGATTCCATCTATAATACTCGTAGATTAAACATTTTGAATTGGGGGAACTAGCATCAACTTAGACCCCTCATAATTTTTAAAATGTAACTTTTTATTCTTGTAGGAGCATTATTTAATTTTTGCGGAATAACTAAAACGACCTACTTTTAATTTTAAAAATGTTAAAAAGTGGGAACAGGACGACTGACCCTTGAAGAAATAATCGGCAGAAAGATTTATTTACTCTTAAATATAGGCACTTATTGCATAAAAATAATTCTGGAAAATATTATAAGGTACTTAAAAACAACAACCGTTGTTAAAATGTCGGTTCACAGTTTATTCATTTCTTTTACTAACCCATCAGTTTCAAAATTATAAAAACAGGACGGATGATTCCCAGAAACTGTGTCCTGTGCGGAGTGTGCAAATTAATTGCTAAAAAGAAAGGAGCGAGCCGCAAACATAAAATGGAAATGGGTATGAGCTAAGTCGCTATCGGCGACGTGCCTTACCTGAACAACACTTGGTCTTCCTTGCAAAATGAAATTACTTAAAGATGATTAAACCAACACGGATCAAAATTACGACGAGGGTTAAAAAAGGAATACGATAAAACCCACCGTTTAGTAGTTAGGTATGTTTATGTCTAAACAATGATACCGCTTCATATAACCAAAAAATCAACGGTTTTAAATTAACAAAGTATTCAACCCCGTTATTAATAAGTACTTTTGTGCGATAGAATAGCTGAGAAAGCTGACAATACTATTATATTTTTTTAATCAACCGCTAATGCAATTTTTGCTTCCATTAATTTAATGTATTAAAATGTATTTTTTAGTAAACTATGTCATTTTCATTAATAAACCGTTATCTGTGACATAAATACGACAACACGTTTATATAACTTCTTCATTAAACAGCAATACATTACGTCGTATATAAATATTAGTTGCCTTTTCACGGAAATGATTAATTAGCGGTCACGGTATGACCGTTACCCTCTCCAAAAGCCCCAATAAAAACGTACTCATCCTCGGATGTGTGCGTGGAAGATGAGGTATAAATTTACTATAATTAATTAACGTATACAGCCTTACCTACGCCCGTACATTTTTTATAAATCATCGACTTTTTGTCGGAACCGACCAAAAACAAGAAATCATTAACAAATGTAGGCATTTTTTGCCTCAGCACTTAATTCCGCAAAATCACGCCGGTAAGAATGGTGGTAGAACAGAATGGAACAACAGAGAGGAGAGCCGAAAAAAACTTAAGAAGCACGGGCAAAAACTGGGGTAATACATCATAACCACCGGACAGTTTGAAAAATGACCATCGGACTAATAAACGACCGCACGGGTTCAGAATGTGCCCCAGACCCCTCTTTGCACGCTCCCTGTGCCTCACAGTCTCATTTATCTAATATGCAGTAGTCAAAATGTACGCTTTGTTTCGATTGTGTTTCTCGACTAAACTTAATTATTATGGTAATTAGGCGGTGGAATCTTCTTTTTAGCGCTCGTCGAATTTTAAATTTAGATTAGGCCGATGGTAATTCGTTCGATACGGAAAAAGTTATTGCTTATATATAGATATAATGTCAATAACGTTTAAAACCATTACTTATTCTTACGCATTATTCTTTCCGCTTTAATTAATTACTTTTTCGATGTTTCAACTAACTTGCCCATCAAATCTCACGTAGTGATGATGATCATAATCTATGTGTTTTCATGGGCGCTCGCACATATGGGCAAGGGGAGGGATTTAAAACCAGGGTTGTTAAAATAATGTTTATTTCATATTAATTAAAACAAACAGTTTTTTTTTTACAAAACGTGTTTTTTTCATTGAAACAGCGTTTAAAACATTAAGAATTAACAACATGTGTAAAACATTTTCCATTTATGCTGTGTTTTAAAAAAAATATTCTGAAATTACTATAACGTCGGATTTTCAGGGATCGCTAGAAGAAAGAATGTGTTTTACTGTCAGGTATAAAACTTGAGAAATAAACTACAGGTGGCTAAAATTGATTAATAAGTGAATGAACATTGGGGTAAAAGGGAACATTTTTGTTGCGTTTTGAAAACATTGTGAAAAATTACCGAAACTTCAGATTTTCATAAACTTTTCAGGAATCGCCACAGCAAAAAATGCGCTCAACTGTCACGTGGGAATAAATAAAATTCATTACTTGGGAAATAAATTACTAGAGATTAAACTTAAGATTCAACAAGCTAATTTTAATTCGAAAACATTAACTTAAAATGTAAGCTTCCGCTCAAGTTTGAAACGTTCAATTCTCGGATTATCTCTAAGTGTCGATCTTTAGCAATTGTTTTTATTCGGTTTCGTGAAATAAAAATTTTTTGAGAGAACAAAAAAACTCAGTCTCCCTAAACAAATATTGAATGTTTAAGTGAATAATAATAATAAGAATCTAGAAAACTACAAATAAATGTATTTATAGTTTTGTTTTTGTCTCATGAAAACGCCGTGTTTTTGAAAAAAGTTATGCTCGATTAATGAAAAATGTAGATATTTTTGTTTTAAATAATGAAAACGCAGCTGAAAATTAAGCGTAAAAGCAATTGAACGTTGCGTCACATCAAACTTTGATTCTTTGGTAGTCGTTTGCCGTTTGTTTCGTGAAATTTACAAAGTTTTCAAAAAAGATGGGCTTAATTATTTGGGCCATCCATTTTTTTTGTTGTTGGTTGTATTACATTTAATTCACTCGGCGAAAAAGCAGTGATTTTAATTTAATTTTAAGCCTTGATTTAAGCGTGAAAACAATTGAGCTTCACTTCGATTCAAAGCCACATTCTTCGGCTATCGTTTGCCGTTCGTTTAATAAAAATATCAAATCCGACAAAGTTACGCTTAGTTATTTGAAGAAACCTTTTTTATTTATTAATTATTAAAACACGGACTTTGGCCTAAAATTTAAGCCTTGATTTAAATTTGAAATCAATCGAGCGTTACGTCACTTCAAAGCCACATTCTTTGACTGTCGTTCGCCTTTTGTTTTGAGAAAGTATCAAGTTTGAAAGAGTTGCACTTAATTATTTGAGCGACTGTTTCTTGATAATTTAATAATCACTAAAACACGGACTTTCACTTGAAACTTAATTGATATTTTTGGAATATCCAATAAAGATATTCAAGTTTCAATTATAACCAATCGAAGTTTGTTCGTTTCTGTATAGATTTTTAGAATTGTATGTTAATTTGATAGTCTGTTAATTTTTTACAATTTAAATAAAAAAACATTCACCGAAAATCGTTGATCTTATTACAAAATTTTTACTTTGGCCGAATATTTTCGGAAAACGTGGCGAAATAATTTAATTTTTTTTCTACAATATGTGGGGGCAATCAATTCTAAGTAAATTCTGTCAATGTAATGTTGATAGTATAGATTTCTAATTTTTTAAATTTTTTTCAAAGAAAACATTCTCTCAAAATTGTGAATTTTATTGCATAATTTTAACTTTCACTGATATTATTAGAAAATGGTGTGAGATAATATAATTTTCCTTCTATAAGATGTAAGTTCAATTAATTCTAAGTAAATTCTGTGAGTTTCACGTTGATGGCGTAAAATTTTAATTTTTTACAATTTTTTCAAAGAAAACATTTTTCAAGAATTGGCAATTTTATTGCATAATTTCAACTTTCGCTGAATGTTTCAAGAAAACGTGGCGAGATAATTTAATTTTCTTTTTATAATGTATAAGTGCAATCAATTCTAAGTAAATTTTGTGCATTTTACGTTCATGGTATGATATTTTCATTTTTTACAGTTTATTTCAAAGGAAACTGCCCCAAAATTGTTAATTTTATTGCATAATTTCAAATTTGGCTAAATATTTTTGGAAAATACGTTAGGATAGTTATATTTTTTTTCTATAAGATGGAAATTCAATCAATTCTAAGTAAATAGCGTGAATTTCACGTTGATGGTATAAAATTTTAATTTTTTACAATTTTTTCAAAGAAAACATTCTCCCAAACTTGTCAATTTGATCGCGTAATTTCAAATTTGGCTTGATATTTTGATAAATCCAGTGGAGATATTTAAATTTCCATTACGACGAATCAAAGTTTATTCATTTTTGTGTAGATTATATGAATTTTAGGTGGATTTAATAATTCGTTCATTTTTTACAATTCTCTCAAAATAAACATTCTCCTTAAATCGTTGAATTGAGGCATTCGCTATTTTTGTAAAAGTTCAAATTGAAGCTATAAACAAGTGTTTCCACTCCCAGATTAAGCATGAAGTAAAATTTCGAGTTTAGAAAAGCCCCGCTTAGAAAATTTGTCAATGTCGCGCAGCGAAGTTTAAAATACACTTTTTCAGCAGCAAACTGATTTAGAAGTATATTTTTAACATCACAATACGTCAGTGTTTTATACGCTTAGCGCATGAAGTAAAATTTCGCTTCGCTACGCGACCAAACCAAATTTTCAGGCTTTTCTAAACTCGAAATTTTACTTCATGCTTAATCAGGGAGTGGAAAACACTCGTTAGAAGCTTCGAGTTAAACTTAAAAAAAAATTGCATAATTTCAACTTCGGCTTAATATTTTGGAAAAATGCGCTGTCATAATTTAATTATCTGTAAAGCATATGCAACTGCAATTGATTCTAAGTAAATCTTATGTTAATTGTATAAAATTTGATTTTTTAACGCACACGAATTTGTATTTGTTATCAATTTGAACAACAAATTTATTTTACGTGTATAAGTTTACAATTTTAATGATTTTTTTTATTATATTTTATAATTTTTTTGATTTTATGTTTTTTGGTGACAGTCATGGTATGTTTTAACAGTTTCGACGTTTTTAGATATTTCTCGACAATTATGTTAAAATACTTGACTTTAGTTTTTCATAACATTCTACTTTTTCGACTTTTAATTGAAAATTACTCGAAAACTGCCGATTGCGTAGTTTTTATTTTTTGCATATTCTGAAAGAACAATGTCTTCTTAACATTCACATGAATTTTCATGAACATTTCTTAAAGAATTTCTATGTTTTGAATGCTTACAAGTTTGATTGCCCTAAATATTTCTATAAAGTTCTACTTTTTTTACTTTCATTGAAAACAACTCGACAATTTAGAAATGAAAGTAGTATAAAATTTAGTTTAGATAATTTAAGACAATAAAAAAATCGTTTTAAACAATTTTAATGTTTAAAACATGTATTAAACGAATTTAAAATTTAAAACATGTTTAAAACAAAACCGTTTAAAACACGACGGCTGTTTTTAAACGTGTTTAAAACACTGTTACAAAGTGTTTTAAACACAACAACCCGGCTTAAAACTAATATAGATTATCTTAAATATTCAAATAGAATAGTAGATATTAATTTTAATTCGTTTCTATATTTTGTAAATATTCTGCAAACAATTGGCAAATTTAATTTGACTTTATACTAAATATGCGCATGAATTCGTAAATAGAATTACAGAATTACAGACATTTTTCAAAAATGATCTTAATTAACTTGGGGGACCTCAAAATGGATATATCCATTAAATATTTTTGATTTGAAAATTTTCTCAAAAACAATACTTTTCTTTTGTTGTGCATATGGGGAAATGTAAAAATGATATTACTTGTCTTTGTATCCTACTTAGTTTCTTTTGATTGGAGTCTCCTTTTGGAATGTTCTGGCGCTAGTTTGGCTCTGGATCAGTTCTGTAAAGTTATACATAAGGCATTTTTCAAATCTATTCCGCAACTTAAACACTGATTTACAGTGAAGTTAAAAAGAACACACACATACAACAACGATTATACGTTAGAGTTATTGGGTTGCCTATAATCACTGTTATAAACAATTTGTTCAGCTCAGAATTTCACTCACGTTTTATTCACATCTACATATTGGATTGCTAAAGCCGTATATTTTAAACTTTTCGATATTTTAGTGTTTTATACGTGTGGCGCATGAAGTAAAATTTCGAGTTTAGAAAAGCCTAATTTGGATTGGCCGCTCCGCTTCGCTACGCGGCCAATCCAAATTCTTAGGCTTTTCTAAACTCGAAATTTTACTTCATGCTTAGTCTGGGAGTGAAACCCACTCGTTAAAAGCCTCAAATAACCGCTTTTAAGCAACGAATTCCCGCAAATTTAAAAAAACGCAGTAATTATCGAAATATATATGCTCAAAAGAAAAATGCCAAAACAATACTTTTCTTTTGTTGTGCATGTGGGGGAAAGTAAAAAGGAAAATACTTGTTTTTGAATCCTACTTAGGTTCTGTTGATTGGAGTTTTCTTTTGAAATGTTCTGGCGCTAGTTTGGCTCTGGATAAGTTCTGTAAAGTTATACATGAAGCATTTTTCAAATTTATTCCGCAACTCAAATTTAAACAAAAACGAAAATATCCTCTTTGATTTAATAATGACACTATACTGCTTATTAAACAGAAAAAGTACTACACTACAAATTACTACATAGATTTAACCATTCAGCCACTAACGACCGGAAAAATGTTAAACGAGACTCTGAGCTAGGAGGACTATTTAAAAAACTTAGATCACTTATTAAGAATAAAATTAATTTAGCATATGGAGACTATATTTTAAACATAGAGTCACAGCTTATTTCCCTTAGCTGGATTGCCAGCCGAAACAATTTTGGTCTTATATTAATCGTAAAAAATCTAATCCTTCGAGAATACCTGCAGAACTTATTTATAAGGATGAGGCATATCAAACACCTAAAGATATTGCTAATGGATTTAGAAAAATACGTTCAATCAGTTTACATAATGCCATCTGTCGGAACCACAGTCCCGAACGTTAACAATGTTAACATTCATCAAAATGTTCAACATTCAACATGTTTATATTTAACACAATAAAATACTTTTAACTTTGTTTGTATAACACAATTTATTTTTATGTGACTGCAGTTTCGGCAAATTCAGCTTGCCATTATCAAACATGAAGTGTTTCATGTTTGATAATGGCAAGCTGAATTTGCCGAAACTGCAGTCACATAAAAATAAATTGTGTTATACAAACAAAGTTAAAAGTGTTTTATTGTGTTAAATTAACATGTATAACGAAGTAGAAGCCTCCACAATTCAAAATATGTTTATATTTGTTTGTGATGTATGTTGGTATCTAATGAGCGGTACTCCATTCGGTCTATTTTGTACGATTGCAAAAAACCCAAACACATTCACAATTAACAGTCCAGTCATCGGAGAATTTCCCAACAGTTGGCAGTAAACTCCCAACTCTTGTTTCTGATGAACGAGCCCAATATCCCTTCATTTTCCTTCGCGCAAATATCCGATAAAACTGTCTATAAATTTTTAAAGCAACTACCAAATAGATTTTCATCAGGCGATGACAATTTACCAGCCTTTAAATTAAAAGATTGTGCTTCTTCTTGTGCCCCCTCTTGCCCATATGTGCGGACGACCATGCTTGGATTTATAAAATGAAAAATTATTTCCGATGATCAAAATTAATTAGTGTTAAAATGTGCTGAATTTTATCGTATGTTTAACCATTTCGAAAATATTTATGTATTTAGACATTTTAATGATCTTATTTAATAAAGTGAGTGCCATTTATTTCTCGTTACTCTGTATACGATATATGTTCTGTAATGTATTTGTACTTTATTTGTTTTCGGAGCAGCGACAAAAAAGCGGTAGTTTTTGTGTACCACAGGTGCGAGCACGGCTCCAACGCCAGTCTCTGTTTATTGTACGAAGTGAAATGGTGTTTAAAATAAAAGAGAATAATTACGTTAGTAGTGCTATTTATTAAATTTAAAAACCTACCACCGAACACCACAGCAAAAATAATCGAAAAGCAGATTCCTGTTACTTTCGTTTGCTAATATTTCAAGATAAGTTTATACATTGCATCAATTTCGCTTGAGGTTATTAAGACTAATATACAAATTTACGACTATTCGTGTTAAGAATGTCAATTCAACGTATTGTGTAAACCATTTGATCAGGACCACCCCAAGGTACGTTGCTTTGGGTGTACCAGCAAAAATGCCTTCACAAAACTACCTTTCAGCAGATTTAAATTAAAAAAAAAAAACCTTTGGTCAACTTGTCGAATATGGTCTTCACCTCCGATTTCAATGAAACTTGGTGAAAAAGTTCCTCTCAGCAAGCACATAATGGGAAAAATAACAACTAGTGGCGGTCGGAATCGAATTAGGTTAGGTTAGGTTAGGTTAGGATAGGTTAGGTTAAGTTAGGTTAGGTTAGGTTCTTTTTCTTCTTCGAATCGTCGGAATCGTATATCGTTGCGTGGCACCGATACCTCAAGTTTTTGCGATCTAGCGAAAGATTGTTTCCGCATCGCGGACAAAGAATAAACGACGCAAAGACGTGTTTATCAATTAAAAATTGCAAGCACTTTTCGTCATCCGAAATTTGACGGACAAATGCGGTAAATGTGACACTTATGGCAAACAGCGAAATACTGAATGTAAAACAAAATATAACCCGACGACTCTTGCTATTCCAAAAATTGTCGGCGTCGAACTTTACCAGGAATTTCTTCCAGTGCATAAACAAGGACGAAAGTAGAAAATCGGCAAGACATTTAGCGCCTAAACACGCATGTACCCGAACACGCGCGCGCGCGCGCGCACGCACACGAACACACACACACACACACACACACACACACACACACACACACACACACACACGCGCGCGCACACGCACGCACGCGCACACACACACACACACACACACACACACACACACACACACACACACACACGCACACACACAAACACACGCGAAAGACACGGTACATTAAATAAATAGATAAATAAACAAAAACATGTTTTTGAAGGTCATACGATTCCGACCGCCACTAGTTATTATTTTTGTCATAATGTGCTTGCTGAGAGAAATTTTTTCGCAAAGTTTCGTCGAAATCGGAGGTGAAGACCATATTCGACAAGTTGACCAAATCTTTTTCGGCATAAAAAAAGTCTACATTCAAAATCAAACTTCTATATATATATATATATATATATATATATATATATATATATATATATATATATATATATATATATATGTATATATATATATATATATATATATATATATATATATATATATATATATATATCTATTCTAATGGTCCTTCCGTCTCATCTCCCTCTGCCAACCCTGTCTCGCTACAATTTTTATTGTTTTTGTCAATACTTAAGTTAATTTTATAAATTTTTACTTGTTTTGTAATTTGCCTGGTGATTTTGACAAATTTAATAATATCATATGGCTTTTTTGTTAGTGTTTTGGTCAATTTGAATATAATTCCATGACTTTTCTCTGATTTTCCCGGTTTTAATAATATCCAGTGAATTTTTTATTTACGTAATTTTCAGGCATTCGTCGATTTAATAATAGAGTTCAATTTGAAGTTTTGAACGGGTGTTTCCACTCCCAGGCTAAGCATGAAGTAAAATTTCGAGTTTAGAAAAGCCCCGTGAAAATTTGTCGAGGGTCGCGCAGCGACCCGAGACAAATTTTCGGGCTTTTCTAAACTCGAAATTTTACTTCATGCGCCACACGTACAAAACACTGATTTGAAGTGAAACACACAAATACATCTTTAATCAGAGTAACAGGGAATCAGATATTTAATCTGTTATCAACGATGTTCAATTTTAATAATAAATAATTAGGTTTTAAATATTTTTGTTAAAACAACTGGTAACGATATTTATATATTAATGGTTGCAAAAAAATAATAAAATCAAATTTATTCTTAAAGGATTTGTATTCGTGATTCGAAAAAACAGGATTCGAATCTTTGATTCGTATCATATTTATCTCTTACGAATTCTTTATTCGAGTATTCGTGATTCGAATCATATTACTGATTCGGATTCGTGATTCGAATCTTTTTTACGAGGATTCGTCCCAGCTCTGATACATATACATACGCTTTTTCTAGAAAAATTCAGTTTGAAGCTATAAACGAGTGTTGTCCACTACCAGATTTAGCACGAAGTAAAATTTCCAGTTTCGAAAAGCCTGAAAATTTAGTTTGGTCGCGTAGCGAAGCGGAGCGACCAAACCAAATTTTCAGGCTTTTTTAAACTCGAAATTTTACATCATGCTTAATCTGGGATTGGAAAACACTCGTTTAACGCTTCAAATTAAACTTAAAAAGAACATTGAATAGCTCATAATTTACAGCATATAATGGGGGTATGTATTCCATAATGAAAAACTCCCATACGCTTTTTCTAAAAAAAATTAAATTTGAAGCTATAAACGAATGTTTTCCAAAAAATTTTACTTAATGCGCCACGCGTATTAAACACTGAAAACACTGAAATATTGTTAACAAGTGAACTTCACAAACACACGCGAAAGAAACACACGCGAAAGACACGGTACATTAAATAAATAGATAAATAAACAAAAACATGTTTTTGAAGGTCATACGATTCCGACCGCCACTAGTTATTATTTTTGTCATAATGTGCTTGCTGAGAGGAATTTTTTCGCAAAGTTTCGTCGAAATCGGAGGTGAAGACCATATTCGACAAGTTGACCAAATCTTTTTCGGCATAAAAAAAGTCTACATTCAAAATCAAACTTCTATATATATATATATATATATATATATATATATATATATATATATATATATATATCTATTCTAATGGTCCTTCCGTCTCATCTCCCTCTGCCAACCCTGTCTCGCTACAATCCTTAGACCAGCTCCATCCTCCCTCATCCATTCGTTTACCCTCTTGTTTCCCCCCAACCACTTCTCACATACCCCTTCACTCTCCTGTGCCAGATTTAAATACAAATATTTCAAATGCGAAGAGCGCACAGTGGGCGAATTACGTCAATTTGAGTGAATTAATTAAAAAAAAAACGTACGTTTTTGATAATCTTCAAAATATGTTTATTTATACAGAAACATGATTTTAGAGATTTTTTTCTTTAATAAAAGGTTTTAATCCAAGAGGAGCCAATGCTTATGGGGAAACTGAAAATGGAGTAAAAAAGGAGAGACTGTGGCCAGGAAGTGGGGTAAGAGTAAGATAGTCGTAATATACACCAATCACCAGTCTCGCATCCAGCAACAGCATCCAAACACGGTTTCAAAATTGTATATAAAGGTTGGCTAACTGGATTATATCGAATGTTCAATAAAAATAAACCTCTAAAGTACCATGGAAAATATTGTAGGTTGGCAACTCTAAAATTATATATTATAATTATTATATCTGATGTTTTATAGGTCAATTCCTAAAGCATGTAGCTAACTTAAATTTAAAAAACAAAGATTAAATCATGGCACTCTTGAGGTTTTATTTTATTGAAGATACGATACGTGAACTGTGTTGAAACGCAATATTTTCATCTACCTAGTTATAAACAAACTTAATTAATCGCTGTTTATCTAACCTATAAATACAGCAGTTGTAAAAAAAATGTTTTTTGTATTTATTACCAATTTTAATTTTATAATGAGTTAACGGTGTATAATTACTATATTTTAGGAGTATCGTATTACTTTCATTCATTACGTTTCATGAAAAAAGCAATTTTAAAAATATCATTTAAAAAATATAAATTTTAAATGTTGTTTTCATGAAATTAATACAGGGCTATTTAATAGAAAGGAACGGATTTCAAACGTTTATTTCTTTCAAACTACAAAAGTTAGAACCATAATTCCAACGTTCCTGGACAGACAAAAGTTTAAAATTTGAACAGTCCAGGCAGAAATTCCAACCACGGCCGCATTGGCGCTGTTATTTGTCATGTTGATTGTCTGTAGTAAAATGGCGACACAACAATAAAAATCATTTTGTGTGCTGCAATTCGCAAAACTAGAGCCCATTAATGAAGTTCAGCGTGCTTTTCGCCGTCAGTTTAATAAACAACCGCCTCGTCATGAGCAGATTTACCAACGGCATCGAAAATTCGTAGACGACATCGAATGAAAATGTCGAGCGTATTCGTACAGTTTACGAAAAGAAGCCCAAAAACCTTACTTGAAAATATGCGACATCGAATTGTTGAAGCTGTAAATTCGATAACTAGAGACCAGCTGATTCGTGTGTGGCAAGAAATAAGCCACCGTTTTAATATTTGTCGTGTAACACATGGTGGTCATATGAATTCATAAAATTTGAACTTTTCTCTTTTAAGGAACGTTGGAATTGTGTTTTTATCTTTTGTCGTTTGGAAGAAACAGATGTTTGAAAACGGTTCCTTTATTTTGAATAGCTCTGTATTTCTTTCATTGTTGGTAACTGAATTTCTTACAATTTTTGATAACTTAATATGTATACTTTATTATACCAATTAAAATGTTTACTCGAAATTGCTCTCATATGAAATTTTTGATTTCTTTTCGGTATCGCAATTATTCATAATTTCTTTTTTTATACTTTTTTTGTTTATTTTGAAAATTTTGACACGTAGCTGGCAATGTTTCTTTAAGTTGACAATTTTGTTGAAAAGAATAAATAATATGAAATGTTTGATTTCTTTTCGGTATTGCAATCATTCATTATTTCATTTCATTTTTTTGATTAACGGAAATCCTTTTACACCAAACTTTAACAATAACAAATTGTGAAGAAATACATATAGGTATTTAATGTAAATAACAAACACTAATAAGAATTCAACTAACTATAATTCAATAATTAGACAGGGTAAATAGTAAATACAATACATAAATAAATACCGTAATATAAATTACATAAATAAATAGAGAAAGCAAAAATAAGTTATAACTTATCCATCGATAAGGATATCAGAGAGGCAAATATATATTTATCAGATATTTAAAGTTTAGACTAACGGAAGGAAGATTTCTAAAAAATATAAAAGTGTTTACTCATGTTTTATGAAAATATAAATTACAGAATAAGTAGAACACTTACTTTGAAAAATTATTAAAGGTAATACAACGACAAACGCTGTGTAACGATGTGAACAACGTCCATATACAGGGAATTTTTCGTTTAAGTATACATATCAGAGCTGGGCAGGATTAAAATCATTCAGGATTCGAATCCTTTTAGAGGATTCAAAAGAGGCATTCGAATACTTTAGTTCAACTGGATTCGTGATCCGGATTCGTTACATTTTTTTAACAGGATTCGTATTCGAATCCAGTTGTGGGTGATTCGAATCCCTATAAAAGGATTCGAATCCCTATAAAAGGATTCGAATATTTATAAAAGGATTAGAATATTTATAAAAGGTTTCGAGTATTAATAAAAGGATTCGAATACTTACAAAAGGATTTGAATCGTCAAAAATAATTCGAATTGTGAGGATTAACATGAAACATTTTTTTGTGTGTTTTTAAATTTCTCGTTAAATCACTCTTTTATACGCGTGGCGCATGAAGTAAAATTTCGAGTTTAGAAAAGCCCGCGACCCACGACAAATTTTCACGGGGCTTTTTTAAAGTCAAAATTTTACTTCATGCGTAGTCTGGGAGTGGAAACGCTCGTTCGAAACTTCAAACTGAATGTTTTGATAAAAAAACATTAAATGACTAAAAATGTTTTTAAAGATAATAATCTAGTATTCAAAATTTTGTTTAATATTATTTGAAGTAAAACTGACAAGGTAGCCACAATCTGAAATGTTAAATTTTTCCGACATTTCCCTGATTCAAGATTTTTTTCCCTAGTTATTTAATATAACTTTCTTCTGTGGAAAACCCCCATTTTCTTAAATTGTTTTTATTGTTTTTGTCAATACTTAAGTTAATTTTATAAATTTTTACTTGTTTTGTAATTTGCCTGGTGATTTTGACAAATTTAATAATATCATATGGCTTTTTTGTTAGTGTTTTGGTCAATTTGAATATAATTCCATGACTTTTCTCTAATTTTCCCGGTTTTAATAATATCCAGTGAATTTTTTATTTACGTAATTTTCAGGCATTCGTCGATTTAATAATAGAGTTCAATTTGAAGTTTTAAACGGGTGTTTCCACTCCCAGGCTAAGCATGAAGTAAAATTTCGAGTTTAGAAAAGCCCCGTGAAAATTTGTCGAGGGTCGCGCAGCGACCCGAGACAAATTTTCGGGCTTTTCTAAACTCGAAATTTTACTTCATGCGCCACACGTACCAAACACTGATTTGAAGTGAAACACACAAATACATCTTTAATCAGAGTAACAGGGAATCAGATATTTAATCTGTTATCAACGATGTTCAATTTTAATAATAAATAATTAGGTTTTAAATATTTTTGTTAAAACAACTGGTAACGATATTTATATATTAATGGTTGCAAAAAAATAATAAAATCAAATTTATTCTTAAAGGATTTGTATTCGTGATTCGAAAAAACAGGATTCGAATCTTTGATTCGTATCATATTTATATCTTACTAATTCTTTATTCGATTATTCGTGATTCAAATCATATTAGGTGATTCGGATTCGTGATTCGAATCTTTTTTACGAGGATTCGTCCCAGCTCTGATACATATACATACGCTTTTTCTAGAAAAATTCAGTTTGAAGCTATAAACGAGTGTTGTCCACTCCCAGATTTAGCATGAAGTAAAATTTCGAGTTTCGAAAAGCCTGAAAATTTTGTTTGGTCGCGTAGCGAAGCGGAGCGACCAAACCAAATTTTTCTAAACTCGAAATTTTACATCATGCTTAATCTGGGATCGGAAAACACTCGTTTAACGCTTCAAATTAAACTTAAAAAAAAACATTGAATAGCTGATAATTTACAGCATATAATGGGGGTGTGTATTCCATAATGAAAAACTCCCATACGCTTTTTCTAAAAAAGTTAAATTTGAAGCTGTAAGCGAATGTTTTCCACTCCCAGGTTAAGCATAAATTTTACTTAATGCGCCACGCGTATTAAACACTGAAAACACTGAAATATTGTTAACAAGTGAACTTCAATTGAAATCAGTGTCTTATACGCGTGGCGTATAAATTAAAATTTCGAGTTTAGATAAGCCTGAAATTTTGGTTTGATCGCTCCACTTCGCGGAATAAAAATATCAAATGACTCAATTATTATGACTTTAATTATGTCATCCACTATTACTTTTTGTATTGTTAATTATTGAATTTGTCAGTTAAGTAACTAGTTTCTTTTTGCCATTATTTATGGGTTTTTTATTGTGTAGAAAATATAAATTGGAGCTTTTAAAGATTTCATATAAAATTTTAAAAAAATTATTTAAAATTTGTAATTTTTGAGATATTGGTTGTTAAATTTAATAAAATGTTGATGTTATTTTTCTATACAACTACATTTTATCTATTTTTTATCAAAATATAAAAAAAAATCAGAAATCGAAAAACATATTTATATACTTTTATGTTTATTTTGAAGATTTTGACACGTTTCTTTATATTGACAATTTTGTTGAAAGTTTATGTTTTTTGCCAATTTTTAGAATATAAATCACTTCTATGAGTTTTATTGATTTAGAAAAATTGCTAATCAAAAATATTATATTTGTTTATTAATGTTGACGATTTTTTTAGTGTTAACGTCTTCTAGAGCCCTGCACGGGATGAGTTTTGTTGAGATTACGCCATGCCACATTAGCCGCGGCGGTCATTTACATGATATAATTTTAAATACATAATTGTAATGAACTAACCTCAAAGAGCAAATAAATACATTTTTCAATATCTCGGCGTTATTTTTAATACCTTTTATTTAGAAATCCAAATTGAATCAACCTTTATATGATTTTTAGGCTCTCGCCATATCATTGGAATGCTAAATGCCAGTTTTTCTCACACCTGCCTTACGAAATCGCTAATATTCATCCTCTGACTGGACACAGTGAAGCTTCCGCATATGTAGGAAAATGTATCTGGCTAATTCAAACACTTTCTTCTAGTAGCCATTTTAATTCCACACACTTGCAGTTTTTATTAACGGTTTGATTGTAAAACAATAACTGACAATTTACACCCGCAATTGTAAACAAGTAGACGGCAGATACCTGCAAGTGAGCCGTTACTAGGGAACATATTCGACAATAATAACGGAGTAGAAATTAAAGTAGATGTAGATTAAAACCAAGGGGGGCCAATGCTTATGGGAAAACTGAAAATCGAGTAAAAAAGAAGATAGTATGGTCAGGATGTGGGGTAAGAGTAAGACATACGACTATATCCACCAATCACCGGTCTCGTTTCTGGATGCAGCATCCAAACGCGGTTACCAAATTTTATATAGAGACTGGCTAACTGGATATATATGAACTGTGCTAAAACGTGAATACGTGAATAACGTGAATACGTGAACATATTATTATATTCATTATGCGATGGAACAAAAACTTGACATGATTGGCAAAAACGGTTGACATTTTTGAAATCAGCACATCAAATTTAGTTAAAAACAAGTATCAGATCTAAGTCAGCAAAAAATCAGTAAACATTTGTAGACCTGTGTTGTTGTTAAAACGATATAATTGGTGTTAGAGTGGACTATATTGAAAAATATAATTTAATTGTAAGTCTACGCCGTTTCTTTCATAGTCAGGCCAGGAAATGTTGACGCTTGCCTCGTACATCTTCTATAGTTGAATTTCAAGCAGGTACGTTAATCTGTTTTGAATGGCAACAAGTCGCCGATCATTCGATTTAACTTCGGACCTGTGTCAACAACAGACGGCTTTAAGAAATCAATACGTGCGCCTAAGTAAACTTTCCCCAGTATTGAAGACCCGAAAGAAAAATGCTCACAAGAGGAAAATACGTTGGCGCATACATTTTTCCTCGAATAAAATTATTCCCGGGGTTTGGATTATAAGGTCGAAATTCGGTGTGTAAGATCAGCAATGTGTGCGTGTAAAAATATAAAACGGTAGCGGCGTGAAAAATGCGCGCTGGGAAAAAGCGACCGTGTATACAGAGCGCATACAGGTTATGCTGTGCGAGAGCAGTGATAACCATCAGAACTGATGGCTACCAACCGTGGGGGCTTGGCTTAAAGGAGGAGCCGGGTTATCCCATTGGTCGAAAACGCTCCGAACGCTGTGGAAGGGATGAATCAATGACACAGGGTTGCTTTACGATTTTTGGAAGAAGTGGCAAAACTAGAACTAGATGTCAGTACGACTTTTGAAACCGTATGAGGCGCAGCACGGTCGCGGTCGCTCACGAGAAAAAACCCGCTCTGATAACGTTTTCCCAATGCCAATAACGGAACAATACACATACTCAACACAGTGCGCGACGTGTTAGAACAATAAAATATAAATCAAACAACCCCTTTGTTGTAAGTGCATAGTGTTTGTGACTACTTGAATCGCCACTTGTACTTGTTTTAAACTTAAGTCAAGTAAATATATCTTGTTGACTACTTGAGTTAAGTAAATAATATATACTGAATTGTTGCTGAATCCGCCGTCGGAAAAGTGCGCGCGTAGTGTGTTTGAACTAAAGAGGAAACTCCTTTTTGCAAAAAACAAACCGCACCAGTGCGACGTTTTAGTTCCTCTATTTGGAATTCAAGTGGTTACGGGGTGTTAAAGTGAAACATCCATCCTGGCGGCCTTTTTAGAAAACGGGCCTGCCTGTACTCCTGTAGGGGCCCTTACATTAAGGGCCGGATTAGCTCATGTGCCCCTCGGGCCGAATCCTGCTTATTTACAACATACACCACACAATATAGGTTAGTTTTTTTAAACGTTATTTGTGTTAAAGTTTATGAAGAGAACATAACCAGTAAAAAAAGATTCAAAGGTTGATAACCAGGGCTTGGACTATATACAGTAATAGGCAAAATTATATAGACAAACAAATAAACATCTCTAAAGTTTGTTATAATTCTATTTAATTATTCATTGCATTATCAATAACTCTACGCCAATGAATGTGAAGATGTATGTTTGACATTCAGCAACTACACATAAAAAGATAAAGACAAAAACATAATTTATGTTAGGACAAAAATATATAGACATGCAATTTATGGTTAATATTTTAATTAAATGCAATTGAAAAAGTGCACTTAAGAAGCAAAGCACGTTAGTTAAGGTTCTTCTTAAATTCCTCGTGATTCTAAAATCCTCTTTGCTATTAAAAAACTATTTATTAAATTATCTAAGAATGGCCAACGTCACATAGAAATTGCAAACCATTTAAATTTAAATCGAAAGCAGTGTGGGCAATTATCAAACAAAAATACAAGTAGGTTCACTGGGCAAAGGAAAAAAAGAAGTGGTCATCTTACAAAATGCAACGAAAGAAACGTGAGAGTGGTTAAAATAATTTCATCGAGAGATTCTTTTAGACAATATTCAAATCAAAAGTGAATTACAAACTTAAGGATTACCTAATATCTCAACAAAAACAATTGATCGAACACTGAATGCACTGAATTTATTTTCAAGACATGAAGTTAAAAAACTTAGCTTTCAAATGAAAACTGAAATGCCCTTTTAGAATTGGCTCACTGTTATCTGCAGTGGACTTTAAATTATTAGGAAATCAAATGTTTTAGCGTTGAGTTCAAGTTTAATACGTTTGGATCTGATGGCACAGGTTATGTTAGATGCCCTGTTAATAAAACTTGACACCCTAATTTAGCATTACCCACAATAAAACATTTAGGTGTGGTTTGGGATTTTTTTCCCAGGCTTTGAACCATGCACACAGTCAAAAATCCAAGGCATTATGGATAGGTTTATGTATCGGGATATATTGAAACATGGATATTCTTGCCTATGTGCAGTATAATATGCCACTACAATCTTCTTTGTAGGATGACAACGACTCCAAATATATAAGTTAGTGAAGCAGTTAAATCCCATTTTTAAATGAGTTCAAACTTTATTTAATACTTCCAACGTACAGGTCGAGTGTACCCCAAATACTCGACCTGTACATAAACATAAACAGAAATCTTAGAGATCAATAAAAAAAACACGAATAGGACGGATTAGAAGAAAAATTGAAATAGTGTTGATAGTATCTACATTAATAAATTTCATTGAATGTCAAGGAGATGTCAGGATGTAATTAACAGTAAGAGATACCTACTAAATGCTGAACTCTATTAAAAAGAAATCATCTAATTTTTGACAATCATTGTAATAATAATTATGTTTTTAGTTATGTCTGTATATTTTTGTGTAACCAATTTATACATTTTTAATAACTATAAATAAGTTTATATAAATAGTGAAAAATTATGCATATGTTTTGTTAAAATTTTGCAACATAGTTTCATTCCAATGGTATTTTATTTAAAGTTTGAATACCCTTAAAATATTTTGAAGAAAATATAATTGTCTTTATACTTTTTTCTATTACTGTATATCATTAGATAACTTTCACGATATCTATCATGATATATATCGATATTTATAAACTACGATATACAGGGTGTCCGCTTTTCGAGCGGCACTGTGGGGATCTCGCTTATTTGAAGAGATGGAGAAACAGTTGAATAGGGGCAAAGTTGCGTATTTTAGTGATTACTAATAATCTCCTTTCACATTTCAAATATCTTCAATTGTTTTGATGTAATTTAAAAAAACTGAAATGTTAGATGTTTAAAATGAAAAATTGTATTGTTTTTATGGTATGTTGCCATGGAAACAACCGCGCAATGTCCACAAAAACTATTTGCTTATTTTTCTCATTTTTACAACAATATAAGGAATAATTCTTTACGGATATGTTTAAAAATAGAAGACCACCCGTAGACTGCCTAGTAACGAGAGTAACCCCAGTTTATGGTGGATAATAAAAACCCATTTGGATAATCGGTTAAATATAATAATAAAATAAATAAAGCGAGCCAGTGCTCACTGTCAGAGCGTGTATATCAAATAAATTCATTTTACGACACCTAATAAAATTTTCGACACTTATAAGGGCGAATCGGAAACGGTCCTGCATATGGAAAGAAGAACAGAAGAAGAGAAACAGGCAAGGAAGAACATAACACAAATGTTTTATAACATTTTCAGTATATTTATGAGTAGTGTTTCTGCTTTATCTTTTAATGTTACATGTAAGGGCTTCACTTTTATTTTTATCAATTTGTATTAAAATTATATAATTTTGATAGAAATTAAAAAATAGCGAAGAGTAGAATTATGTTATTTTGATGAAAAAAGAGTCAAAGATTTTCATATCACAAGAAATTGTAAAACAAGCGTAGTAAAATTATGCCACATGTTTTAAAGACGATAAAACTCACCGGCTATCAAAATTAAAAGCCATTTATAGACATACAGAATAATTCTAAAAAAAACATTATAATTTGAAATTGAAAACATTTTTTTAGACGCTTCAAGAATCTGAATTTGACTTACAATTTTGATTTACAGCTTTATAGTTATAATATCGTATGTTCAATAAAAAAAAACCTTTAGAGTGCCATGATTTAATTTGTTTTTTTACTTTAAGTTGGCTACACGCCTTAGGAATTGACATAAAACGTCAAACATGATAATTATAATATATTATTTCAGAGTTGCCAACTTGCAATATTTTCCACAGCACTATAGAGGTTTTTTTTATTGAACATACGATACAATAAATACACGAAAAAGTACAAGGCGCGATTTAAGTTTTCAAAACTAATATTGGATCATGGTGACCAAGAGTCAAATATGTATGTAGTTATGTTAGTAATAATTCACGTTGGTAATTACCACCGGTTATTTACCATAAATTACATTATATTACACAGATGTTTCGGTAACATTGGCAACATTCTTTCCAGCGCATGCCTAAGAAATGAAAAAAAGGTCAAAAATCCTTTCCCAGAAAAAATACCATTTTATTTTTATTTACTGTTACATAATGATAATAATTATTGAAGGGTACAAGTTAAAAATATTTAAATCACCGATTTGACGTGAAGTTCAAAATAGACTATTATATTTTGAATTCACATCAAATCGGTGATTTATTGTTTCATTAAAAAAAACGGTAGAAAGCGGTAAATTGATACAATCTACCGTTTTCTACCGCTTTTTTGTGTGCAATGTACCGCTTACAAAAAAATCGACCTGGCAGCACTGATACGCGTGGAGCATGAAGTGAAATTTCGAGTTTAGAAAAGCCTGAAAATTTGGATTTGTCGGGGCGTGACTCGCTTTGCTCGCGCGCACCGGCAAATCCAAATTTTTAGGCTTTTCTAAACTCGAAATTGCACTTCATGCGCTACGCGTATCAGTGCTGCCAAGCTTTTTATTAGCGGTAGATAGCACCCAATAAAAGCGGTAGAAAACGGTAGATAGTATCAATTTACCGCTTTCTACCGTTTTTTAAATGAAACATTAAATATGATTAAAGTAAACATTTATTCAAACCAGTGTTATACCGTTCCTTTGTTTTGTCGTGCTCCCCTAAACATCAAGAGATACTAAAACGGTTAAATATAGCGAAGAATGTCAAAGTTGTGAATATTTGATTTTTGCCATAACTTTGGCTATTAGAAAGTAAGCAAGCTAAAATTTTAATTGTACAAAAAATCAACAACAAGCGATAAACATAACAAAAATATTATAGTTTGCACGGAATTGACTTTTTCCAATTTCCCTGTTAAAGACAGTTTTAATTTAACTTGTTACAGTTTTACATCATTTGCACAATCATTTATCGATTTGTAGCATTTATTGGCTTGCCACATCGGACTTCCGAGTTTATACAGGGTGTTAAATTTTTAAGATACGACATCAGAGTTTAGTTTTTTTAATGACAGCTGTATTCTATTTTTACGTCATTGAAAAGAGCACGAAATTTGAGCTGTAAATCATGTGTCATATGTTAAATTAAAATGGTAAATGTTATATAATATAAAATGCAATTTATTTGATTATTTCAACTTATGTGCACTTTATTGATGCGCGTGTGTATGGTTTTAAACTTAAGAATAAATCAGTGTTTTATACGCGTGGCGCATGAAGTAAAATTTCGAGTTTAGAAAAGCCTAATTTGGCTCGGTCGCTCCGCTTCGCTACGCGCCCGAGCCAAATTTTCAGGCTTTTCTAAACTCGAAATTTTACTTCATGCTTAGTCTGGGAGTGGATAACACTCTCTAGGATAATTTTAAATTCTTTTATAAAAAATACAGAGAGTAAAAATATTATTGCAATTTATTACATATTTGATTTGATTAATTCGTTACCGTAATTTCAATTTTATTGCGTTTCTAAGGTTTCATTTATGTACGAAATTTTAAATCTATATTGTAAATAAAATGTTTAAGGTCTCATTTATGTACGAAATTTCCAAATCTATATTGATAGTAAAATTGAATTATTCAAAATTTTAATTCAATTTTATTATCAATATAGATTTGATAATTTCGTACATAAATGAGACTTTAAACATTTTAATTACAATATAGATTTGAAATTTTGTACATAAATGAAACCTTAGAGACGCAATGAAATTGAAATTACGGTAACGAATTAATCAAATCATATATTTAATAAATTGCAATAATATTTTCATATTTACTCGTAATAAGAAAAACAAAACTATATTACATATGTTCGAACGCGTAAACGCCACCTAGTGCACATTAGCTTAAGTAGCATTGTCAATAGCTGGCAATCTAAACGTTTGTATACAGCAATTGTTCGTCCACAACAGGGCTTTAATTTATAGAATACAAATATCAAGAATTTGAATGGTGAATGAATGAGTACTGAACACAAATTCATATTCTTGATATTTGAAAACTATATTAGTTTAAATTCTACTGTAGTTTTTCATAAGTTATACAAAAATGAGGTTAAAAATTAAATAGTTTTGTGTTCAATTATTGAATTTACTTATTTATCCAAAATGTGTTTTAATTCTCAATTGTCTTATGATTCAATTTGAAGAGTATCATTTTAACTCAAAATCAACTATAGCATTAAATAAAATTAGATAGTTGTCGAAAAATGATCATAACCTTTTTCATGAAACTAAAAGAAAACAACAGCGATGGGCTTTGTAAGTAACGCAAACATTAGTTGGTCTCAAAGTTAGAAGGAGCTTACATTTTCAGTCAAAGTCTATTAATTAATATTCCTACTAGTATTTTAACTTTAATAAATATGTTCACCAAAGAATACAAAAATGTAACTGTTTTCTTAAAAAATAAAATAACAATTAAAGGATGCGGATCTCAAATATTGTAACTCTTAATTGAGTTGCCCAGATGCAAAACCAGCCATACGTGTGTTGACAAACTTGTGGCAAAATGACGAAAACTGATTTTGCAGGGACTGTTAAACGAATTAAAATATTGTTGTATTAGTGTTGTATTGAATGGGGACAAGAAAATTGTGTAAAATTACGTAAATAGTTGGTAGGTTTTGCAACTGTTAAAATATATCAGCTTTTGTAGACGAGAAATATAGCAGGTTTTGCATTAGACAAGATTTTTCAAACTCAATTTTTTAAGGTTTAAGATGAGTTTTAAAGGTCAATTTAACGGTAAAGTTGTAGCCTGCGACAAGTAAAATCTAGGGATACTAAAAAATAAATGTATGGCTGATTTTGTATCTTGGCGGCTCAATTCTTTTCAAAGTTTTAAATCAAAAACAAACAAAAACAGTCGCCGAAATATTTTGTGTTCAATAAAAGTCTTGGTCGAGTGTGAATTTAACCTTACTCGACTGAAAGCCAAAATATTTTGTGTTCAATAAAAGTCTTAGTCGAGTGTGAATTTAACCATAACAAGGAAACGTTTATTTTAATTTTTAGGATTGTTATAAAGTTACCGTGCGATCATTTAAATTATGATTTAAAGTAGGCAGCATTTTTTTGTGCGGTTGTCCAGAATGTTAAAACAATGGTGAAATAAATTAACAGTCCTTAGTGCTAATCTAATTTAAAATTCAGAGCCTACTATAAATTATGTTTTAAATGATCGCTCGGTATAAACATATTATCCGAGTCTCAATTTAAAACATTGGGATTTTATGTTGGGGGAAATTTCAGCTTGTAATTTTTTTTTTAAATTAAAGTCAGAAATCGATCGACTAGAAGTTGAAGTTTGAAGGAAATCGAGTTTAGAAAATGAATGTTTAATATCAGTTACAAAAACTGATCAATCGATGGAATCAAACTCATTAAATTTCAATATTTGTTTGCTTCCTGTATTTTTTATAAAAGAATTTAAAAATATCCCGAAGAGTGTTTTCCACTCCCAGACTAAGCATAAAGTAAAATTTCGAGTTTAGAAAAGCCTAAGAATTTGGATTTGGGCGCGGAGCGAAGCGTAGCGCCCAAATCCAAATTAGGCTTTTCTAAACTCGAAATTTTACTTTATGCGCCACGCACATAAAACGTATAAATATTTTAAAGTTCAAAATACGCATTACAAAACTTCAGCTTAATATCTTTCTAATTAACAATCTTGTAGTAAGAATAATATTTTATCGATGTTCACACGTTTCATCATCATTTTTCATCTATCTACCGCACGCCAAGGAAAAAAAGTTCTCTAAATCTGAAATTCAATATCCGATCTTGCCCTTCTTAAGATAAATGGTAGACAAAATGTATAAACTGCATATTAAAAATACTTAATTGCTTAAAATATCAAACGAGTTAAATTGTAAATACAGAATCTCACGATAAGTTATATTTATTATTTATTATTAAAATATTATAAACTTCTGCAATATTATCACAGAGAGAAGTCATCTGTCATTACTAATAAAACATAGTTTGATTTTCTTTCTTCGCCAATTTAGTTTTCACTGTTAACAATGAAAAATATACTAGTGAAGAATGAAAATTAAACGGTATTTTATTAAGCTGTTAACGGTGGAGGCTTCTACTTCGTTATACATCATAATTCACAATTGATACACGATTTTAACTTTGTTTGTATAACTAAGACTTTATTAAGTAATATTAAGTATTTAAGTAACTTAATAAAGTCACTGTTACACAAACAAAGTTAAAATCGTGTTTCAATTGTGGTATTTTATTAGTAATTTATCACTTTACAACAGATAGTAAATAATCTATAATCTTTTCAAAAAAGCAAACTATAATAGAAATAAATGAAAAAAAAACGGTAGTTTATCAATAAAAGCAGTGGCAGCACTGACGCGTATAAAACAGTTTTGTATTGGGATGCTCAGAATATACTGCCTAATCTACACAAAAATGCAATTAAAACGGAATTTTGTGTTCCTAAACTTTAAAAAAAAATGTAAAAGAAAAAAGGTACCTATTTTAAACTTCTGAATAAAACTTAAAATATAACTAATAACTTGATTTTGCAAAAAATAGGTGTTAGTTTTAGCCGTCGAAGCAACTTCGATTGGCCAGCCCTGATATAAATAATATTTTACTTAAAATTTAAAAAATCTTGGAAAAGATCAAGTAAAGTCAACACATTACCCTTTTACCGTGACGTCACAAAAAACAAAATACAGTATCATAAACGCATGTCCACATGTTTCTTTGATTTTATTTGACAAATCTGTCGGTGTCAAAGTATTTCAAAAGAAGGAAAGACAGACGAGAACAAACTAAACCTACAGAAGAGTAAAGGTAAGTGAAATTGGATATTAATAATGTGATTAGTATTGGATTAGTCATAATATTCCCGAAAATATACGTTTAAAATCACAACGAATCTCTCTTGGTTCTGCAACAAATTGTAAGTGGATCCTCTTTATTTTTAGCATTTCAATTATTCTTTCACTTACTTTCAATGTAAACCTTTCCGCTCACTATTGAAAATCCGATGTTCGGCATAGTTTGAATAAGATTTTCAGCAGTTTAATAAAATGTTCGCATTTGACAGGCGTCATGAATGTCATGATGATGGCAAAGCAAACTTAACACTCGGCGTGCCCAACAATTGAAAATGTTCCGTTTCAACCAGAATCCATTGATTGAAAACATAATGTGTTGACTATACTTACTACGAGTCTAGACATGTTTGAGACAAATCAAGTAAAATAGCTTTAAAAGTAGATTTTACACTTCAAATAAAGTTACCGACCGATTCTCAATATTCTCCCATTGTTTACATTCAAAGAAATAGCTTTAAAAGTGAAATAATTTGCCATTGACAAAATGATTAACAAGTGTGTATAATTATTGATGTATGTAAATGTATAAAAATGCGCGATATGAGAAATAAAAATAATCCATGTGAAGTCCTATGATCACGTATATTTCTGCCACATTTCCAGATACGTGATATATCGTCACCGGTTTTATTGGTTCCTGGTGGTAAATTTCATTTGTCATCATCGGAGGCGCTAAAGCATTTTAGAAGCAGACTTAAGTAACGTTGTGTATTACAACGCACGCCTCGAGATAAGTCATTAAATATAAAAATGGCATTAAAGAACAGTTACCGTCCGATTCCCAATATTCTCCCATTGTTCACTTAAAAACATACAGTACGCATCGAAATAAACAGAACCGAAAATGGAATGTCTGCAGAGTACTTGCCAAGTTTTTCAAGAGATAATTTTGATTTTAGATTTAACGTTTGCATATTAATCAATTATTTTAACTCATCTCATCTTCTATGGCAATTTTGTAAACAAAAAACCGACGGAAATAATTCTATAAATCTGTAAAGATGTTGCCAACATAATCGTGTTCATTTGAAAACATGATCGAGAAGGCGTTGCTTTTTTGATAGAAGGAAATGAAACGAAAAAGTAAAGTTGCAGCTTAGTTTACGTTTTGTCATACCTAACATAAATGTCAGATTGTGTTAATCAGTACCTCATTTATTTGTCTTGTTCTTACAGTTGTTGTGTTGTTTGTTCTTCTTTCGTGTGAGTGGGCAATAAAATACCGACTAAAATAAAAACACTTTTATAAAACTGATTTAGACTAAAATTGACAGGAGCGACTGACATATTCACGTACGACCTACCATGCGATCGTTTAAATGATGATTTCAAGTAGGTGGCATTTTTTTGTGAGGTTGCCCAGAATGCTAATTGAATACTAGAATAAATTTGAGGTTATGGTAAACTATGTGTTAATAGTCAGTAGTGCCAATCTAATTTAAAATTCAAAGCTTTCTCTAAATCATATTTTAAACGATGGCGGGGTACCGTGCAAACATATAAGTAATGTTTCATCAACATTTAAACAACATTTAATGTTGCTACAATGTTGATATAAAGTTATTTGTTTGTTTTTTGCTCAGTGGGACTTCATAATGTTTTGAAAATTTCATAGCCAACTCGATCGGATTTTTAACTGAACACCTGATAAAACTTGAATAAAACTGTAAGTAAAGGTAAAACGTAAATAGTTAAAAATACGCTAATTTCAAGATAAACGCACAGATGTACGGAAGCAAGTGCCACGTGGACAGGATATCGGCGTTCGGGCGATACGATTTTCCGGAAAAGTATTTCTAGATATTCCATTATGCGGAAATCAATCCGTTTGCTTACTAATGTCCGTTTTATATTGTGCTTTATCTTGGGCAATATAATTTTCTGAACGATTGGAAACGCCACCGTTTTATCAGCACATAAAATCGCACACATTTTCCCATATTTCCGCTTAAATGGCCTTATCATTTTCAAAACATAAATACTGTTTTTTTTTTTATATAAATAACAAACGCATTCCGGCATGATCGTGTTTTCATATTATAAGTTCTCAAAGAGTAAAATAAGTTTAATTTTGCAAATTTACATATTAGATCATAGTAGTTTTTATTCAACTATTACTTTGCAGGTACTTTTTTACATAAATATAATATCAGTTAGATTAAAATAGGAGTGTTTAATATGTAACCCAATATAAATAATACTCAATTAAATACATTTTACTTGCTTATTATTTTTTAAATTTAAATTCTGAAAGCGGATTCATATTTACAAAACGTATCAAACTAACTTGCTGGATGCTTTTATTGATAAAAATGCATCAATAAAATCAATTGAATGTACCTATTATTCGACTACAAAAATGTTGTAATGTCAGAACATTTCAACAGTTTTGAGGCTACGATAAAAAGTTAATTTTTAAAGCACTATTACAAAATTCACATATACCGTGCGATCATTTAAAACATGATTTAGAGTAGACTTTGAATTTTAAATCAGATTATCACTGGCCGTTAACACATAGTTTACCATAACCTTAAATGTATTCCATCATTCAATTAGCATTTTGAGGGCAAACGCACAAAAAATATGCCGCTACTCTAAATGATAATTTATATGATCGCAGGGTAGTAATTTTAACATGGATAATGCAAAGACGACTAGATGAAAATAATTTTGTTCCACGTCGTAAAATAATAAATATTTTATTGATTATATTTCAAGCAGGGCCCGCCGTGGCCGAGCGGTTGAGCCGCCGGTATCGCCAATCGAACACGGAGGTGATCTGGGTTCGATTCCCAGCGGAGGCGAGTAATTTTTCTAACGAAAAATACTCGTCTCCGGTTCCATGGATGTGTGTGAATGTGTTGTGACGTCCAAATAGTCGAAATATATGTTAATATAGATATTATAAAATCAACGTTAGTGGCTGAATGGTAATACCTATGCCAAACAAACCAAAAAAAAAATATATTTCAAGCACTTTACACATCCTTTTAAAAAAACTTATGTTAAAATTAGGATTATTATAATTTTAACATAATTTTTTTTAAAAGGTTGTGTAAAGTGCTTGAAATATAATCAATAAAATATTTATTATTATCAAACTTGAACTATGCCTGTAAAAAATACGTCTTTGAGTGATATTTTTATTTCGTCTATTGTATTCTACCTAAGTAAGTGTATAATGTATTACACTCATTAAATCACATCTTCTTTGAAATGTCGACTTGTTCACTTTAACAACCGCAAATGTCATCATCGCCGTCGTGGTCATTATTATGTACGACCGCTTATTATTTGAAAAACCTCACAAAGGGAGTGTTAATTACCACCAATCGGGGGATTACCTGCGAAGGTGCCAATATAGGAGGGTAACTTTTAACAACGAATAGATTATCAGTTGGTGGTCGGCTTTTTGTGTATATTCCCATATAACATGAAAAGTTTTGGCTTCTTCGCGTGCTGTCCGACTTATTTAGTATACATTTTAAAAACCGTTTAGTGCTGTGTTGATCAACAATTACTGGAATCATTCAGAAATTTGAGAAGAATGATTGTTTGAATGATAAACATACAAGGAATTTATCTTTTAAGTATGCATATCCCGATGCATCAACTGTAAATTATCAGGCGTTGGTTCTTTTAAAAATATGTTTAATATCAGGTTTCTAACGTGTGATTCCACTATGTGGCTTTTCTAAACTCGAAATTTTACTTCATGCGCCAGACGTATAAAGCACCGAAATACTCTTTAAAAGTTCAAAATATACTAATTTAGCATACTGATTTAGAAGTATATTTTAAACTTCACAATAGTTCAGTGTTTTATACGCGTGGCGCATGAAGGAAAATTTCGAGTTTAGAAAAGCCTGAAAATTTGGTTTGGCCGCTTCGCTTCACGGAGCGACCAAACCAGTATTAGATTAACGATACAATAATTTTTTCCGTCGCCAGTGTATTTATGAGTTGAATTAATGCATTCACAATAGTTTTTTAACCCATTAACGGCCGAGCAATTATAGAGTTGACTCTAATAGTTGGTTTTAGGTAAAAATGTTGCACTTATTTTTATAATTTCTATGAATGACTTATTATATGACATACTGTGAATTTTTCCTCTAAATAAGCATAATGTATACGATGTACATTATTAAGCATTCGTCGATTTTATATAAAAACGTGCAATATGAAGATTAGAACTAGTGTTTCCACTCCCAGACTAAGCATGAAGTAAAATTTGGAGTTTAGAAAAGCCCCGCGTAGAAAATTTGTCGAGGGTCGCGCCAGCGACCCTCGACAAATTTTCACGGGGCTTTTCTAAACTCCAAATTTTACTTCATGCGCCACGCGTATAAAACGCTCAAATATTGTAAAGTTAGAAATACACTACCATTTTTTTTATGAAGAATAATTAAAATATTTAAATAACAAATTGTTTATAGTTTTTTTTATACACTTTCAAGTCTGGTCAAATAATATAATATATGAAATTAATTTATTCACTAATTTTCCACTGAGCAAAAAACAAGAAATAACGTTATATCAACATTGCAACAACATTAATGTTGATAAAACAATACTTAATTGTGTTTGCTCAGTGGGTTAATTAACAAAAAATAATAATGTTGCGTGTATGCATCAATGGCGCCTAATGAGTTAATGAAATTTTTTCTTTACTTTTAATTAAAAAACAGTTTGAAACGGTACTACTTTTTGTAGAAAAAAACAAAAAATGGATAGAATTTTTAAACACCGCGTAGTACGGAAAATGTGATGATACTTATACGAAATGTTCTATTTTCATCATATTTTAAAATAATGGCACGCGGAGTTAGATTAAATTGAGTTTGTATACAAACATAACCCCTAATAAAAGCCACGCGTCACAACAATAGACGCACAAGCTAATGTCGACATATTCCGTGAATGAAGTAAGTTCTGACAAACAACATATTTTTACAGACATTATTAGAGAAATTTGTAATTGTTAGTAATACAGACACAATGTATCTCATACGTTATTGAGACAATCTTCTAATACCAAATTGTTGTTTCAAAAATAAGTACCTTTTTAAACAGCCCTGAGATAAAACGTTAAATTCATAAAAACAACATCTTCTGTTACTGTCAAATTATAATTTTATAAAAGTTTTGTAAAAAGGTGAATAAATGGATGCTGACTAACAACATTTCAAGGGGGCAGCCAGTAAATTCACTAGCCTGAAGATCTTGAATAAACTAAAACAAATCCATGCCTTACGCACTTTAGTTTGTAAATACTTCACGCACGCCTTCTGGCGGCTAAGTGGTCAACTATCGTATATTGAGTTACCAAATAAGTATAAAAATGTATAAAAATATTAAAAATGATTACATGCTATCTATTTTATTAAAAATACGGTCAACGAAGTAATGTTGTAACGAACTCATGTATTAATAAACCAATTAATAATCTTAATAATTAACGAGTTCGCTTGCAGATTAGCTCACGGGTTAATTAATATATCTCGATTATTAATACACTAGATCGTTTAATAACTATTAATTTAAGACATATTTTATTATGCAAACTTAATAATTGCGTTTTTGGCGACGCTCCAATGTGATGAATTTAGAAGTGAAGTAAAATCCGTAAAACTGAAAAATATTCTTTAAAAAAACTGTTTCGTTTGCCGTTGCAGTCAATTTAACATTGGATGAAAGATGGAATAAGCTTTCGTTTAATATAAAGTTAAATACAGTTGGTGAATTGAAGTCACTAAAACAGAATGGATCTGTTATCATGTGGTTTTTAGACTTGCCTGACAATTTGAATTTGGGCACCTGGAGCAAAGCGTAGCGTTCAAATCTAAATTTTCAGGCTCAAAATTTTACCGATTTATTCTGAAGTTCAAAAGGAGCTAGTTCATCTTTTATTTCCTAAAGTTGCTAATAGTGGAGTTAAAGATGTGTAATAAAAAATAGGGGATATTGATACGACCTTTTTTATATTCGGTTTTGAATAAAATTATTAAGTCTCGAAATTATTCACACACATTTTCTTTGAAAGATACTAACTGTTCTAGATATTATGATATCAAATAACAAACAAGATCAAATCCGTCTTTTTTTTCTCTCTCGAAATAAAGTCCTTTCAACGAGCGTGAGGATCAAGCGTGTTGCGTCAACTGGTTTAGTGCGGTCCGCGTGATGAGCGTTTTGTGCCGACAAATTTTTCTCCGGATTTCAAATGATTATCACTGCACGGACGTTTCAGTTAATGCCGCCGTGACTAATGACGAATGCTGTTGTGACTTGAAGCCGGCGCTCTAACGACGATTTTATAGGCATTTGTTACTAGAATCCTGTTCTTCTTTTATGTAGACATATCTCGTCAACCGAAGCACGGTTTCTGTTTCTTCGCTCTGCTGCACGGAATTAATAATAATGCCGATAAAAGGTGTGATTGGTTTAGAGAATTTTCCTCACCTGGTGGAATTAAATTAATAATGAAGTTTTAAAAAAAAGTTATGACATAAAAATCAAACGATACATACGCTTGAGGCCCGCCGTGGCCGAGCGGTTGAGCCGCCGGTTTCGCCAATCGGTCACGGAGGTGATCTGGGTTCGATTCCCAGCGGAGGCGAGTAATTTTTCTAATGAAAAATACTCGTCTCCGGTTCCATGGATGTGTGTGAATGTGTTGTGACGTCTAAATATATAGTTGTATGTTATACTTAATAATACGTTAATTAACAAATGTATACAAAACAATAATTGATGATGGCTATAATAGTCCAGTAACTAAGGCCAGGCAAAAGCCAAAAAAAAAAAAAAATACATACGCTTCTTACTTTCCCCATATCTAATACAAAGGGAAAGGAAAGTATTGTTTGCGTTAAAATGTTCAAATCAAAAGCTTTTTTTAAATTCTGGCATTCTGTGATTTCAGACTTCAAGTCTTAAGTTACATATAATCTCACTGATCATTTTAGCGAACGTACAATTGAATGAATCGGTGAAACGCGGCGTTCTTTGGTAGCCGCGAAAACGCAATATTTATCTTGTTCCAATTTGTTAGTCGACCTGAAATAATACTTTCAAACGCATTTTATAAATGTATTCAGTGATAGGAAATAATATCCTCAAAAAGTTTATAACTGTAAAATAATATGGTTATACAGGGTAGGCCATGACCAGGGTTCGGAAATATCATGATATTTATATAAATATCAATATATCGTATATACAGGAAATTTTTCTTTATAAGATACATATGCATACGCTTTTTTTAAAAGAGTTAAATTTGAATCTTTAAACGAGTTATTTCCACTCCCAGGTTAAGCCTTAAAATTTGGTTAAATTTTCAGGCTTTTCTTAACTTGAAATTTTACTTCATGGGCCACGCGTAATGAACCCTGAAAACACTAAAATGTTGTGAACAAGTAAACTTCACAATAGTAAGTTTTTGGTTTGGTCTTGTTTATAAACATTAATATTTGTAATATTTATTATTTAAACAAGGAGTTTTTCATTAAATATTACCGGGTGTTCACTTGGCGGACGCAACATAGGAAATCCCATGTACATTTTGAAATGTTCAAATTTTGGCTCCCTTATTGATTTTAGAAACAAAATGCATTTACCTTTTTTGTAGAGGGAAAAATTCTGAATTCATTCGTGTTAACGTTTATCACTTTACGATTCTCAAAGTTAAAATAATTAAGAAAAATTAATGTTTTTTTTTTTTGGGTTTTGGCTTTTGCCTGGCCTTGGGAACTTGCCCATTAGCCAACATCTTTTATTTATATTTGTATTAATTGTTAGGATTACAATTTGTAGTATGCTATTGTTTCATACGGACAAACACTCACATTCATACCACACCCAGGGCCACGACGAGAAATTATTTTTAAATAAAGTCTCGCCGTGCACGGGAATCGAACCCGAATTTGTGGCTCGCCGAGCGATACAGCCCGGCGACGTTACCGCTCGGCCACCACCTGCCCTCAAAAAAAATTAATGTGATTTTATAAAAATAATGACATGCCATGGAATTGAAACAACAATCGCGGATGTGAAAATGGTAAAAGATATCGCAGTCACTTGATTAAAGTAAATGTTTTCGAAATGATTTACACTTACAAGAAAAAATTCTCCTAATAAAGTGGTATTACGCAGACAACAGTTATCACGATGTTTGCGTTATGTTTTTTGTCGTTAATTAAGTAACAGCAATATCTTGTGCTATTTTGACATCCGCAATTGTTGTATCAATTCCATGGTATGTCATTATTTCTATAAAATCACATTACTTCTTCTTAATTATTTTAGCTGTTATTTTTCTGACTTTCGTTGATTTTTAAAAGAGTTCAATTTGAAGCTTTAAACGAGTGTTTTCCACTCCCAGACTAAGCATGAAGTATGGTCAAACCCGGGAAACCAAAATCGAGTTCCGAAACCCACGAAGAACATGCTGGGAATCATACCTTGAAGACCTTGGCACCTGCCTTAAGGGTACCAAGGAAAGCATCAAAAACAAACTGGACGTAGAGCTTGTGGCAGAACAAGTCCAAGAGGCCATCCTAACCTCTTTCCAGAACAACTGCCCTACAACGAGGAGATCTTCCGGCAAAATAAAAAACTGGTGGAATGAAAACCTCGAAACACTAAGGAGGGACACACGCCGGCTCTACAACAGAGCGAGGAAATCTGGTGAGTGGGAGGAATATTCCAAAACACTAACGGAGTACAGCAAGGAGATCAGGAGGGCGCGCCGGGAGGCGTGGAGGATATTCTGCTCGGAGATTGACCAAGTCCCCGAGGGAGCAAAACTCCTAGCGAAAACCTCCGACACCTCTTGCGGAACCCTGAAGAAACCATATGGATCATTTACAGAAACCGGCAAGGAAACAGCGGAGATCCTCATGAGAACCCATTTCCCCGGATCTGAAATCCTGCAAAATGGTGCAGACACTCACTCAGTGCTTGTAACCCCTGGTAAGGCGGCAACACAACAAGACTGGGAAATCTCAAAGAAAATTGTAACCTTTGAACGAATCAGGTGGGCGATAGGTACATTCCACCGATACAAATCACCGGGACAAGATGGGATCTATCCAGTGCTCTTGCAGCAAGGACTGGACCACCTTCTACCGGTGCTATGTAAACTCTTCAGGGGCAGTCTGGCACTAAAACACGTGCCAACTACCTGGAAGAAAGTCAAAGCGGTCTTTATCCCTAAGTCTGGGAAGGACTTAACCCAGCCAAAAGGTTACAGATCAATTTGCCTGACATCGTTCCTACTTAAGACGATGGAAAAACTAGTTGAAAGACACATAAGGGAAACCTCACTTCTAGAGAGGCCGCTCCACCCCTTTCAACACGCCTTTCAAGCTGGAAAATCATGCGAGTCTGCCTTACACCAACTGGTAGTTAAGGTAGAGGCCTCGCTGAAAAACAAAACAGTGGCTTTGGCTACATATCTCGATATTGAGGGAGCGTTTGACAACACCTCTATCAGAACGATCGTAAGAGCAGTCGAAAGTCACGCTGTGGAAACCACGATAAGCTCGTGGCTACAATCCATGCTGACGGACAGACTAGTAATTACGGACCAATTCCAAGAAAAAATCAGCATAGAAGCCAAGGGTGGATGTTCTCAGGGGGGCGTTCTATCCCCCCTTCTATGGGACATGGTGGTGGATGAGCTACTCACGTTACTAAACGACTCAGGATATTTCGCCCAGGGATATGCGGATGACATTGTCATTCTCGTCATGGGAAAATATCCAACTACCATAACAAGCATCATGAACAATGCCTTGAAAACTGTAGAACGATGGTGTGGGGAGGTGGGGCTAAGCGTTAACTCCACCAAGACTACGGTCATCCCCTTCACAAAAAGAAGGAAATGCGCGGGCCTCAAACCCCCCAACCTTCTTTAACCAAACTCTACAACTAACCAATGAGGTCAAATATCTAGGTATCTACCTAGATACAAAACTCACATGGAACCGTCAATTAAAGCACACAACCGACAGAGCAACAAGGACGCTAATGACAACAAAGCGTGCTCTGGGAAAAACATGGGGCTTTAATCCAAAAATGACCATGTGGATATATAATGCAATAGTAAAACCCATGATCACCTACGGATACACCACTTGGTGGCCGAAAGTAGAACAAAGTACTGCGCAGGCAGCTCTATCTAGAGTACAGCGACTAGCCTGCTTATGCATAACTGGCGCACTGCATACAACACCAACAGCCTCAATGGAAACCCTACTAAACCTCCAACCGCTGGACCTAGTGGTTAAAAGCGAGGCCAGACTAGGGGCATATAGGTTGAGGACAACTGGAAACTGGCACCCCACAGGAAACCACTCCAGAATAGAACAGGTAGTTACCAAACCTCTATTACAAATGGGAAGTGACTACATGATACCACGCTACTCCCTGAAGAGACCCTTCACAATAGAATGTGAGGGGGACAACGAGAAGCGCAACCCTTCACCTGGAACCCTGATCTGGTACACCGATGGGTCAAGAAGAGAAGGTGGAGCAGGCGCTGGGATTCATGGCGTAACCCCAAAATGTGACATCTACGTGTCTCTGGGGAGGATGGCAACTGCACATCAAGCCGAGATCTTCGCGATCAACCAATGTACCATGGAAAATCTGCGACGGGGATATAAGAGACAAAAGATTCTGATCCTCACCGACAGCCAAGCCGCTTTAAGAGCACTCAACAGCTATAAGATCAAATCTGAGCTAGCATGGGAGTGCATCCAAAACCTGACGAAACTGGCGACGGAAAACACCGTAACACTACGCTGGACGCCGGGACACACAGGGGAGGATGGCAACGAGAAAGCCGATGCTCTGGCAAAGGATGGATCACGCAGACCCTACATTGGACCAGAACCAATGCTACCGATTCCCAAAAAATCAATAAGACCAAGCGCAAAAGAGTGGACCCTAGAAAGACACACCGAGCGCTGGAAAAACCTGACAGGGCATAGACACAGTAAACTACTGATGGAAAAACCCTGCCAAGAACTAGCAACTGAGGCCCTCAGACTCAGTAGAAACAACCTTAGAATAGTCACAGGACTGATAACTGGACACTGTACCCTAAGGAAGCACCTGCATAACATGAAACTGTTCACAGAAGATCCAATATGCAGACTATGCCTAGAAGAGGATGAAGACGCCTCACATGTACTATTCGACTGCGAGGCACTTTCCACCTGGAGGGAAGCAAACCTTGTCCAAGGGAATCCAAGCCACTTCCCGAAGGGAAAGATGATCGAAAGGCTGCTGGGACTAGCCAAGGAGGCAGAGCTTTTTGATTAACTACGGTAACGGAAGAAGTACAGTAAGCCACACGGCTGCGGTGCTAGGGCAGAAATAACCCTAACTTCCGTTTCCTGCCCTTAAAAAAAAAAAGCATGAAGTAAAATTTCGAGTTTAGAAAAGCCCCGTGAAAATTTGTCGAGGGTCGCACAGCGACCCGAGACAAATTTTCTGGGCTTTTCTAAACTCGAAATTTTACTTCATGCGCCACGTGTATAAAACACTGATTTCAAGTGAGGTTCAAATATATATAAATTCACAATATTTTTGTTTTGTACGCGTGGCGCATGAAGTAAAATTTGGAGTTTAGAAAAGCCCAGAAAATTTGTCTCGGGTCGCTGCGCGACCCTCGACAAATTTTCACGGGGCTTTTCTAAGCTCCAAATTTTACTTCATGCTTAGTCTGGGAGTGGAAAACACTTGTTTAAAGCTTAAAATTGAACTTAAAGAAAACAGGGAATATCCGCAATTGTTGTATCAATTCCATGGTATGTCAATATTTTTATAAAATCACATTACTTCTTTTTAATTATTTTAGCTGTAAATTTTCTGACATTCGTTGATTTTGAAAAGATTCAATGTCAAGCTTTAAACGAGTGTTTTCCACTCCCAGACTAAGCATGAAACACCGATTTTAAGTGAAGTTCGAATATAGATAAATTTGACAATATTATAGTGTTTTATACGCGTGGCGCATGAAGTAAAATTTCGAGTTTAGAAAAGCCCAGAAAATTTGTCTCGGGTCGCTGCGCGACCCTCGACAAATTTTCACGGGGCTTTTCTAAACTCGAAATTTTACTTCATGCTTAGTCTGGGAGTGGAAAACACTTGTTTAAAGCTTCAAGTTGAACTTAAAAAAAAAACAAGGAATATCCGGAATTGTTGTATCAATTCCATGGTATGTCATTATTTTTATAAAATCACATTACTTTTTCTTAATTATTTTAACTTAGAGAAACGTAAAATGTTAAGTGTAAACATTCATAAATTTAGAATTTTTTCCTCTAGAAAAAAGTGAAATACATTTTGTCTTTAAAATAAATAGGGAAGCCAATATTTGAACACTTTAAAATTAACATTTTTCCTATGTTGCGTCCGCCAAGTCAACACCCGGTATATATCTTTATATATTGGGAGTTTTTAAGAGAGTTTAATTCAAAGCTTCAAACGAGTGTTTTCCACTTACAGGCTAAGCATGAAGCAAAATTTCGACGCCTGAAAACCAAAATAAAATTTTAAGGCTTTTCTAAACTCGAAATTTTACTTCATGCTTAATCTGGGAGTGGAAAACATTCGTTTAAAAGTTTAAAAAAACGAATATCTGAAGATTTACAGCAGGTTTGCTGTAATTAGAATATGTATACTTAAAAGAAAAACTCCCTGTATAATATATTTGTATACGCAATCTATGTGTATGTAGATTGCCTAGAAATATATACAGTAAACTTATCTAAACTGAAAACAACGTCCTTGTGACTATTTCCAAGCATTGCATCATTGATATTTTCATTCAAAGGTCTAAAGATACGTCCACTTCTGGAGCGAACGCTTGTTAACTGATGGCAAAAAATCATACCGATAAATAGCGAAACCCAGCGCCACTATCAGTTCGAAAATGCCATTGGGCATTTGCCGCTTTCCGCGAATGACACGTATAACGGGCGATTTAATTTTTATGTGGCATGTGCTATGTTATATAAACAAATAGTTGCACTCGAGTATTTATCTCCCCAATAAACGTGACTTGTTAGATGTTTGAAATACAGCGTGCAAATTTACCCCGAACAACAATAAAATCGGTATTTTCGAGGAACTTCATGAAAAGAGTGTTCTCTTTGTTTTCGGGATGTGTGTATTTTTGTTTGTTTGGTGAAGGTCGATTGAATTTTCCAAGAATGCGGAAACAAGTTTGAGCGTGTGTGTGGAAAATTGTAGGATTTGAAATTGTAGTTTTTGCTCTTATAATAATTGATGGTTGTTGGGATAATTCGATAAATCTTATGTTTTTTATTCAACACTCGATGAATAAATAATATCATAGGATAAATGCATTCCTATGATATTATTTATACTTGCTTCAAGAATTTTCGGTTGGGATGAGGTTAAAACGGCTTGAGCACTATAAATTAGCTAACGTAGATTCCTGCCATTACAAAATGTTTTACCCATGGGTTCACCGTTATCGCCGTTACTTTCTGAAATATTTATGTCCCATTTTGTAACACATCTTTTACAAAAATCAGAAAGTAAAGAAGTAAAGTTTTAGGCTCGATGTGTTGATGATGTGTTCTGTGTTTGGACGGGCACTTCAAGACAATGGGAACATTTTACAAAATTCGTAAACTCAATAAATCCAAAAATACCTGTGGTAAATTGTATTTTTGGACTTATTGAGTGTATGAATTTTTGTAAAATGGAAAAAAATAATAGTTTAAATTCTCTACAGCTTACGATATCCAAAACAACAAATAAACATTTAAAATATAATAATTACAGCAAAGAAACATTCACTGATTTAATTATACCAAATTGCTCAAATACACATGATCAGATAA
The DNA here is from genome assembly GCA_932526585.2 of Philonthus cognatus. Classification (NCBI taxonomy): domain Eukaryota; kingdom Metazoa; phylum Arthropoda; class Insecta; order Coleoptera; family Staphylinidae; genus Philonthus; species Philonthus cognatus. The sequence goes on from OW052243.1 coordinate 32,041,984, forward strand.
AATTTAGCACTTTCCACTCATTTGTACACTGACTTATAAATATACCGCTTACAATAGCAAATTATGAACGGGAAGTAAATGTAATAAAATAGCAATTAATAATGGCTATAGTTCTGAAATCATAGACAAATTAATAAAGCGAAAAAAACATAAGAATTTTAAAAAAAAATTTTATAACGATAGTTACATTGAAAACAAAAACTGGAGTAAACTAAATTTTATCAACGGCCTATCACAAAAAATAAAGAAATGCATGAAGGGAAAAGAATTAAATATTATTATGACGAATCCACTTAACCTGAGAAAATTATTTGTAAATAATAAACCACCAACTAATAAAAAAACAAAATTGCGGTATTTACGAAATCAAATATAGTGAATGCGATGCAATGCATATTGGACAAACGGGTAGAAGTTTTGAAAAAAGACTTGAAGAACATAAAATAATCCATCCTAAATAACAAACAAACAACCCGTCATTGCATCGCATCCAATCACTTTCTTAATTCAGACGATTTCCAAACTTTATATTCAGGTAATAAGGGACGAGAATTGAATTTAGAGAAGACCTGGAAATTAGCAAGGCAATAAAACAGGGAAAACACATCCTAAACGAGTACAAAGACATAGTTCTTAAAGCCCTTATTACCTGACCTTCAAAAAATATGTATATATATCTTGTAAAACATTTTTCTGTATTACTCCTTGAGAATGACGATAAGTCGAAACTAGTCGGAGAGAATAAAAAATAGTAGTGAAACACACTAAGTGACTTTTATTTAATTATCAATATTGTAAACATGTTTCATCAAGTGATTAATGAGAACTGTATGTTTTTGAGTTTACGTGAAGTGATTATTACACTAAAAAAGATTGTTATTCCTTACTTCACTTTTTAAAAAGTGTCTTTTTTAGTGTGATTAATGAGAACCAAATTAAAGGTAAAATGTTTTAAGATGCAAAGTGATGCATCTATTTATTATTGCTGGATTTTATTAATTGAGTAATGTTACGTATTATCGTTACCCGGAATGATGACAATTCGATGGAGTAATATCCATTATCCCCAGTACCGTCAAAGTTGCATGATTTCACCAACTTTCATCTATGTGCTTCGCTCATTAAGCAATATACTATTGTAGGTATGTAAGTAGGTAAATTCCTTTATCTTCACTGTTTTATTATAATTCTAGATGTACATTTCAGGCACGATGTGCCCGTTTTCAATAGTTTCACGTATTTAAATACGTTAAAATATTGAGAAAAGGGCACATCGTAACTGAAATATACATTTAGAATTAAAAGAAAACAGTGAAGATAAAGCAATTTAACTACATATCTATAACTGATACTTCACGTAACTTCAACAAGAATATCTTTGACAATATACTATTATTGTTGTTTATTAATAAATATATTAATAAATAGTTACTGATTAATTCAGTTTATATTTTTCATTTCCGTTTTAACTATTAACCTATTATTTATTTTCTTGTTTGTCAAAAAATCATACCGTCAATCAAGGGTAATATCAAAATAAATTAATAAATTACCTTATTAAAAAAATGGTAGCAACATCTGCTCATTCGCTCATTTGTGTGTAGTAACAAAACTGGTGTAAAAATATATCCATGCAAATTTCTCACACATGCACGTGTGTCTTTATATCTAGAGGGAAACCTCGCAGTATTCCACGTTTTCATGTTTATAGCGATTTAATGATAATCGGTGGAAATAAATAACGATAATTGCCCGATAATTATTTTCGACTAAAACCGTATGCTAATTTCCTAGGTTTACATGTTAATTATATGACCGGATATGTAGGTATGTTGTTATATGATTTGTTATGTTTTAATTGCGGTCGTGAAAATCCAAAATTGTGGTCGTTTTTCTTTATTGGTATGTCAAAATATGGTTGGTAATATTTCTGTCAATTATGTTCTGCGGTTAGTTCTAAGATACGTGAAGTTATTAATAAATACATTTAAATTTTACAAAGAAAACGTGTTGGTTTTGTGAAAATGTTCATATAAAAGTTATTAGTCAAAATATTCATAAAAATGTGTTATTGTGATTTACCGGTTGATTTTCGGTAAACCGGTTTGAATGAGAGTTCGGAAATATCATGATATTTATATAAGTATCAAAATATGGGATATATATCGATAAATATCCGATATATATCAACTTTTTGATAATTATTCTTTTTCATAAATATTATTATCAATATCTATATTATTTACCCACTGAGCAAACAACAGTTTTTTTAAGTATACATGTACAAATTACAGCGTATATGCAGTAAATCTTCAAATATTCATTGATTTTAAACGAGTTTAATTTGAAGCGTTACACGAGTGTTTTCCACTCCCAAATTAAGCATAAAGTAAAATTTCTAGTTTAGAAAAGCCTGAAAATTTGGTTTGGTCGAGTAGCGCGTAGCGCTACGCGACCAAACCAAATTTTCAGGCTTATCTAAACTCGAAATTTTACTTCATGCGCTACGCGTCTTAGACACTGACATATTCTGAAGTTTACAATATGCTACTAATGCAGTGTGTTAAAGACGTTTATTTTAAACTTTAGCTTAAACTAGTGTTTTATACGCGTGGCGCATGAAGTAAAATTTCGAATTTAGAAAAGTCTGAAAATTTGGTTTGGTCGCTCCGCGCTTTGTGCTACGCGACCAATCCAAATTTGAGGCGTTTCTGAGCTCGAAATTTTACTTCATGCTTAAACCCGGAAGTGGAAACACTCGTTTAAAGCTTCAAATTGAACTCTTTTAAAAAACTACGAATGCCGAAAAATTTACTTTGTATGCATACAGAGAGTTTTATGTAACACCGAACATTATCAATGTTAATTTTCATACAGAGAACTATACATATACATACGTCGTACATTTTCTGACACTCGGTTTATTAAAAGAATTCAATTTGAAGCTTTAAACGAGTGTTTTCCACTCCCAGGTTAAGCATGAAGTAAAATTTCGAGTTTAGGAAAGCCTGAAAATTTGGTTTGGTCGCGAAGCGCGGAGCGACCAAACCAAATTTTCAGGCTTTTCTAAACTCGAAATTTTACTTCATGCGCCAACGGTGTAAAACACTGAAACACTCTGAAGCTCGATATATTTTAAACTTTGCAATATGTTAGTGTTTTATACCGGTGGCGCATGACCAAACCAAATTTTCAGGCTTTTCTAAACTCGAAATTTTACTTTATGCTTAGTCTGGGAACACTCGTTTTAAGTTTTGTATTGAAGTCTTCTAAAAAGACGACGATTATGTAAAGATTTAAGGCACATACGCTGTAATTGGGACAATTTGTACTGAAATAAGTTTAGGCATTAATTGCGATTGATTGGCTATAATTTGTAATGTTCATATAGGCAACCCAATTTATACATAACCTAAAAATTGAAGGTGTCAAATCGTATTAATTGCTTTGGCCTGACAAATCGAACATACGAAAATGTACATTGAAAATGTTCGGTGTTACATAAAACTCTCTGTATGTATACTTAGAAGATTTTTTTTATTAATACACATAATCCAGAATCCAATTTAAATTGCAATCTTTATGATCATTTTCACAATAAAAACACAAGTTTTGCAGCCTTCTAATTACCCAATCGTAGTTTATAAATATCGATATATATCATGATAAATATCGTGATAAATATTTGATGATATACATAAATCGATTAAATATTTAATTTCAAGATTGCATCACTTACAAAAGTTAATGATAGATTTTTTTAAATGGACTATTCTTTCATTAGTTTTAAACGAATGTATCACTAACATTTTTTAGTGATACTATGGTCTGATTTAAGAATTTACAATTTTTTGTAATAATTTGAAACTGAATTGAGAATGTGTCGATAAATTCCATATTAAAAACAAGCTACATTTTGACATATACAGATAATTTTAAAAGTAAATTCTCTCAAAATAAAGAGGAATGTATGATCAATATTTATAAATATCTCGTAGGCGCAGAATATACGCTGTACCTAGTGTAGCACAAATTTCTGATCATTTTGATGCACTTAATAAAATTATTCTCATATTTCGATTTTGTTCAATACAATCAAGAACCCCTAAAAACAAAAAAAAGATTCTAACAAATGACTATAACAAAGTTTGTTTATTGTATCTGTCAGTAAAGTTCTCATTTAAAGTGATTTTCGCTATACACAATTGAATACTTTCAGGAATTCTTCATTTTATTAAAAAATAAAAACAGTAATATGTGTTCTCTATCGATCGGTAATAAAATATACGGGGTATTACGTTTAAAAAAATATATATTTTTTAAATATTTTAAAATACGTTTAATTGTTTGTATAAATGAAATTGCCAATTCTTGGTTGCAGAATACTTCAAACATTAAAAGTGCGATTCTTTTCGCAATCTACAACAAGTTAGTCTTACAAAGACTATATCAAACACTCATTGAAACAACTACTTCCCGGGCTAATACCCCGACGGACATTGAATTATACAACAAGTGTTTGCTGTTACATACAGTAACCTACTGCAAATGTAACAATTTGGGTCAAATTATTCAGGCCATCTATAGACGCGTTTCGAGATTTAGCTCTCATTAGTATAGCTTTGCCATTCTCTCTAAACAATTTGACACCTTAGACTGGCGGTTACGTTACCGTTTAAACATAAGTATTTGAGACAAATTGTTACATTTGCAATAGGTTACTGTATGTAACAGCAAACACTTGTTGTATAATTCAATGTCTGTCAGGGTATTAGCTCGGGAAGTAGTTGTTTCAATGAGTGTTTGATATAGTCTTTGTAAGACTAACTTGTTGTAGATTGCGAAAAGAATCTCACTTTTAATGCTTAATTGTTTTTTTCCGATTTAACTGTTAAATTTCCTACTACTTTGCTCACTTAACCGACTCTGTAGCTCAAATAATAATGCTTTTTTCGCTCATACTGTTGCTTTTTAAAGCGCTTTTTTTGAAATTTGTTGTGCTTAGTAATCCGAGCTCTAAATATAACAAACAAGAATGTAGACATCAACATTAAAATAGCATGTGTGTTACATCCATTTTTATTAAAAATATACATGATCGTAGTACATACAACAAATAAGACGTTACATGAAATCAATTACATATTACTCAACAATTTGTTCATTGTATCATGTACTAGAGTCGTACTTGTATGTATTTGGTTTCGAATATGAACGTTTTGTGGTTAATTTTGCGGTCAGTGCTCAATTATGGTAACATTTTATTCCAAGCCTGGGAAAATGTCTTTCTTATGCGGATATTGTAAATATTTTCCAAAACAATAAAATAGTACTTGACTGTACAATAGTACAGATTCGAATCCTAATTTTTGAATCACGACTGCTTAATCGGCACATGGTGTATAGTCGCAGAAAAAGTATAGTATACAATTCACACGGAATTATCATTTCCCACTGGTATGATTTAACAAACTTATATACTCGTGGAAAATGAGCATCGTTCCATGCTAATTGTACACTGGCTTCTGCTCACCCCTTGCCCAGATTCGTGTCGTTGGCACTGAGTCAAATTTATAACAAAACGTCTGGCTTTTTTAAATCGAAATCCCTAGCTCGTCCCACTATTAAAACACACAGTTTCAATAGTTACTATACTTTTCATAGATGCGAGAGTCAATATATAGCATTATAGTAGTAGTATATTGTATCGTATGTTCAATAAAAAAAAACCTCTAGAGTGCCATGGAAAATTGTCTAGGTTGGCACCTCTATGATTATATGTTATAATTATTATGTCTGACCTTTTATATGTCAATTCCTAAAGCGTGTAGCCATCCTAAATTTAAAAAAAGATTAAACCATGGCACTCTAGAGGTCTTTTTTTATTGAACATACGATACAATATACTATTACTATAATGCTATATATTGACTTTCGCATCTATGAAAAGTATAGTAACTATTAAAACTGTGTGTTTTAATAGTGGGACGAGCTAGGGATTTCGATTTAAAAAAGCCAGACGTTTTGTTATAAATCTGACTCAGTGCCAACGATACGAATCTGGGCAAGGGGTGAGTAGAAGCCAGCGTTAATTTTTCGAGGGTGGCAAGATTACCCGGTCCCGTTTCTTTACACGATATATCTCGGAACGAAATCTCCGGTCTTATTTTGCAAAATTGGCTCAGAATCCCAGTGTAGCCTGTGGGACAGGCAACTCCAGGCCCCAATTCTCCGAAGTATTACTGGCGGTATTAAATCGCCAAAGCTCCCACTTTTATAAATACTCCAGGCGCCCGTATTTATTCATAAGGAATGAATTTATACTGGAAATATTGTACTTTAAATTATACTGCTCGAAGAGTTCATGGACAATTATTTTGTTTCTAGAGAATCAATTCTAGACAATAATATCTTACCAATAAAGTAGAAGATAAGCAGTTTAGTTCGATTACAATTATTCCATATTAGATGTACAATAAGTATAATCTGTTTTTTTTTAAACGACCAATCAAATTTGACATTTTAAGAATTTAGTGGTGTGATGCAGATTTTGTGTTTTAGGTAAGGACAACATTAATCACATGGTATGTTGTAAATCAACTTTTAATTTGTAGGTTATGTGAAGGGAAATCTGACAGTAATATGACAATTCAATTAGCTAATAAAAATTCAATTAGCTAATAAACATTCAATTAGCCAATAAAAATTGGTGATAATTAGGACAATCGTTTAAAAGATACTTAGGACACACGTTTCAAATTAATTTTATTTTAAGTATACCGACATATCCTAAACCAAATTGCTTAAATGTTGAAAGCGTAAGATTTGGTTAGATACAATAAACATTTGTAAAATTAATTAATGTGAGATTAAACATAAAATCAAGTTGAATATATTTTAAACTTCACTTGGAATCAGTGTCTTATACGCGCGGCGCATGAAGTAAAATTTCGAGTTTAGAAAAGCCTGAAAATTTGGATTTGCCGGGGCGCGCCTCGCTTCGCTCGCGCGCCCCGGCAAATCCAAATTTTCAGGCTTTTCTAAACTCGAAATTTTACTTCATGCTTAGTCTGGGAGTGGAAACCCTCGTTAAATAATCAATCAAAAACTTACTTTATCAGAAATTATTCAAAACGAATTTAATTTGTTTTAATAAAAACATACGCTGATGAAAGAAATATGAATCAAATCAAATTTTAGCTTTAAATTGATATTTTGGAATATCCAGAGAAGATAATTAAATTTCATAAGGGCCAATCAAAGTTTATTAACATTCTCTGTAGATTCTATGAATTTTATGTTGGTTTGATAATCGGTTGATTTTTTATAATTGTTTTAAAGAAAACGTTCTATTTATTTACTTTTATATAAATAAAACTTTCAACATTTATCAGCCTTATCAATCAATTTTTTCTATTTATTTATTTATTCATTCAATCAACCAACGAATCCAGTTACAGATTGATATACAGGATTATTATAAAATAGAGAAAGGCATCAAACATTTTATTGCTGGTATTTACTCCTAAAATCGTTGAATTTATTGCATAATTTTAACTTTGGCTTAATATTTCAAAAATATGCGTTGAGATAACTTATTTTCTTAGGAATTTAAAGCTTCTAACGAGTGTTTCCAATCCCAGGTTAAGCATATGGTAAAATTTCGAGTATAGAAAAGCCTTAACATTTAGTTCGGTCGCGTAGCGCGTAGCATTAGGCATAATTCCAACTTTGGCTTAATATTTTGAAAAGACGCATTGAGATAATCTATTTTCTTAGAAATTTAAAGCTTCTAACGAGTGTTTCCAATCCCAGGCTAAGCATGAAGTAAAATTTCGAGTTTAGAAAAGCCTTAACATTTAGTTTGGTTGCGTAGCGCGTAGCATTAAGTATAATTCCAACTTTGGCTTAATATTTTAAAAAGATGCGTTGAGTTAATCTATTTCCTTAGGAATTTAAAGCTTCTAACGAGTGTTTCCAATCCCAAGTTAAGCATGAAGTAAAATTTCGAGTTTAGAAAAGCCTTAACATTTAGTTTGGTTGCGTAGCGCGTAGCATTAAGTATAATTCCAACTTTGGCTTAATATTTTAAAAAGATGCGTTGAGTTAATCTATTTCCTTAGGAATTTAAAGCTTCTAACGAGTGTTTCCAATCCCAAGTTAAGCATGAAGTAAAATTTCGAGTTTAGAAAAGCCTTAACATTTAGTTTGGTTGCGTAGCGCGTAGCATTAAGTATAATTCCAACTTTGGCTTAATATTTTAAAAAGATGCGTTGAGTTAATCTATTTCCTTAGGAATTTAAAGCTTCTAACGAGTGTTTCCAATCCCAAGTTAAGCATGAAGTAAAATTTCGAGTTTAGAAAAGCCTTAACATTTAGTTTGGTTGCGTAGCGCGTAGCATTAAGTATAATTCCAACTTTGGCTTAATATTTTAAAAAGATGCGTTGAGTAAATCTATTTCCTTAGGAATTTAAAGCTTCTAACGAGTGTTTCCAATCCCAAGTTAAGCATGAAGTAAAATTTCGAGTTTAGAAAAGCCTTGAAATTTGGTTTGGTCGCGTAGCGCGTAGCGCTACGCGACCAAACCAAATTTTCAGGCTTTTCTAAACTCGAAATTTTACTTCATGCGCCACGCGTAGTAAACACTGAAATATGTAAATACAAAAAATATATTGCTGAATTAGGATTAAAATAAACTGCTAAAGCAAGATTAAAAAAAACGAGAAATTTTAAGTAAATCAAAATCAAATGTTGAATTATTCCTGAAACCCAAATTAAAGATTTTCTTGGTATCATGTCTATTTACCTTCCTAAACTGTTGAAAAACGTCGGTTGTTTTAAAACTTTAAACGGTGTATAATTTTATAATTCCACGTTTCTGTTCACAGCCGGCGGCGGAACCGCCGTTTATCTACTCCCCAAACGCGGCAAATTAACCGCCCTATATAATTTAAGCAGCCACTATTAGGCTTATTATTCCTTTAACAATTCTATTAGGGCCTTTTTTCGCCCTCATTCATAAAATTAGTTTCTTTGAAAAAATGTACCATCTTCAGTCATAAATCTCTATGAAAAATTAGACAAAAACAAAATATTTAAAGCTACTAATTTAAAGGTGTGAATTAATTTTTGCAGAAAATTTTATTCGGTATTGATTAAAAAAAACTGGAAAGGTCAAACATTTCTCTCTCTCTCTCTGTCTCTCCCGTTTTTAATTGCAGTTATTAATTTTAATTACGTTGTAAGTTGAATGGCCCGCCAAATCGAGATACGCGTATTAATCATAATTTATCACGTGAAAATTACTGAATTACATAATTATTGTTACATAAATTGTCATATTAATTATGTCATATTAGAGATCATACCACATACTGTTTATTCCGGCATAAATTGTACCGAGCGATCATTTAAATTATGATTTAGAGAAGGCGGCATTTTTTTGCGGTTGCCCAGAATGTTAAATGAATGTTGGAATAAATTTGAGGTTATGGTAAACTATGTGTTAATAGTGCCAATCTAATTTAAAATTCAAAGCGTACTCTAAATTATGGTTTAAATGATCGCAAATGATAAAATAAAATTCAACGATACATTTGGATGTACAATGTATCGTTGAATTTTATTTTATGTTTTATATTTATATTATTATATTCAATGAAAGTGCACTTAAATCGATGTAATTGCCTTAGAGTTGTCCCTTAGGCTAATTCCTCATTTATTCCATTCGACATTTGCGATTTGCGATTGCCACTAATTAAAGTTTCCGAATTGCTGGATTTTTCATTTTACCTATAACATTTTTATAATGTTTTTGTTCTACTTATAACATTATTTTCTCTATTCAATTGGTAAGTGCTTAACATTTTTCTTTACGTATGTAGGTGTATGCATCAGCTAAAATCAAGGAGCTTATTGCTGTCTCATCAGCATAAGGAAAACCAGAAGGCATTAAAAGTATGCAAATGGTTATGATAATGGTGCTATTAAACGGGCACGCTACATAGAATAATAAACAATTTAGTTTTGCATAATAAATATGCCGTGTTTAAGATAAGACCGTTTACTTTTTGCTCGATTTAAAGAGATTATTTCGTAACAATACACACATTTTTTTCTTTGATGTTTTCTTTATACGTAAATAAAATGTATTTATATTATATTACCAACTCTCATGATTGGAAGTCGTAATATTTCGGTAAATATATGATATTGTACACGTGAGCATATATGTGTTAAATAATATTCAAAACTACGATGCAAATCATTAATCATTAACCACCCTTTTTAATGATTTGCATGCTAGTTTTGTATATTATTTAACACCCTTACATACATGAAATTTTACTTTTAATTAAACATATCCCAATGTATTCTAAATTTTAAGACATTCTTTGTTTTATAAAATTAGTTCAATTTGAAGCTTCTATAGAGTGTTTTCACTCCTTGATTAAAAATGAAATAAAATTTCGATTTTAGAAAAGACTGGAAGCCAAGAAAAACTTGGTTTGGTCACTTAGCAAAGCAAAGCGACCAAACCAAATTTTCAGGCTTTTATAAACTCGAAATTTTACTTCATGCCCCACGCGCATAAACAACTGATTTGAAGTAAAACTTCACATGTAAACTACTTGTATAATTTAAAATTTCTGATTTAAATCTATGAATTTTCAGATCTTTGACTTCCATTTCTATTTTTATTAAATCTTCACTTTGTTTTTTACTTTTATTTTCATCCTAGTAAAAATAAAACTTTATTGAAATCAATTTTACAACAATATGAAACTATCATATCTAAAATCTGACTCTGTTCAAAATCATCTTGGCCATCTGTCAACACCCATATGTCGCTTATTTTCGTTGTTAAATATTTGTTAGTGTGTGGATGGGTTTTGAATTAATCCCCAAAGCAGCAATTTATCACTGGACATTTGTGTCTTCGACTTTTTGGGGGGTTGTTCGCACCCCTTAATCGTTTCGCGCTTGGGACCGCTAATCCACCATCACCCTGTTGTTCAACATTGGAAGACCTATTCATTACTGACACCAAAACACAATCGAAAAGGGGAAACATAAGGGGATGGAAATATAACGTGTATAAAAAGAATGATTATATGCTTACCAGAAAAATAATGTATTCGGCTTTTTGAAAAATAATTAAATGTTTTCTTGAAACTTAACTTTGAAGAAATGTTTAATTTCGAATAATATCTAAGCAAGAAACCAACGATTCTTATGATGTAATTTAATGAATAATAATAAATGTAATTAAAGTCATGGGCGTAGCCAAAATTTGGCCAGGGAGGGACACGAGACAAAATAATTTTTTGTTATCTAATCTTAATATTTGTAATTTATTTGTGTTCTCTTTTATGTACACAAAGGTTTGCTCTCCTGGTTTAAGCATGGTGGCCAGTTACCATGGGCGCCCGCAGAATTTTTTAAAGATGGGGGCAAAATACAATAATAATAATAATAGAGTTTATTGTCTATTTATAATTGTATGGTCTGTCAGTGGTAGGCAAACCATAGAAAAGTGATGAAGTGTTAGGGTAAAAATGTTGACATTTGCCGGAATTTTGAAAAAGCGAAAATTCATTAATTTCAAAATATTAAACGAGTGTCTTCCAATCCCAGACTAAGCATGAAGTAAAATTTCGAATTGAGAAAAGCCCGAAGAATTTGGATTTGGACGCGTAGCGTCCAAATCCAAATTCAGGCTTTTCTCAACTCGAAATTTTACTTCATGCCCCACGCGCGTAAAACACTGATTAATTGTTAAATTTAATATATAAAAAAAAATATTACAGATTATCACTTTTGACATACTTTATAATGTCAAATTTTCCTGACATTTCATCACATTTTGACATTGTTTCAACATATTCTCAAATTTGAACATTTTATCGTTATTCGACATATATATAAAAATGTTCAAATTTGAGAATATGTTGAAACAATGTCAAAATGTGATGAAATGTCAGGAAAATTTGACATTATAAAGTATGTCAAAAGTGATAATCTGTAATATTTTTTATATATATATATATATATATATATATATATATATATATATGTCGAATAACGATAAAATGTTCAAATTTGAGAATATGTTGAAACAATGTCAAAATGTGATGAAATGTCAGGAAAATTTGACATTATAAAGTATGTCAAAAGTGATAATCTGTAATATTTTTTTATATATATATGTCGAATAACGATAAAATGTTCAAATTTGAGAATATGTTGAAACAATGTCAAAATGTGATGAAATGTCAGGAACATTTGACATTATAAAGTATGTCAAAAGTGATAATCTGTAATATTTTTTTTTATATATTAAATTTAACAATTAATCAGTGTTTTACGCACGTGGCGCATGAAGTAAAATTTCGAGTTGAGAAAAGCCTGAATTTGGATTTGGACGCTACGCGTCCAAATCCAAATTCTTCGGGCTTTTCTCAATTCGAAATTTTACTTCATGCTTAGTCTGGGATTGGAAGACACTCGTTTAATATTTTGAAATTAATGAATTTTCAAGATTTTAGTTAATTATCAACATTTTGTCGATTTTGAGTGAATTTCCATAATTTTACTCAACTTATAATGCTTTTTGTAAATTTTCAAGTATTCCTTTCATTTTTAAAATTCTCACGGTTATCCTGAATTTTCTTAATTTTCGTTTATTTCAAAAGTACTTTTCATAAATTTTTTAAATTTCTTTCAATTTTCTTGAAATTTCAAAATTTCCGTTAGTTTTAAAAATGTTGACGGTTTGCCTGAACTGAATAAATTTTTGTAAATTTTGAAAAATGTTACTCTTTTCCTGAATTTCCTAAAATATCGTTTATTTTAAAAATTTAGATACTTTTCATAAATGTTTATATTTCCTTTAGTTTTTAAATTCTTGATAATGTTCATAAATTTCTTAAAACTTAAAAAAAATGCAGTTTTTTATGAGATTCCAAGATTTCCGTTAATTTTCAAAATTTTTATGGAAAGTATGGAAATTTATAAAATTACGAAAACGAAGGAAACTCTGGAAAATTGTCAGAAAGATGATCTTAGAAATTTACGAAAAGCGTTTCATGAGACTCCAAGATTTCCGTTGCTTTTAAAAATTTTACACTTTTCCAGAATTTCCTAAATTTTCTATAATTTCAAAAATTTCGATACCTTTCAAAAATTTCCAAAACTTTCTTCAATTTTCAAATTCTTGCCAATGTTCACGAATTTCCGAAATATTCGTTAACTTAAAATATGTTGAAGATTTTCATGAAACTCCAAGATTTCCGTTAATTTTCAAAATGTTTATGAAAAGTATTAACACTGTTCAAATTAACGAAAATTCAGGAATTTTTAAAATGCAAGAAAATCTTGTAAATTTACGAAAAGCGTTAAAAATTAATTAAAATTTCGGAAATTTTCAAAACAACTCGTCAAAGCTTAACTAACGGTTTTCCTGAATTTCCTAAATTTTCGTTAATTTGGAAGAACTACACTTTTCATGAATTTTCGTCGATTATTCAATTCTTTCGTAAATTTTTTAAGTGTTCGTTAAATGAAAACGTTTTGATACTATTCGTAAATGTTTAGGATTGTCATCAATTTTTAAAATCTTAAAAGTTTTTCGTGAATTTCCTAGATTTTTAAAATTTGACACAGTTCGTGACTTTTTGCTTTTTTTTTAAATCTTACTAGTTTTCGTAAGTTTTCGTTACATTTAACAATGTTGACGATTTTCATAAATTGTTCACAATTATGGTTATTTTTGATAAACCTCGACGATGTTCGTTAATTTTACAAATCTTGACAGTTTTCGTGAAATTCAATTTCCAAAAAATAGACGCCTATCACGATTTTTTAAAAGATTTTTCTTACTTGTATGTTTTTAATGCCATCAAATTTATTACTTTTTGTATTGCTTAGTGAATTTATAAATTTAGTAACTAGTATTTTTTCCCCGTCAATTCTCGACATTATTCATATAACACTCAGGGATTAGTAACAGAGACGTCGACCAGTGAGTAGGTTTTTTTATTTCAAGTAATCAATTGATTACTTGAAATAAGAAAGCCTACTCACTGGCCGACGTTCCTGTTACTAATCCCTGAGTGTTTCGATGAAGTACGACCGTTACTTCCACCTAAGATTATCCATATATACATTTTTTTCTGTAAAAATGTAGAAATTAACAAGTTTTATATTTTTTTATTTGCTAAATATTTGATTTGTGTTATCAAGTGCGCCCCCTTGCCCATACGTGCGGGCGCCCATGCTAGTTACTTCGTTCTCTACCAATTTATTCTCCTTGAAGATGGAGATTAACCTGCAATCTAAACCGTATTGTGTGTTTAATTTTTACGTTCTGTTTTTTTGTATTATTTATATATTGTATTTTTTTGTAGGTCGGTGTGAGCCAGCCGCCGGGATGCTTATAACCTGCGCAGGCTGTGAAAAGCCGATTCTGGACAAATTTCTGCTAAACGTCCTGGAGAGGACATGGCACGCCGATTGCGTCCGGTGTTTTGATTGCCACACTCCTCTTACAGACAAATGCTTCAGCAGGGAAGGCAAACTCTTCTGCAGGAGCGACTTCTTTCGGTGAGTCTTCAGATTTTAATACTGTAATTTTACATTCCATCGCTAATTTATTGGAAGACCGTAGCAATATGCCTGTTTTGATTAGTTTTCATAAAAATAAATGTAATGGATCAGGGGTTCCCAAACATTTAAATATTGGGACCCACGTTTTAGAAACTCAATCACCAGCGACTCATTTTATCTTCGGTGCGCGGCTCATTATTACTTTGTTTTGAGATAGCACGATTGCCAAATACGTGATTTTGTCACCAAATCTGGTATTTGTCAGTTTTAGATTTAGACAAACTGTTGAAGATTCAGGCAGTAAGTAAAATTAGTTTCTTCTGATAAAATAAAGTGAATCAATTGATTACTTATACAGTCGAATCAATTAAACAATTAGGTTAGGCTAGATAACAGCCGAATTTCCTTGGCATTTCCAAGACTTTTCTCGATGAATAAAATCACCTGACTTTCCCGGTTTTCCCGGTTGGTCACCACCCTGAACTATGTTTAAAATAAAATCTGCATTGTGGGAATAAGTCCACAGTGTATACGTTGTAAATATTAAGGCATTCGTTATTTTTGAAAACCGTTATAATTTAGAGTTTAGAGTTAGAAACGCCTGACAATATAGATATTTTTGAAAACTGTTCAATTCGAAGTGTCTAAGGAGTGTTTCCACTACTTCATTAAGCATGAAGTTTAATTTCGAGTTTAGAGTTAGAAATGCCTGAAATTATGGATTATGGCAAATCCATTTTTTTAGAATCGAAGTTAAATCGAAAATAATAAGATAATTACATTTGTATTATCATAAAAGAGCACAGAATAGCAGCAATACACTCTATTTTCTAACCATCCAAAAATGTAGTGTAATTACAACTACAATTACGACACACATTCATTATTTCTGCGTGTCAAGATTTGAAATCTTCAAACGTTGATTTATTTTGAAATCTGGCGGGTTATAATGTTTTGCCGAAGGAATCCGAATTAGACTTTGTAATGAGGAACTGTAAAGCCCACGCGGGAAATCCGAGGAAGTGATTTATGTCCGGCGACAAGTTATTATTACCGAGAGCAAAGAGGAGATTTCTGTGGCGCGTTTAAGTGTAATTTATAAAACCCACGTACGTATAAAATAATTACGCTTTAATATTCAGAATAATAAGAGCGGGCGATGAACAGGAGTCCGTTCCGGTTATCAATTATTTTTTTGTGGTTGAAATTCTCGTCCCGTTTTCAGTTTGGTGGTCTTCCGAGAAAATTAATATTATAGTGATTTAAAAATATACTAAGAAAAAAATATGTAATAAAGACATAACGATAATAATAATATACTTATAAATCGAATTAGCTTAAAATCTAGATAAAATATTATAAAAGGATAAAAAACAATGCACATATAAATAAAAGCTATGTCACAATAAAATATTAAATTATAATATAAAAGACAGTTATGTCAGTAAAACTTAAACTAAGAACGTACACGAACATGTTAAAAATGTATATTAGTATTACAGAAATGTATCACAATATATTGTTATAAAAATTTAAATATTCTTCAATTGTATAAAATGCATGTTCAGTAAAAAATGATTTACACCATCTTTTAAACCCATTAAAAGTAAGGTCCTGTACATGTTTTCGTAAAACGTTAAAAAATTTTATGCAATAATATCTAGTGCCAGTTTTTGCCTTTAATAATCTGAATGGATTTAAGCGTACGTCGTTTTTTATTTGAGTATTATATGCATGGAATGAGTTGTTGCATGTAAACAAGGTTCTATTATTTCTAATAGATAGAAGATACTCCATAATATAAAAGGCGCAGTGAGTATTTTAAGTTGTTCAAAGGAGTTCCTACAATCCTCCCTATATCCTACTGCGGAAATTACCCGTACTGCACGTCTCTAGATTTTAAAAACATCTTTCATTATAGCCGAGTGTCCCCATATGAGTATTCCGTACGTGACATAAGAATCAATAAAAGCAAAGTATGCACACTTTAACATATCATTGGTGACAGATCTGGTCAAATTTCTTAGCAGATATATATTTCGACTTAGCCTGCTGTGCAATTCAGAGCCGTGCTTTTGCCATGTTAATTGTGTATCAACATACATACCCAAGAATTTACACGAAGTGTTTGACACTTGTTAGCTTCGTTTAAGTGAGATGAATGTCTCGATGGTTTTGTTATTTAGTTTAAGCTTATTACTAGCGAACTAACATTTCGCAAGTTCTAAATTAACTTGCAGTTGAACTGTTACTTCTTGGGTAGTATTGCCTCTACATCGTCGTATCGTCTGCGTATAGAATTGTAGACGCACATAGAAGCTGAGATGGTATGTCGTTGACATATATCAGAAACAACAGAGGACCTAAAATTGAGCCCTGTGGTACCCCATTCACAATATCCCGTTCTTCTGAAACTAAGTTGTTGAAATATACTCGTTGTTTTCTATTACTTAAACACGATGTCATCATTCCACAACTATGTGGACTAAAGTTATAATTTGATTTGATTTCGCGTTAATAAATTTTAGAAAAGTATTATCAAATCTTGCAATTTCTTAATTTGTGCTTTATAATATGATTTCTTTTCACCTTTTAATATAGCTTGAATCACATTATTCTTTCATGTAGTTGCAAAATTGTAAATTGTATAAAATTCGTATAAGTATACGTATGTTTGTATATTACCAAAGCTTAGATTACAACATGACCATTAATAAATTTAAAACCTCCACGATGGCCAAACAAATTTACTCTGATCATAAACAACGAAAGCGCACCTGACAAATACACACCTTTTCCGTCTTCCAAAAGAACAGCAAAAAATATATTACAAAAAGCGTATTATGGCTTTTTGTAATATGCGAAAGGCAGCCTTAAGTGGATAAAAGAGTTATAGCATTCACAAAAGGGGGGACTCCTTCCGATAACGCCATAACATTCATCATAATGAAATGTTGAGTTTGCGTAAATTATTGCAAACAAGCGGCGCGCACGAAAATCAACGATAAATCGCGCGCGATTTTTCATAATGCCAACGCCATCCCACTTTCCCATTCCACCTGGTGATTTTTCTTCGGCCAATGAAGAGATGTTACGATATACACTTGCCTTTGTAATATATAGACCACGACATGGGATTGCATTCATCAAGTTGTGGTGTGTGGACAGAATAATTGGATTTGTTTAATTAAATAATAAAAGAAAAAACATATTTATGCGTATATTCATATCAGAGTACAAATAGGTTTTTATATAAGTGACACTTTGCAATTCATATCCATACCTCCTATATGAGTGTATTATTACAATAGTCATTTTATTACATTAGTCATTTAAAATAGTTTCAAACATGATTACAGCGACATCTGTCGTGAATAGAAAAAAATGTTTCGGATAAAAAGTACATAGTTTTCGACGTAGTATCCATATATAAGATAAAAATAGGGATTTCAAAGTTACACCACGCCCCGCCTACAAGGGGGGCGGGAGAGTTCCAATTTTAAAATATTAAACCTTGGATTCTACTACTTTTTTAACGATGCTTATTTTTCGACATATATACTATTCCAGGTTAAATGAATCACCCGGTCTTTAGCACACTGCTTCAGTAGCATAATGCAAACTTCATAATATTTCAGTGTTTTAGACGCGTGGCGCATGAAGTAAAATTTCGAGTTAAGAAGAGCCTGAATATTTGGTTTGATCGCTCCGCTTCGCTGCGCGATCAAACCAAATTTTCAGGCTTTTCTAAACTCGAAATTTTACTACATGCTTAACCTGGGAGTGGAAAACACTCGTTTAAAGCTTCAAATTGGACTATTTAAAAAAACAACGAATATCTGAAGATTTACAGCGAATTCCCTGCAAATTGAAACATGTATGATTAAAAGAAAAACTTTCTGTATAATTAATAAATAATATAAATTATAATATATATGAAACAAGAATAATTTGTCAAGAAGTTGATGCATATCGGATAAATATCAATATATATCCGATATTTTGATATTTATACAAATATCATGATATTTCCGAACCCAGGTAGAAAGTCAATTGAATGTCGATAATTATAAATTCACCTATAACTTTTAAACCTTATAAGTAATTGACTAAATTGCTCGACGTAAAAAGATTTAAAAAAGAAAACAACCTCATGATATAATAATAAACGCAGCTTTTTGAAGCTCCAAAATATCCAAACACAAAAAAATCGCAGAAGAATCCCTATCCAATATCAGCAAGCAAGGCCGTAGCCGGGGAGGGGGATGTGGGGGTTCAACCCTCCCTCCGAAATTTTCATAATGTTAAATTTTACCATGTAAAAGCTTTCCCGTTAGGTCAAAAACCTAATGTTTTCCATTAACCCTACCGAAATTTGTATATCCCCCCTTGAATTTTTTTGTCTGGCTACGGCCTTATCAGCAAGTGACATCTAACCTAATTTAAGTAACTGGTAAATAACCTGATATAATTGTGTTCTGAAAACCCAATTAGGCTAATTGACAATTTGTTAGGTTTTGTATTTAAGTTAGGTTTTTTCTTAGGTATCACTTTCTTGCTACTTTATGAAGCTCATAATGAAATTACTAGTTTTGTTTTTTTGGGAATGAAGTACCGCCCGATCGTTAAAAGCATGATTTAAAATAGGCTTTGAATTTTAAATTACATTGGCATTATTGACTGTTTACACATAGTTTACCATAACCTCAAATTTATTCCACCATTAATTTAACATTCTGGGCAACCGCACAAAAAAAAACTCTAAATCATAATTTAAACGATCCCACTGTAGAAAAACTATAAATGCATTATTAGTGAAGGTAATAGGTTTTAATAGGCTATGCGCTATGTTCGATTTGACACAGTTTTGGCCACGACAAATTGTATTATTGGTTAATGCCGTGTTAAAAACTAACGAACGTGTTTATTAAAACCGGAGAAAAATCGAAAAAAAAAAGAATCGTAGACAAAATAAAGCGTGATTTATGGCGACAAAATTAATTAACTGCTGCCATAATTAAATAAATGTTATTACCAGCGTGAATATGTTTTCCTTATCTAAATTAACATTCGAATTAATTCCCGCGAGAGGAGTTATTGACTCAAGTCTAATCAACATTCAATAACTTATCCTTTATACGTCAAAAAGAACATCTTTATTACAAATGGAGTAGATAACTTTTTTTTAATTTACTGTTAACCTTATCAGAAATTTATTTGATCAAGGAGTTGATGAAAACGTTCAAAACTGTCGATACTTCCTCGTCTTATTAAGCGCGCAATTTATTTAATGGAAATGATTCACCTTATGTAGTCTGAAAATTATTTGTGTTGCGTGAAGATGTTTTCTTAATTAAAAGGAGTTAATCTTCTCAGTTTACGATCGCCGAAGAAATGACGAGGTTAATCGCTAGGCGCGTCCGCACTATCGCCGCTTTTAGTGCTATCCATTCTTCGAAATTTATATTGGCACTTGGATCGGGCAGTTAAAAGTAATTGCGTTTTCTTGAAACAATGAGCCACGGTAAAATTTGTGTTTTACACCTATTCGCGTTTAATGAAGAAGAAGAAAAAGAAGAACCATTAGACGGATTTTTAAAGATTGCAATTAGATTTCCAAGAACAGTTATGTGATTATCTCGTTTTCTAACTTGAAACAATTTGAACTTATATAAGGATTTTTTTTAATATCCCAATATATACGCTGTATTTGTTCAGGCATTTGTTGTTTTTGAAAATTGTTCAATTTGAAGTTTCCAAGTGTTTCCTTCTTTGATTAAGCATGAAGTAAAATTTCGAGTTTAGGAATAACTGAAAATTTGGTTTTCAGGCATTCGTCGGTTTTATAAACGCGTTTAATTGTAGGCGAAATAAAATTTCGAATTTAGAAAAGCCCGAAAATTTGGATTGTTTGCTACATATCCCGATATAATATTTATAAATTATAAAACAGCATACCATCTCACACCAAAAATCTCACATAAGTGAACTTTAAACGCGAGATATGTCATAATTTGTTCAGAAATACATTACTTTAACATCTAACCAATGTTGTTTTATTAACTGTTTAATGATCTCTTTGGCTCTAATGTATCGATTCATCGAGTATTTCAAATTATAGATAGGTTAAGTGGAAGAGCAGTTGATCTGACTATCAGATCGACTGAACTTCGCCTATGTAATTTTGCTGTACATTCTACACCTTGAATCTTTTTAGTATAAAGACGTTTATTATTAATATTATTATATATTTGCTGTATTTGTTCAGGCATTCGTTGTTTTTGAAAATCGTTCAATTTGAAGTTTCTACCGAGCGTTTCTTTCTTCAATTATTCATGAAGTAAAATTTCGAGTTTAGAATAAATATTATACATCAAGTGAATTAAACACGATTTTATTCACGAAAAGATTTTTGATTTCACGAGCGCCTCGGCGCGAGTGAAATTATTTCTTTGAGTAAATAAAGGTGTTTAATTCACTTGGCGTATATATTTTTTATTCAATTTTGACGAAATTGTGAAGAAAATGTACTTTGCATTTATTTTTAAATAAATATTTTAATTCACTAGTGACCTAATAAAAATTTAGTTCACTAGTGAATAAAACCTTGTTTATTACGGTTGTTATGGAGTTAATAATGTCGATTTAAATTAACAAAATTGAATAATAAATAATATAACAAATTTTTTAACTCACTAGTGACCTAAAAAAATGTTAGTTCACTAGTGAATAAAACCTTGTTTATTACGGTTGTTATGGAGTTAATAATGTCGATTTAACAAAATTGAATAAAAACCTAATAATTTGGTTTTCAGGCATTCGTCGATTTTATAAACGCGTTTAATTTAAAGCTTCTACTCCCTGTTTAAGCATGAAATAAAATTTCGAATTCAGAAAAGCCCGAAAAATTGGATTGTTTGCTACGTGAAGAGACCAATTTAAATTTTTAGGGTTTTTCCAAACTCGAAGTTTTACTTCATGCGTCACGCGAATAAAACACTGATTTCAATTGAAGGTTAAAATATACTTCTACAGCAGTATGCTAAAGCAGTATATTTTGAATTTCACTTTAAATCACAATACATGTATAGCATATCTTCAGCTCAAATTAGATTATTGCATGTTTTTGTAATTAATTTTATTTATTCATTATAAATTTAACAACATATGGCAGAAACACCTCGGATCGATAGCCTGATAGGACAATTTTAAATACAAGATCCTATTATAATAGCATAGAATAATGTGTACAGGGAGTTTTTTTTCTAAGTATACATATCCTAATTATATAAATCTGTAAATCTTTACATATTCGTTGTTTTTTTTAAAGAGTTCAGTTTGAAGCTTTGAACGAGTGTTTTCCACTCCCAGACTAAGCATGAAGTAAAATTTCGAGTTTAGAAAAGCCCCGTGAAAATTTGTCGAGGGTCGCGCAGCGACCCGAGACAAATTTTCTGGGCTTTTCTAAACTCGAAATTTTACTTCATGCGCCACGCGTATGAAACACTGATTTCTAGTGAAGTTCAAAATATACTTCTCCATCAGAATTAAAAATAAACTGCTAAAGCAGCATTATAAATATACTGCTAAACAATAATATTTTGAAATTGATTTGGTTAGCATTCACTTTGTGGTTCATCTTTATATTAAATAATAATAAAAAAACTTAACTTTGTTTTATCACTTTATTTAAAAGTTTAAATAAAAGTTAAGTATTTCTAAGAATATTTTGAACATCACTTGAAATCAGTGTTTTATACGCGTGGCGCATGAAGTAAAATTTCGAGTTTAGAAAAGCCCAGAAAATTTGTCTCGGGTCGCTGCGCGACCCTCGCCAAATTTTCACGGGGCTTTTCTAAACTCGAAATTTTACTTCATGCTTAGTCTGGGAGTGGAAAACAGTCGTTAAAAGATTCAAATTAAACTCTTCAAAATTAACGAATATGTATACTGAAAAGAAAAATTCTTTGTATAATCTCTGAATAAAGATATTTGTTTATATAACAACATAATATTGTATAATAATTGTATTTATCTATAAATGTGTGTAATTTCAATTAAATTTACATATTTAATCAATATTCACAAAATATTATTAAGTTCACAGTTGAACAAAATGATGTATATTTAATACAAGTTTAACTACCACAATTATAATATTTACGTTTAAATTGGTGCATAAATTAGAAACCAATCACGGTAAATACAGTGATTTCATAATAAAAAAGTGTGGTTTCTTTAAACGTTGTATGTCACACTTACGTTTTTCTTTAAATTTAATTAATACATATTTTATGTAACAAGTTATTTAATTAGATATGTGCTATTTTTACATCAAGACCTTGTTAAGTCATTACTTTTTTATATAATTATAAAAATTATATTTATTTCCTTTTCCTTTTTTTATTGATTGATATGAAAAGGTAACAGAAATGAGCAAAATTTTACACCAATTTTGTTACATATGGTGGCCGCGCCGGGAAAACAGTAATATTCTGGCAATCTAAACTAACACAGTAATAAATCTATGACCACGAAAAACATTTTTAATTTCAAGTGCAAACATTCATGCTATTTATGTAAATATATATAAATTGGATATATATCGATATTTATCCGATTTATATCAACTTCTTGATAATTATTATTGTTCATAAAGATTAGTATTATTTATTAATTATACAAGAAGTTTTTCTTTTGAGTATTCATGTCCCAATTTACAATGTATATGCTGTAAATCTTCAGATGCTAGTTGCTTTTTAAAAGAGTTCAATTTGAAACTTTAAACGAGTGTTTTCCACTCCCAGAGTAAGCATGAAGTAAAGTTTCGAGTTTAGAAAAGCCTGAAAATTTGGATTGGTCGCGTAGCGAAGCGGAGCGACCAAAACAAATTTTCAGGTTTTTCTAATCTCGAAATTTGACTTCATGCGCCACGCGTATAAAACACTGATTTCAAGTGATGTTCAAAATATTCTTAGAAATACTTTACTTTTATTTAAACTTTTAAATAAACTGATAAAACAAAGTTAAGTTACGCGTATAAAACACCAGTGTTTTATACGCGTGGCGCATGAAGTAACATTTCGAGTTAAGAAAAACCTGAAAATTTGGCTTGATCGCGTAGTATTTACGCGACTAAACTAAATTTTCAGGTTTTTCTAAACTCTAAATTTTACTTCATGCCTAATCTGGGAGTGGAAAACACTCGTTTAAAGCTTCAAATTGAACTCTTTTAAAAACGAAAAATGTACTTCGTATGCATATGAATACTCATTTTATTTTCATCTAGTACAAAAGAGAGTCAGTTGGTTACAATATAATAGAAAATTAGCAATTCATTAATTAATTAAAAAAATGCAACTGGCAATATTCTAGAAACGGGGGAATACCCAGTGTCGCATAATTTAATGGTTTTGTGCATTTTATAAATATCCATGATACATGAGGACCCTAGAAAAAAAGGGATACAAGTGCATGCAAATAAATTTTGAAAGTTGAGAAAAGAGAGTAAACTAAGAAAAATTTGCGCCTTATATTAAACTAGAACTATCTTTTATTTACCAATATCAGTAATATCCTGTTGCCAACAAATGATTAAATGTATCTAAAAATCCATTTCCACACTTGTAACTTTAATTTTATAAAATTTGCACTTATATTCCTTGACTTTTGGAGTCC
Organism: Philonthus cognatus; assembly: GCA_932526585.2. NCBI lineage: Eukaryota > Metazoa > Arthropoda > Insecta > Coleoptera > Staphylinidae > Philonthus > Philonthus cognatus. Next base: position 32,066,270 of record OW052243.1, read on the forward strand.
TTATATATATATATATATATATATATATATATATATATATATATATATATACTTTATTATACGGGATCCATTTACAATTAAATTTACAATAAAATATTACAACACAAACTAACAAAAATACACTACATACATATACGGTAGATAAATAATACATAATTAATTGCGTCGCAGAATTCCTTTATATTTTTTAGTGGTTCCCTGAACTTCCTTCAGGGAACCACTAAAAAAATCAAAATCAATGGCGGTACAATTAGCACTGATTCTATTAAGACCAAAATTAGCACGATAGTCTGTTCTATGTGTCTGAACATAAAACGATGGTGTATTACGTAATGGTCTACTTGAAACATAAATATCCAACGAGCTGGGTAGGTTTGGAGACAGACTAACCCATTCAACAGGCTAAATTCAAAAATAACGTCTGCGTATATACGCCGTTGTTACAAAGGTTGTAATCTAAGAGAATGTAAAATACTATCATCTAAATGGTTGACATTAAATTTAAATCTAAGAAATTTTATAAGTTTTACCTGAACTTTTTTTATAGTATTAACGCCATATAGGGTGCTAGGACTCCAAATTATAGGACAGTACTTAAGGTGTGATCTCACTAGCGAAACATATAAAGTAATGATGCTACGGATATTTGTAAAATCTTTCGTCTGTCTCTTAATGAATCCAAGCATTTGAAAAGCTTTAGATGTTATAGCTTAAATGTGATCTGTGAAGTTCTATGAACTTGTAAAAGTGACACCAAGGTCTTTCATAGAATATACATTAGCTATTTCACATTCATTTAAGGTATACTGTCTAATACCCACTTTCTTCTTTTTGGAATATGTAACAACCGAACATTTAGAGATATTTAATTTTAAATTATTCAATTGACACCAATTGCATAGAGCGTCAAGATCTGTCTGTAAATTACTTGAAGAGTGATCGTTCTCTATGGGAGCGAAGATTTTTAAGTCGTTTGCAAAAAGAAGACAGTGGAAATATTGAAAGCAATCAACAATATCATTCACAAAGAGATTAAATAATTGTGGCCCAATGTGAGACCCCTGGGGTATACCTGATAAAACCATTATTGGATAAGACTGAGAATGCCCAATTCTAACTATCTGTACTCTGTTGGCAAGGTATGACAGTAGTGCACCACTTATACCTTAGTTTTCTATTTTATTGATTAGAATGTGATGATCCACGCTATCAAACGCCTTGGCAAAATCGGTGTAGATTGTGATTGTGCTCCTGCTTCCAAATAGCTGCAAGTGGTTTCTGCAAAGATAAGTAAATTTGATACCGCGGATCGACCCTGCCGCAAACCGTGTTACTTATCGGATAAGATTGAATCTAATGATAAAGATATTTAATCATTCACTAACATTTTGAAAACTTTAGGAATACAAGATTGCATTGATATTGGCCGATAGTTATTAACATCATTTCTGTTTCCTTTTTTGTAAATTGAAGACAATAACGAATATTTCCACATGTCAGAAAAAACTCCTAGTTGCAATGACTTATTAAAGAGTAACCAAAGAGACCTGCTTAAGCAAAATGCACATTTTTGTAAAAATATAGGCGGTAAGCCATCCTATCCTTCCCTGCCAGAAGTATTAAATTTTGTTAGTTGCTATAAGATTGAAGATATAGATATATCATCGATGCGGTTTAAACATAGGTGGTTTGAATTTATACAAGTATTTGGGTCACTGTAATTAGATGGAGGGGTGTATACGGAACCGAAATAGTTGGCAAATTTGTTGACAATGACTTGTGGGTCGTTGAACATATCACCATCGACATTTATTGCATCTGGAAGGACAGGCGATGCTCTGTTCGACTTGACAAAGTTCCAAAAATAATTGGGATTATTGTTTATAGAGTCTTCTACGGAGGCGATGTGGTCTCGGAAACATAGGTCAGTTAGCTCCTTGCATCTCGTACGAACCGACTGAAAGTTGAAGTAGTCGATTTGTGAATTTGACTGTTTATATATTTTATGTAGTTTCTTTTTCAAGAAAATATTTTCTACAAGGTCGGGACTGTACCATTTTGGAAATTTAAGTTGCTTTGCGAGCCGTATACGGGTAACAGGGACATTTAGATGAATTGCGTCAAGTAAAATGTTATAAAATATTGAAACATCACTATTAATGTCTTCGCCTACAAATATATCATCCCATCTCACGTTAATAAAAGCGTCGCTTAATTTCATAAAGTCTGCCTTTTTAAAATTGTATTTAAAACTATAGCTGCATTGGTTATCGGTGTTTCTGTTTTCGAATTTGAGAGATAATTCGACAGCAGGATGATGCCGATTACAATTTACTAGTGGAGAATTTGCCACCGCAACGGAACATAATGCTACTCAGACTAAAAAGAATAGGTCAAGCATCGCTGAGTTATCGTTTAATATATTGATCACTTGTAACATGTTCGCGTATCCGTATGATATGGCCACTTGATTTGCTTTAGGAGATGATGAGATTGTATACACACCCAAGTTGCTGTTCTCCCAAATTATGTTTGGGAGCTTATAATCACCCAGAATGCATACGTTGTGCTGAGGATAAGTATCGGATAATTGCTCAAGCATAGAGCAGTGATCATTATAAATACGAAGGTCAGATCCAGGAGGAATATATACTGCCCCCAGCAGAATATATTTTGACCCGAAATTGACGGAAATAAATAACTCTTCGTGGTGAGAAGCATTACACGTTAAAAAGTGAGAGTTCCAGGTTTTCTTGATTGCAATTAGCACACCTCCACCTCGAGATTTACCAGTGACAATCGTATTCTGGTCGCAACGATATAATTTATAATTTGTAAATCCTAATTCAGCATCGAAACAGTCGTTTGACAGCCATGTTTCTGTTAAAATGAAAGCATCATATTCATATAAAAATATAAATTTTTTAACGTCTGAGAGTTTAGTTCTTAATCCGCGCACATTTTGGTAAAAAATGTTAACACTTGAGACACTATTTAACGTTTGATTACTTCGAGTAGCTGCATTTAATTTGTCGGAATCCCGGGTACCGAAACTCGGGATAAAAACGATGAGGTCCTACTTCAGAAGATGATTTTGTTGTCTTTCTTCGGTTGGAGAATGGTCTAACAGTAATATTATTTGGCCATTTATCAGCATCTAATATGGATGCTACATGTTCGGTGCTAATGCCGACTTTAAATGAGCAGTATACATTATTATTAATGAGCGGGATACAATGGGAATTTTGAGCATTAAGATCATTTAAAAGTAAGTTTATGCTTTCCACAGTAGTACCCGGTGCACAGTTTCCTATGTAATAGTAAACTCGCTTATATATCGTTGTTTATAAATATCGATATATATCATGATAAATATCGTGGTAAATCTGATATATATCGTCTGAACCCTGATTAGAACACAACCTTTAGAAAGATGTTTTTCGATTTCAAGGCAATTTGTATTCAAATTCTTGTTAATATTAAAAATAATGAAATCTCAACAATCCTCTCTAATTTACTGAAATAACGACCAATCATTCGTTACGAAATCTGCACGTGCCTGTCCGAAAACCGCTGACTAGTAAACGTCCACGATTTATCACTTGACCCTCTTCACACAAATTAAGAAAATAAATCTCCCGATCTTTGGAGTCCGTCCATTAATATCGAAATCAACAGACTAATTAAAAACTGATCGGATCGGAAACAGTTGAGGGGTTCGCGCGGTAATTTAGTACGAAATTATACAGGGGCATAACTTTGGAAGAGGCAACACACCCACAACACCTGTCCGATGAGATTAGACCCACTCTCTCGTATGTCCAATATTAATTAAAATGGGGTCGCTTCAAAACCCATGAAATTATTAAACATGCCTGGGTTATTTATGCACTTACATTATCAACCGATAAATGTGTGCAGGCGTTTAAAATGTGCTACAAATAAAACTAGTCTTAAATAATGGCGCCATTAATTAAGGTTGGCGGAGATGATGGCCAACTCCTATCATTTGTAACGCGGCGGTTCTTGTTTTTCTTCTTGGAAAATTTGCATCTGAAGTGATTGAAAGTCCGAAACGCGCTGTTGAAGTGGAGGCGGTGATTTATCGTTTGCTTTCGTGCTGATATTTACGCTTAGCAGTATTTCTTGCGTGCGGATTTATACCAATGCATGAGTTGCATATAAAAAATGCAATGATTAGATACATGCAAACATTTGGAAGTTTCGTGTAAAGAGGAAAAATTAGCTATGTCATTTCCTTTTCTGGGAAAAGGTGATTTTTCAAATATTTCGTGCAAAGGCAAACCTATTTTTTTTTATTTTGACTATTAAAATATTGAAATTATAAAAGCCCACTCAAATTCCAACATTAGTTATATCAAAGTTTGTTTTAATAGTTGGTAAGGCCATACCCAGGGGGGGGATATGGGGGTTCAAACAGGACCCGATCAAAACGTCCAGTCTCTCTGAAGAATGATTAAGAATGAAATTTTAAAGAGCAGAGATTTCTTTTACAAAATTAATTCATTTTCAATTTGCGAAACATTAAGCACGCTACTTTTAATGTAAATTGCATATTTTATTGGACAAACTGCTAAATATTACAGCTATTTCAATTTTTTACAGTTTGTACATACTAATAAGAACTTTAACTTTTTATTTAAAAGAAATTTAAAAATTATGCCAAACAAGTAAATAGAAGACCAGCATTACGACTGGCAAAAATAGTGTAGATGTTTTAATAGGGTCCTGTTCAAACCCACGTCAAAATTTTCAAAATGGTCAGTTTTTGTATGCAAAAGCGGCCATAAAAGAAAAAAAACAATATTTTTAGCAGTAACTCCAGCCCCCCCCCGAAATGTTTATAACCCTCTCCGATGTTTTTTCTGGCTACGGCTTTGATAGTTGGGGTGTTGACGAAACTCCTTATATCCAGGAGCCGACTATCCTCGAATCAAAATGTAACAATGTTGCTTCGTATGTAAAACATGTCATATAAATCCAAAGGTTTCCGTTCAAGTTAGTAGAAAATTGGTGAACCAATTATTCAGCGAAATTTTAGGGCGCCATTCTTTTCCGAGTCAATCATCCGGTTTACCACCGAAGCCCCGTTTACCTGGATATTTATTTTTTTATTACCGGCGCTAATTGTGTGCGGCCGTTAATTAAATGAAAAATTCGTGTGGCTGTCAGGTGGCGGAATTTATTACTTGCCTCGTAAAAAACTGTGCGTTCCCGAGTACGTGTGTTTCATTTCGTTAGACAAAAAAACCAAGACACAAATATAATTTCAATATAATATTTTATGTCTAAAGATCTTCGAGCAATTTTATAGGTTTTGGACATTAAAAATTCATTGCTTTATACAAATAAACTAAATGGTCAGCCTTTTGCATAATGTTGTTTAATATTCAACAGGGTTCGGAAGTATCATGATATTTATATAAATATCAAAATATCGGATATACAGGGTACCCCATTAGTGTGTTCTCGGAGGGTATCTCAGCTCTTGTTAAAGATAGAAAAAAACAATCTGCACCAAAGTTGCTAGACTTAAAGAGCTGCACAACCTAAAAATATTTTTATGAATAACAGGGTGCGCCATAAAGACAGTGGCGGATGCAACTAATTTATTTTAAACAGATCACCCTGTATATTATTTGGTTTCTGAATTCCTCATAAGAATTGCTTAAAATATTAAAAACATTCGTCCTAGGTCGTACCGCTTCGGCGTTATTTGAAATTAAGGGACAAAAATGACGTTTGCAGTGGTTTCATAAAACTAAAATATCTCTAAAACTAAATCAGAAAGAGAGTTGCAGTTTTCGCCATTCTTTTGAGAATAGCGGGCATTATAAAGTTGTTGAGATTGAGTTTATCCACGATATAAAAATAGTTGAATGTATAGATTTTCAATTAAGGGTAACTTGATTTTTTTAAATGCTTTTTCTGTATCAATCGACTCAAAATAAAATTCTCTTTCTATGTTGTTAAGAATTTTTTATCTGTAGGTGTAATAAAATTATCTTAAAAACTTGAACGTTACAGATAAAAATGATAAACCGAACCGAAAGAGAGTTGCATTTAGAGTCGATTGGTGTTAAAATTTGTAAATTCGACTATTTTATTTCGCAGCCAAATAACTTAGGCTCAACAACTATATATTGCAATGATAGTGCTCTCTATTCTCAAGAGAATGGCGAAAACCGCAACTCTCTATCTTATTTACTTTCGGAGATATTTTAGGTCCTGGAAACAATCGTGGTAAGAACTACAAAAGGTAAAAAAAAACTGTGTTCATATTAAATCAATATATCACAGATGAGGAAAGTACAATGATGGATCATCATTTTTTGCAGCAATTTAACTTTGAACATTCGTTCATTAAATGTTTCCAGGACACAATGCAGACTCTATAAAAACGAAACGTCCATAATGTACTTTGTTGCAGATGATGATGGGTTAGTAAAAAGTGAAAGCGATATTAAATGCATGAGGTATCAAAGACCACCCCTCTCGGACGATTACCATAAATAAATTAAAGTGTACTTATCTACAAGTGCAGGCCGCATCAAACGGTCTGGGGCGCCTTATCTAATTTCGAACGAGGGCTGTTAACGTTGGGGGAGGAAACGCTCTCGCGGAAAAATCGGACTCGCATTGCTCCTGATGCAGAAGCCGAAGAGGGGGAGAAGTAAATGTCCCGGAATTTCTGTTGTCATGGATCCTTAAATAGACGAAGCCCTATCGGCTGCAAACCACCCCTTATCCAACACAACACATACACTCGCATACATGCGTTCTTTCGATAGCATTTGCCCACCTCATTGACTCACATGACTCGAAGAGACAGTTTTTTTTAAAGATAAAGCAAAGATTCAAAACGTTTTTCAAAAACCAGAGTTATGTTAGGTTTTATAAAGAAAACCAATTTACTTGGATTTGAAAATATGTATATATTTTATGTAAACATTCACACTTTTACATAAGAAATATAGATATTTTCAAGTCGTGTTAATACGTGACTAATTCAATAATGAGTAATTCAATTTTGTTTAGCTTTTGAATTCAATGGCATTGACTTCAAAGTCCTGTCGAGTTTTTATCATAATTATAGACATATTAAAAGTAATAGTAAACTATTTATGATTTTCAACTTTTCATTAAAATCACTGCAATTGTTTCGCTACACTAGCTTCTTCAGGTGAAGAAATATAATAGGTATTATATTTCTTTACCTGAAGAAGCTACAGTGAAGCGATACAATTGTAGTGAATTTAATAAAAAGTTGAAAATCGTAAATAGTTTACTATTATTATTATATTAGTGATAATAGATTTTCAAAAAATAAGTGCCTTAACAATCAACGACATATAAAAGAAAACCGTTTTCTGTGGCTTGTCGAAAAGGCGAAAAGAGATTATGTATTTTTACTTTGAAAATCTAGAACGATGTGCTGAAAGTAGCATTTTCCAAGAAATATCAAAAATAGACGTAAACCCGCGAGCTTTCTGCAATACGATTCTTCCCGCCCACCCAGAGCACACACCTCACGAAATACCGTGATTTACGATTACGATTTTGATCGTTAAAAACCCAATACCGGGAACATTAGGAGCGAAACTCAGCGCATACGTACTTTATTTCTGGCCCTCGTAAAACCACCAATAAATCAATCCTGTTTGGCCAAACAAAATGGATTATTTCAAAATACCAATTTGAGCTTTTGGCAGAACTGTTACGCCGGAATGGAGACATGAAGGTCGTGCCGAATCGGGATTTTTCTTCGCGAGCACGTGAACGCGCGCGCTTTTATGTTTGTTCTTTGTTTATAAATACAATATTAACAGCACATATGCAGGCCTGTATTTTTTAAACTTACTTAACTTAATTAGTCATGTGATCCTTTCAGTATTTGATTGCGGTAGCCTTTCCACTCCATTTTAAAACCCTTACGTAATTCATATAGTTTTGCATTACATCAAAGTCTTATTCTTCAGTCGCCATCTGCTTTTTGTTTTCTGAAAATATCACTTTTTTGAAAAAAGTTACATTTGATTCATCGAACGGGAAAAAACTGATCTAAAATTTTAAATGATTTTTACTTATTATTCAAGAACCAATTTAAGCTTGAAAACAATTGAAACGTCAAAGACTTATTCTTCAATCGCCGGTTGCTTTTTGTTTCCTGAAAATGTTACGTTTTTGAAAACAGTTACGGTTGTATCAATTACTGGGGGACAAAAATATTAATCAAAAATTGTAACTGATTTTGATTCAATATTTAACTCCCGATTTAGCTTAAAAACAACTGAATGACGGATAAATCCAAAATCTTATACTTCAGTCGCAGTTTGTTTTTTCTTTGCTGAAAATATCACGAAAATATCATGCTGAAAAAAGTTACTGGTAATATAATCAGCGGAGAAAAAAATAATTTTAACCAATTTTGACTTTATATTTAAGTCCCAATTTAAGCTTAAAACCAATTGAAACGCATATTTCGTTAAAGACTTATTCTCAGCCGTAGGTTGATTTTTGTTTTCTGAAAACATCACGTTTTAAAAAAAAAGTTGCGGTTGATTTAATCAGCGGGGAAAAATACTCATCTAAAATTTTAACTGATTTTCTCATAATATACAAGACCCAATTTACGCTTGAAAACAATTGAAACGCACATTACGTTAAAGACTTATTCTTCAGTCGCCGTTTGCTTTTTGTTTCCTGAAAACATCACGTTTTTGAAAAAAGTTACTGTTAATTTAAACAGCGGAGAAAAAAATACTAACCTATAATTTTAACCGATTTTGACTTCATATTTAAGACCCAACTGAAACGCGTTTTTCATTAAAGACTTATTCTTCAGCCGTCGGTTGCTCTTTGTTTCATGAAAATATCACGTTTAAAAAAAAGTTACGGTTGATTTAATCAGCGGCAAAAAAATACTTATCTAAAATTATAACTGATTCCCTCTTAATATACAAGACCCAATTTACGCCCGAAAAAACTGAAACGCGCATTACATTAAAGACTTATTCTTCAGTCGCCGTTTGCTTTTTGTTTTCTGAAAATATCACGTTTTTGAAAAAAGTTATGATTGATTGATTCAATCAATCATAACCGGGTAAAATTTACAGATCTAAAATATTAACCGATTTTTATCTAAAATTAAAGCCCCAATTTAAGCTTGAAAACAATTGAAATGTGCATTACGCCAAAGCTTCGTTTTTCCTGATATCCCGTTTTTGAAAAAAGTTACGCTTGATTCAATCAGCGGAAAAATACTGATTTAAAATTTCAACTAAATTTGACTTAATATTCAAGACCCAATTTAAGCTTGAATCGTGCATAAAAACAGTGTTTGACGTTCTTCTCATCGTTTGCGTTTTGTTTCATGAAAATATCACGTGATTGAACAAAGTTACGTGTCATTGTTTCAAAGACGACATATTTATTAATATCGTTGAATACAAACTTCGACTTGAAATTAAAGCCTTAATTTAAGCTTGAAAACGAATAAAAATTACACTACATTACATTATAAAGCTTTTGCTCATTATTTAGCCATCATTTCTTTTTTGTTTCATAAATCTATAACAGTTTTTGAAATAATTACTTCTACTTTTAAATGAATTCATATATGACTTACTCATCCATGGCCTACTCAGCTAAAAAAAAAAGTTTACAACGTGTTTTTACCTTTGGTTAATTTAAAGCTTAAAGCGAGTTTTCCACTCCCAGACTAAGCATGAAGTAAAATTTCGAGTTTAGAAAAGCCCCGCGTAGAAAATTTGTCGAGGGTCGCTTGCGCGACCCTCGACAAATTTTTACGGGGCTTTTCTAAACTCGAAATTTTACTTCATGTGCCACGCGTATAAACCACTGATTTAAAGTGAAGTTAAAAATGTACTAAAAACCAACCCAACTTCGATATTTTTTCAAAATTGGATGTTTTCTTTCCTATTCATGGTGTAAACCTTCAGATATTCGTTGTTTTCTTGTAAAAAAACTTCGATTCCCTGTAGTCCTTCGGTCTCCGAAGACCATGATTGGTCCTTCGAGCTGTAGCCTTTGTAAAATGGTAATAAACTTAGTAATCTAGAGAAATCCTTTAATTTGAAACTCCTAAGAACACACATATACTGCACATATACATAATCCCCCCGATTCCGTACGCGAAATGTTACATTTATCGCATACGTTATTAATTTTACCCTCAAAATCTAAGAACACATATTAAGTACTAAACACATTCTAAGCGCATGTGATGTTGTTAATAACATGTATGTTACATTTAATATTTCCTGTACGGAATAGTCCTGAATATCTTTGTCTATAAATGTAAAAGTCATCTTATGTATATGACGAAAAAAATCGATAAAACAATTTTTAGTGATTGGAATTTTTTTATTTGTTTATATTTTAATAATAAAAATATATTCTCATCATTTAACACTTAAATACATATATTTTTTTATAGTTAAGGGAGCTTTATTTTGTTTTCTTTAAATCTTTAGATATTTGTTGTTTTTTTAAAAGAGTTAAATTTGAAGCTTTAAACGAGTGTTTTCCATTCCCAGACTAAGCATGAAGTAAAATTTCGAGTTTAGAAAAGCCCCGTGAAAATTTGTCGAGGGTCGCGCAGCGACCCGAGACAAATTTTCTGGGCTTTTCTAAACTCGAAATTTTACTTCATGCGCCACGCGTATAAAACACTGATTTTAAGTGAGGTTGGAATATACATACATTTTACAATATTTTAGTGTTTTATACGCGTGGCGCATGAAGTAAAATTTCGAGTTTAGAAAAGCCCAGAAAATTTGTCTCGGGTCGCTGCGCGACCCTCGACAAATTTTCACGGGGCTTTTCTAAACTCGAAATTTTACTTCATGCTTAATCTGGGAGTGGAAAACACTCGTTCAAAGCTTCAAATTGGACTCTTTTAAAAACACAATAAATATCTAAAGATTTAAAGAAAACAAGCTGAATTTTCAATCCGTATACTTTAAAGAAAAACTCCCTGTATTTTTTTCATGAATCCCGGTCACTAATAGAGCTTGTATGTGATATAAACGTTTTGGACACTTATAAGCGATAAAAACCCCTTAAGCGCGTTTGTTAATATTTTTAAATTAGTATTACCTTATCATAACGTATAAATAATGATTAGTAATACTATATTTAAATAATATTGGTATATTCACTTAAAAATTACATTAAACCTTTATTACTTTCACGTATTTCACCATCACAACCCGCAATATTCAAACGCGAACATATATCTTCGAATACATACTGTTTATGGTCACTTTTTTGAGCATTTAACCACATATTTGCTAGATCAATTTTTTTATGATGGTACTGCTCTCTACAAAAAAATCATAACTTGTAAAAGAGCAGTCAGAAGCAGATGATCCTTATAAAATTTTGAAGTATATTAATTTAGTAAGGGGATGTTAACACCCCAAAACGTTTTGATACGTTTTTTTTTTAAAGTCTCTTCAAAGTTTGTAATCGCATAAATTTTATACAAAGTTTAGGAGTTTGTTTAAAAATTATTTGCGGAGTAAATCGTACACTAAAAGATAAACTTTAAATGATATCTTAAACTACATACCCTGGGCTACAAAATCCATCATAAATTATTTAAAAACACTTCGTAACAATTGTAGTATAACGCTTACAACAATTGATAAAATAGAACTGATATTAAAGACAAGTACTCGCTCGATCATTGCCTCGGTTTGAGAGTACATTAATAAGAAATTAGCGAAACTCAGGTAGCTGTTAAATGGAATTCTTGGAGTAATGGCTTATCTACTTTACTGTGGTAATATAAAAATCCTTAAAATTTGATGTTCATTTTTTGATTTTTATCCATTGCTCGAAACACACATATTACTCAAGACCTCTAAACAAACATAGATGCTAATACCCCTAGCACCCCAACGAATGGGGGTGGGTTGCGAAAATCGAAAGTGGTAGATGCGCTTGACAGACAAAAATCCCTGTCTGTGGTCAAAAAGGATATTATTGCGTTATATAAATAATACACGATATATAGGTACTAAAAATCAAAAGAAATGGTTTTGTTGATTACGTTTATTACATTGACACATATTAATCTTTATCGAGATTTGGTATTTAGCCAACGAAATCACTGCATGCGATTTGATCATTCTACTTATACATACCGCACATATTTCAGCTATGTCTATCAAATGCACAGACTGTAATATAAGTTTGAAGTAAACAATTAGCCGGCTACTTCGCTAATTTTCAATGGTTTTTAGATTATTTTTGTCTCATGTTCAGCCATCAATTAATTATAAATAAAAAAACTATAAATGTTTATGCATGATCGAGAAGTAATTGTCTTGCGTGAAATCACTTGACCAAAAGGAAGTTGCAAAACGTAATTGAGGAATGCGATATGCCGAAAATCTCGCCGGCCTCGCAGTCTGCGCAATTTACGCTTGCAATCCCGAATTTTCTCCTCAAAGACAAAAAAGGTACACAAATTGCTTTAACTCAATTATTTTAGAAAAAATGCAGAACAAAGCGTATCGACATAATTTAACTAATTGGTGTCGCTATTTTTTTTTAAATATTTCCAGTTATGTAATGTAAGTTGTAAAAAGACAAGGTTGCATTGAAAATAATTATTCAATTGATGTTTATAACACGGTGGCGACCAACCAGAAAAGTCAGGGAAAAATCAGGGAATTTCGTTTATCGGAAAAAGTCTTGGAAAAGTCAGGGAAATTAGGCCTTTTTAACGATGTCAGGCAATTTTTAAATAAATAATAATAGTAAAAATGCAAATAACACGATTAAAGAATTGACAAATTGTTAGTTCTGTTTGAAGCACGAGTTTGGCACATTAACTAATATTAAACAAACAAAAAGAAGAACAAAACACGCTAATATAAAAAAATCATTCAAATTAATTGGACCAACAAAAGATGATCAAGATTGACAAATTCAAGAATAAAAAGACGTCCTAATTAAAATAGTTAAACAAATCAGAATTAATATTATTATGGATATTCCAAAAATTGGCAAAAATCAAAAATTTTATATTTAATCATCATAATAAACAAGCATTGGCAAATACGGTAAAAAGTACAATATTAACAAACAACAAATTTAATTATGTTTTTTTGATTTCTGTATTTTTTAAGTGAAGAACAAAAAAATCACAAATTTCAAATAATAATTATTATTATCATAAATAAAACCTTTGAAAATTAACAATCATTGAAAAACTAAATAAATAAAATAAGAAATAATGGTCAAGTTACCGAAAAAAAAAAATCGTAAAAATTCAGAAATAAACACCAAAAATTGTAAAAAATCACAAATTTCAAATAATAATTATTATTATCATAAATAAAACCTTTGAAAATTAACAATCATTGAAAAATTAAATAAATAAAATAAGAAATAATGGCCAAGTTACCGAAAAAAAAAAATCGTAAAAATTCAGAAATAAACACCAAAGTAACAATTGATCAAATCTACAAAAATTAACAAATTCTACAATATTAATTATGTATAATTTTCACAAACAGAACACAAAATAGTCATGAGTTAATCATAGTACTTTTTCCTTGTCAGGCATATATTGATAGTTAAATACTGCCGAAAATGTCAAAATCTTGGAATAGTGTCAAAAGTACAATGGAATGTGCACTTACAAATAATGAAATGTTCACAAAATAGTGATTTTGGCAATTTTTAAGTGTATATCGATAAGTATAGATCCCATTACATCTAAGTAGTATAGTTTGAGCTTAACTGTAAATCAGTGTTTTTATACGCGTGGCGCATGAAGCAAAATTTCGAGTTGAGAAAAGCCCGAATTTGGATTTGGACCCTGCGCGTCCAAATCCAAATTCTTAGGGCTTTTCTCAACTCGAAATTTTACTTCATGCTTAGTCTGGGAGTGGAAGACCATCGTTCGACATTTGTCAATTGCTTATTTTGTTTTATTCTGGTTTACATAAAAAATATTAAAGAAAAAATATTAAGAAAAGTCGTGAAATGATGAATATTAAAAAAAGATATGAAATTTGTTAAACATTAAAAAAAGGATAGTCTTCATTTTGATTAAATAAAATATTGAAATCAACAGTTTTTATAAAATTCGATAATAACCTTGGATATTTACGAAGAGTGTCAACATTTTAAAAATCTATATGAAAATTATTACCTGGAAAATTTAAGAAAACCGTAAACATTTTAAAAATTGACCATGATTGACTGAAAATCGCCAACATTTAAAAAAAATGTTTTTGAAATTTACAAAAACTGAGAAAATCGAAAAAGATTACAAAAATTCATGAAGAGTAAGGAAATTCATAAAATGTATTAATATTTTTAACATTAAGAGTAATCTGAGAAATTTGGGAAAGCCACCATTTTTTTTTAATTAAAGAATTTTACGAAAGATGTGCAGCTTTTAAAAACTGAAATATCAAAAATATTAAAAAAATTTAGGTAGTTGACGAAAACTGTCAAGTTTTTAAAAATTCATAAAAACTCACGAGAAGTGCAAACATTTTTAATATCAAAGAAAATCTAGAAGATTTTGTAATTTTACAAAATAAACGTTACATTTCTAAAAATTAATAAACATTCTAAAAAATTCATGTAAAGAAACAAGATTAACAAAAATCTAGAAAAATTAGAAAAAAAAGCCTAAAAATGGGTTGTCACAATTAACCCATTTTTAGGCTTTTTTTTCTAATGGTCATATTCGCTGTATGTAAAAATTTTGGAATTTCACGCAAATCATCATCATAAAATTTAACGAAAATCTAGAAATTTTTAAAATGAAAGCAAAAATTGAAAATTTACGAAAAGTGAAAAGGTTTTAAAATTTGACTAAAAACTTTTATTTTTACGAAAAACCGTAAAAATTAATACAAATTTTGGAACGTCATAAAAGCATTAACCTATTTAAATTTAACAAAAACTACCAAGACTGACACTGACGAAAATTCAAGAAAAGTATCCAAATTTTAACAATTAACGAAAATCTACAAAATTCGGAAAAACAGTTTTGAAAATTAACATAAATTGTGGAAACTTATGAAAAACATTAAAATTTTAGAAATCAACAAAAAAAAAGAAATTATAATCTTAAAAACTAAGCTACAAAGCATAATTTAATAAAAAATAATCTAATACGTTTATAAATACATTTTTTGATTGATTAATTGATTTTTCACAATTATTAATTAATTTTTTAAATTTGTAACAATTTCCTTCTTTTTGTCATTTCATCACTTTTTTATATTTTCAACACGTTTTATATTATCGACAATTTCAATAGTTTTGACCGTCAATATGTTATTTATAACGTTTATCGACTCAGTCGACATATATTTAAACTAACATACCAAGTGTCAAAGTTGTCGAATTGTAATGAAATGTTAAATATGTTAAAATGTAATAGAACGTAAAAAAAACATTGAAAATTGCGAAAATTGTGAAAACAGAAAAAAACAAACAACAGACAGCATGAAGTAAAATTTCGAGTTGAGAAAAGCTCAAAAAATTTGAATTTGGGCGCGCAGCCAAACCCAAATTCGGGCTTTTTTCAAATCGAAATTTTACTTCATGCACCACGCGGACAAAACACTGATTTAATGTAAAATATATAATATACATTATTTAGTTTGGTTACATGAAATTATTTTAAGAGATCAGGGAAAAAAATTGAAATCAGGAAAGAGTCAGGGAAATTTAACATTTGAAACTGGTCGCCACCATGTTTCCCCGATTAGGCATGAAGTACAATTTCTAGTTTAGAAAAGCCTAAACATTTGGATTTAAATTTTTTCTAAAATCAACATTTTATTTTATGCGCCAGGTGTATAAAACACTGAACTATTGTTCATAGAAAGTTCAAAATATGCAGCTTCGAAATATAAAGGGTGTCCAAATAAGAGTGCCCGATTTAAATATTGTGCCATTTTTTTTCTATGCAAGTGGCAACTCTGAAAGTTGACAGCTGTCGTCTACGATTGTTCCGATTCCGAGCGCTCGACAAACAGACAACGTGTTATCATTGTGAAAACCCATTACAAAAATGGGGAAAGTATGAGGCGCACTTTAATTTTAACGGGTTTGTTAACAAACAAAAT
Source organism: Philonthus cognatus (assembly GCA_932526585.2). Lineage (NCBI taxonomy): Eukaryota > Metazoa > Arthropoda > Insecta > Coleoptera > Staphylinidae > Philonthus > Philonthus cognatus. The sequence continues at coordinate 32,082,424 of OW052243.1, forward strand.
TGTCGAATTTGGGGCTCAGAAAATCCGCATGTGATCCAAGAGAAACAAATGCACCCACAACGAGCCATTTTTTGGTGCGGGTTTTGGTCGGGTGGCGTGATTGGCCCGTATTTTTTTGAAAATGAGGCTTGCAATGCTTTAACTGTCAAAGGTTTGCGGTACCGCATGATATCGGAGTTCTTGTGGCCTTAACTGGACGGTATGGATCTGGAAAGCATGTGGTTCCAGCAGGACGGCGCGACCTGCCACACCGCGCATGAAATAATCCATTTATTGGATGAACGATTTCCGCGAATAATTTCTCGAAATTCCGATATCAACAGCCCACCGAGATCATGCGATTTGACGCCGTGCGATTTCTTTCTCTAAGGTTTTCTGAAATCTCACGTCTATGCCAATGCGCCACGGACTATTCCCGAGCTTAAGGACGAGATAAAATGTGTGAGTTAAATCCGCAACTCTGCGCAAACGTTTCTTAAAAAAAGCAAGGGTCTGTGTTTAGAATCGCGGCGGCCATTTTTCGGGTATTTTATTCCATACATAATCGGAACATGTCCACTTTAATAATAGAATTTTGATTAAAATACTTGGTTTGTTTCACTGATCAGTGCAACAAATCAAGTGTTTTAATCCAAATTCTATTATTAATTAAATATGTTTCACCACGGGTTAAGTGAGAAATTAATTCATCATATGTCCACTTTATAATACAATAAAAATATCACCACATGCTCACAAAATATGGGTTTTATTTTTAAATTAAATCGGGCATTCTTATTGGGACACCCTTTACATTGATGATTTACAGTCTACTTTGTTTAATATAAATACATTAATTCTAAATAACTCTCTTTAGCAACATTTTGATTTTCTTATAATATAAATATAAAATACTTCAGCTATTTCCATTAAGATGAAAAACACTTTCTTCTGACCCCTGAGAGCGACCAAATGCAAAAACTGGAGCGCAATTTGCGGTGATTTAACCGAGCGAAGAAGCCACCGAAACAATCTCTGTCTTCTTGCGCGCACAAATTAATTTATAACCATTTCGCGTTTTTATTTCCAGGAGATATGGAACGAAGTGCGGAGGTTGCGGTCAGGGGATATCACCGAGTGATCTCGTCAGGAAAGCGAGAGACAAAGTGTTCCACCTGAACTGCTTCACGTGCCTGGTTTGCCGGAAACAGTTGTCCACCGGAGAAGAACTGTACGTGTTAGATGATAACAAATTCATATGTAAAGACGATTACTTGGCGGGGAACAAATCTGCGATACCTGGACACCATCAAGGTAAGTTTCCGTTTTTTTTTTCTTAAACTTTTCAAATTGATAAAATCCACAGTTTCAGAAAAACTGCTTTGTATACGTAAGTTATCACATGTAATATCACTAGTTGCTTGAAATGTTCGGAAAGACTTTGTTGTTTTAACGGAATGAAACTGTCAGAAGAAGTCACTCGCTCTACGAGTGACATTGCTTGGCAACTGAGGCCAAGCAATGTCACTCGTAGAGCGATTGACTTGTTCTGACAGTTTCATCTAGTTGAATTGTTTAAGGCAACTGAGTTTGAGTGTATAAAAACAAAGTATTTCTCAATGAAAATTTTAAACGAGTGGTATTCGAATGATTATTTAGTGAAATTAGATAAAAAAATCATTTATTGTCAACGTTTACATTAGAGCAATTAAAATAAGTGCAGTTTAATGTTTTTAAATTAAAAACAATTTGTTTCTCTTGAATACTCAAGGAAGAATCTACAACTTTTGTCTCACTTAAACGAGAAGATCCTCGCATTGCATTTAATATGTTTACGTAATGGATCTTCTCGTTAAAGTTATCTAAATTTTTAATCTGAACCGTCTTGTTTTGTTATGTGCCCATAATTTGAAAATACTTGCCAGATCTGCTTGTGATGTTTTTGCTGTAAACTCGTAGTTGTGGACGTTAAAAAAAGATATGAGTTGTTTCTAAACATATTTATGCTTTAAAACCGTGTTTGTTAGAATTGGTTTCTTTAATAGCACTGGTCTGCAAAAAAATATTTTTTTTCGTGCCCTGACACCATTCCTGCTGATTCTTATGTAAAATGACCTCCTGAATCCGAATATGACCTCCGTTTTCCCCCATCACCCACCGTTTTCGGGGGAGGCCCCCCCCCACCTATTTTTATCACTTTTCGATAATTTGGAGGGATGAAAAGGATTATTTTAGCCTTTACATTTCTTCTGAGGGGCTAGAGACGTGAAAAGTTCCAAAACATGAACATTTGTAGCAAGGAGGTAGATTTGGGGGGGGATTTGCCCCCTTAAATTGTAAAAAAATCATTAAAAATGATCAATTTTTTCCGTTTTTTTCGCAGTTTTTTCACTTATTTTCTACATATTCCAACTTCCATTCCCCCCTCATCCTTCCCCAAACACCCCCAAATAATAAAAATATATTGCAACAATATATAGCAACAATAATAAAAATATATAGCAACAATAATAAAAATATATAGCAACAGTTCGGAAGATTCACTGTACCACGCTGGCGCTCTCAATACTCCCCCCGTTTCCCCCATCCATTGGAGGGGTGAAAAGGATTATTTTAGCTGTAAAGAATAATAAATAAAAAGTAAAATAATAAATGTAAAATAATAAATTCCTGGGCAAACCTGTGCGCGCGATGTATTGAGAGCGCCAGCGTGGTACAGTGAATCTTCCGAACTGTTGCTATATATTTTTATTATTGTTGCTATATATTTTTATTATTGTTGCTATATATTGTTGCTATATATTTTTATTGTTTGGGGGAGGATGAGGGGGGATGGAAGCTGGAATATGTAGAAAATAAGTGAAAAAACTGCGAAAAAAACGGAAAAATCGATCATTTTTAAGGATTTTTTTACAATTTAAGGGGGCAAATCCCCCCCACCCCCAAATCTACCTCCTTGCTACAAATGTTCATGTTTTGGAACTTTTCACCTCTCTAGTCCCTCAGAAGAAACGTAAAGGCTAAAATAATCCTTTTTATCCCTCCAAATTATCGAAAAGTGATAAAAATAGGTGGGGGGGCCTCCCCCGAAAACGGTGGGTGATGGGGGAAAACGGGGGTCATATTCGGATTCAGGAGGTCATTTTACATAAGAATCAGCAGGAATGGTGTCAGGGCCGATTTTCATGCCGACCAGTGTAGTTCATCAATTTCTTGATCTCTGTTACTTCCGAAGCGATTCATTATAAAATGAATGGTTGAATATGACAGGTGACAGATATACATACGCTATAAAAAACCATCGATAAGACGAATTTGCAATGACGAATTTGGAAAGACCACTGCGATAGCAAATGTTTTCACGGAAAAACCATAATGACAACCAATCAAAATCCGTTATTTAGATTTCAATTAAATAATCGAATTCAATCCCACTATGCGTAGATTTGCAGCTCTAATTTGATATAATGCTAAATTCAAATGAAACCCATTCAACATCTTCATTTACATCATGTGTATTATTTGTCCTTGAAAAGTTGGATTTATTTCTTTGTTTTATAAAGGGAATTTGACTTCTAAGTATACATATCTTACCTCGGAATTTTACTTCATGCTCAATCAAGAATTGGATACAGTAAATCGTTTGTAAAAATCTATGAATAAAATGAAGCAACCGCTTAAATTTATTTCGTCTTAACTTATTTTGGATATTTGTTTTTTGGATATTAATTTTTGTCTCAATCGACCAAATTTTTGGTAAAATCACTCATATATTTTTAATAAATGTTCCAACCTTCTGAATCCTAAATGTGTTGACATTTATATATATCATTGTTGGAGGTGATGTATTCTAAACCATCCCTCTTTATAAATATGAATACAATTTTTGTTACTTATCGCGTGGATAACCTGGATCGGATAATTTATGCGGGGGCGTAATTTATTTTAAAATACGTCTATAGATACATGGTAGCTACTAGGGTTGTTATGTTTAAAACACTTTGTTTTAAAACAGTGTTTTAAACATGTTTAAAAACAGCCGTCGTGTTTTAAACGGTTTTGTTTTAAACATGTTTTAAATCTTAAATTTGTTTAAAACGTTTTTTTTATTATCTTAGATTTGCTAAATTATATTTTATACTACTTCATTAGAATTTTTTGTTTACGTTTTAAATTTTAGCTAAATTGTTGAAGATTTTTCAAATTACATTATTAATCATAACATTTTATTACAATAAAATATCACGTGCATAAATGTGATTTTTAAACACAGGAAATTTTTCTTTCAGACATACATATGCATACACTGTAAAGTTTACGACATTCGTTGTTTATTTAAAAGATTTCAATTTTAATCTTTGAACGAGGGTTTTCCACTCCCAGACTAAGCATGAAGTAAAATTTCGAGTTTAGAAAAGCCTGAAAATTTGGATTGGCCGCGTAGCGAAGCGGAGCGGCCAATCCAAATTAGGCTTTTCTAAACTCGAAATTTTACTTCATGCGCCACATGTATAAAACACTGAAATATCGTAAAGTTTAAAATATACGGCTTTAGCAATCTAATATGTAGATGTGAACAAGACATGAGTCAAATTCTGCGCTGAACAAATTGTTTAAAACAGTGATTATAGGCAACCCAAAAACTCTAACGTATATTAGGTTGCCTATAATCGTTGTTGTATATGTGTATTTTTTGAACTTCACTGTAAATCAGTGTTTTTAAACGTGGCGCATGAAGTAAAATTTTGAGTTTAGAAAAGCCTAATTTGGATTGGCCGCTCCGCTTCGCTACGCGGCCAATCCAAATTCTTAGGCTTTTCTAAACTCAAAATTTTACTTCATGCTTAGTCTGGGAATGGAAAACACTCGTTAAAGCCTCAAATTAACCACTTTGAAATAACGAATTCGCGCAAATTTAAAAAACGCTGTAATTATCAGGCTATGTATACTCAAAAGAAAAATGCCCTGTATATTCTGTTTAAAACACGTTTTAAACGTGTTTTAAACATGCTGTAAACACGTTTTAAACATGTTTTTAATTGTTAATGTTTTAAACGCTGTTTCAATAAAAAAAACACGTTTTGTAAAAAAAACTGTTTGTTTTAATTAAAATGAAAAAAACGTTTTTTTTTTTAACAAAATACCACAGTTATTATCAATACTCATAACGGTTTTGTTGCATAATATTTGTAGCAATAATTATCGGGTGTTATTTATGTTTTGCATAAGCATAAGCGCTTTGTTTATTGGACTACAACTATTGTGATTAGCCATGAATTATTTATTAAATAAATAAATCTATTGAATTTAGTTTAATATGGGTAGGTATTAAATAAATAAAAAAATCCAGGTGAATTATTACAAGAATTTCAGCAGTGTTTACATTTCTTCAGTTTTATCTGATTACTAAGCATAGTTGTTCAATTTTCCTTAATTTAATGCATTTTTTGTATTATTTTTGTTAAAAACAATTATAAAATTAGTCCAGTCGTCAGAGACGAAAATACCACCCAACCTCTAAAAATCGCCCGAATTATCTGAAAATGTGTGTGCATATCAAGACTGGACTCGTAATAAGACTAAACACTTTTTTGACAAAAGTATACATGTGGCACATCATTGAAATCAGGATTGAAAATGCTATTCAATGATGTGCATATCTCCATATGCGCCTATAAGTAAAATGTGATTTTGATATAAGAAAACAAAAACGAAACTCCCTTGAAATAAAACAGGTACGTCATTTTAATGGGAGTAAAAAGTTGCCATAAGTTTTTACATTTGCACTTAATATAATAATAATAGTAAACTATTGATGATTTTCAACTTTTTATTTTATTCACTACAATTGTTGTATTATATTTCTTCACCTGAAGAAGCTACAGTGTAGCGAAACAATTGTAGTGAATAAAATAAAAAGTTGAAAATCATCAATAGTTTACTATTATTATTATATTAAGTGATAATGGATTTTCAAAATATAAGTGCCTCAACAATCAACGAGATTTTTACATTTGGTTATAACTTAAACAACAAATGAGTTACAGTAACTTTAGAAAAACGACAAAATATCAACATCCGGTTATTGAGCGGAAATGGTTAGAGATAAATCAATTTTCTTTTCGCTATTGATTAAAACACGAAAAAATGACCCTGGCTCGTGAAAACGGTTTTTCAATATCTCTTCAAATGAAAAAAGTGTTCCATATGTGGCACCTTCAAAATGCACCAAAATGCAAAATGTACATCTGGATATCTATACTTAATAAAACCTATATATTAATTAGGTGTCCCCATTGTCTCAATATTTCTAATAGTGTTTTATATTTATGGTTTACTACACTGAAGAATTTTTGCTTCCATATTTTTTAATTATTTAAGTATTAAGAAGAAATATAATATTGAAGCAATCTCTATTGTAATTTGGTGCGTACTACTCGTATATCTTATCAATGTCATAAAATGCTTCTTTATACACCAAATATCAATGTTATTCCTAGAACTAGCTCCCGTAAACAATTCTAGCACGTCAACTTTCAACTCGGCGTCGAGACGCCGGCTGGCTTTGTCGGGGGGAAGGGGGACGGCAGCGTCGCGTATGGTGGCGGTGTACGCACCCCCCGAGCGTGGCGTGTGTCGGGGAATCGATCCGACGCCCTTCGCAACCACCAATCGCAACCCTCCCTCGCTCGGCCGTCTTCATTGGAAGAAGCCACGAAAACGAAGCACTCTAGTACACTTCCTTCATTTCCTTCCCTCGCTGTATTTATAAACATAAATTTCGTCCCTTTTCTCTCTCGAGAGAGGGTCTGGAAAAATAAGATGGGAGAATAATTCCGGTAAGGCGGGGATTAAACGTATTGGGGAGAAATAAAAAGCGGACGTAAGGGAAGGACGGAATTGGGTTTGGTGGTGGTTCTAGGGAGGATGAAGGGAAATTAATCTTTTTTATGTGGGGTAGGATATCTTGAAAAATATGATTTTTTTAATACGAATTTATTTAAAAACATTTGGTTGGCAGAAAGTAAAAATACATATAATTAAACAGTATGTTTTTTTCGATAAATCTCGCAATAAGAGCGTCGTGTTTAGTTTGTAGTAAAAGTTAAAGTAACATCATTACATTAGTGGTTCGATTGTAATTGTTTAATGGCCTATCGAAAAAAGTAGTGAAATAATCAATTTAAAAAAATAGCTAAATTTGTATAAAATAAATGTTAATTCGATAAGTAACATTTCGAGTTTTGAAAAGCCTGAAACTTTACCTTATACTTAAATAAAGAGTGAAAAGCACGCGATAGAATTTGCAAATTAAACGTTTTTGTAAAAATAGCGAATGTCAAATCGTGTGTCTAAATGATTTGGCATTCGCTGTTTTTACAAAAACGTTCAATTTGAAAATTCTGTCGCGTGCTTGTCACTCCTTATTTAAGTATAAGGTAAAGTTTCTGGTTTTTCTTAGCTCTAAATGTTACTTATTTTTTTATTATTATGTATTATTATATGTATGTATTATTATGTATGTATTATTTATGTAGAATTCCTGTTGAAAACACTTTAAGTTTTCCAAATGGAAACGCAGCGAGAAGTTTCCCATCTCCCATGAAATCGATAAAACAATAAATCGCGAACCTCTCCTCTTTTGCCCCCCAATTCCCTCCCCTCTTCCTTCCTCTCTACCCCTTGTCTCGTCTACAAACCACTTTAAACTGCTCCAGTCTAGTTTTCCTTTCTGAATACTAATTCCTAACCTGACCCGCACTACATACCTACTATGTACACATACTCATAAAGAAATCAATCAATACAACAAATAATATCATTTGTTTACTTGACCTATTCATAACGGACTTAAATTTTACAACAAAATGCCACAATATATACAGAATATTAAAACATTGAAACGTTTTAAGCAAGAATTACTTCCTTATCTGGTGGACAAAGAAATCTACAATATTAATGAATTATAATAAAATAAACATCTATATACAATTTTATAATTTCGATTCTGTTAGGTTGTAGCTTAGTATTCTAGTTATCTGACGTTATTCTCTGTAATGTGCAACCTTTTGTTTATGTGTATGTTATTTATGAATAAAGATTATATATTATTATATTTATTGGAAAAGAATTCTGAAAAACAGAATCATTAAAAAATTAAAGAGGAAAATGTAAACATAAATAAATGGAAGGAATAGTAATAAAACATTAAAAGTGCGATTCTTTTCGCAATCTACAACAAGTTAGTCTTACAAAGACTATATCAAACACTCATTGAAACAACTACTTCCCGGGCTAATACCCTGACGGACAATGAACTACACAACAAGTGTTTGCTGTTACATACAGTAACCTACTGCAAATGCAACAATTTGGGTCAAATTATTCAGGCCATCTATAGACGCGTTTCGAGATTTATCTCTCATCAGTATAGCTTTGCCATTCCCTCTAAACAATTTGACACCTTAGACTGGCGGTCACGTTACCGTTCAAACATAAGTATAAATGAAATTGCCAATTCTTGGTTGCAGAATACTTCGAAACGCGTCTATAGATGGCCTGAATAATTTGACCCAAACTGTTGCATTTGCAGTAGGTTACTGTATGTAACATCAAACACTTGTTGTGTAGTTCAATGTCCGTCGGGGTATTAGCCTGGGAAGTAGTTGTTTCAATGATTGTTTGATATAGTCTTTGTAAGACTAACTTGTTGTAGATTGCGAAAAGAATCGCACTTTTATTGTTTGAAGTATTCTGCAACCAAGAATTGGCAATTTCATTTATACTTAGAAATAGTAATATTTTCAGATGACAACTTAATTTGATTTTCAAGCTATTTGTCTTCAAATAACATGTTTATGTAAAAAAACAGCAACAAAGTTAAGCTGGGACCAAATGATGAAAAATACGAGACATTCTTCAGCTTTTTTTTAAAATATAAAATTATTCGATCGAACAAAACAGAACAAAAAAAGTGATGGAAAATATCACTGTTTTATAAACAAAGTGACGAATTATTTAAAAAAAGTATATTTTGAACTTCACTTTAAATCAGTGTTTAATACACGTGTCGCATGAAGTAAAATTTCGAATTTAGAAAAGCCTGAAAATTTGGATTTGTCGGGGCACTACTCGCTGCGCTCGCGCGCCCCGGCAAATCCAAATTTTCAAGCTTTTCTAAACTCAAAATTTTACTTCATGCTTAACCTGGGAGTGGAAACACTCGTTAGAAGTTCAAATTGAACGCTTTTATAATAAACCTTGTATAAATAATCTACTTTTTATAATTGAAAGTGATTAATTATCAAATAATCCAGTTTGGTTTGATACGCACATATCATAAATAAATCAATCAATACAACTAAGAAGATCATATGTTTACTTGACCAATTAATATTTATTGGAAGTTGAAGAAACAAGCGTTTACACTTTCTGGACACTCTAATTATTCGAAATTCTAGTGGACACTTAAATTTCACCATATACCGAACACCTACACACACAAACAGGTATATAAATGCGAAGTCACATCACCATTCAGCTCGAATAGCCTCTGTAGCCAAATCGCTTCTAAAAGAGCACGTACCTTATCGGACGAACACCACTTAAATAATGAAGTAAATATTGTCAAAAATGCATTAATACCAGAGCTGGGACGAATCCTCGTAAATAGGATTCGAATCACCTAATATGATTCAAATGACGAATCCTCAAATAAAGGATTCGTAAGAGATAAATATGATTCGAATCAAAGATTCGAATCCCGTTTTTTCGAATCACGAATACAAATCCTTTAAGAATGAATTTTATTTTATTATTTTTTTGCAACTATTAATATATAAATATCGTTACCAGTTGTTTTAACAAAAATATTGGGCAGCTTGGTGGTGTAGTGGTTAGAGTGTTGTACTGCCACGCCACGGACCGGGGTTCAAATACCGGCCTAACAATTTGTCTGCATTTATGTAGGTTAGGATAAAAATGCCAAACACTCCGTCTTCTCGGATATGACGTTAAATGCATGTAGGACCCGTGTACTGCCTGGATGTAGCGTGCACGTTAAAGATCCCTACCGGTGGGTTGGAACTCCCACCGGGTTCGGCAAAATTCCCGGATAGCTGTAGACCTAATCTCCGGCGTCATGATTGGCCTTAGCAGCGGAAATAGATGACGTAAAACCCAAAATAAAAAAAAAAACAAAAATATTTAAAATCTAATTATTTATTATTAACACTGAACATCGTTGATAACAGACTAAATATCTGATTCTCTGTTACTCTGATTAAAGATGTATTTGTGTGTTTCTGAACTTCACTTCAAATCAGTGTTTTGTACGCGTGGCGCATGAAGTAAAATTTCGAGTTTAGAAAAGCCCGAAAATTTGTCTCGGGTCGCTACGCGACCCTCGACAAATTTTCACGGGGCTTTTCTAAACTCGAAATTTTACTTCATGCTTAGTCTGGGAGTGGAAAACACTCGTTTAAAGCTTCAAATTGAACTCTATTATAAAATCGATGAATGCCTGAAAATTACGTAGATACAAAATTCACTGAATATCATTAAAACCGGGAAAGTCAGAAAAGTCATGGAATTATATTCAAATTGACCAAAACACTACCAAAAAAGCCATATGACATTATTAAATTTGTCAAAATCAGCAGGCAAATTACAAAACACATAAAAATGTATAAAATTAACTTATATATTGACAAAAACAATGAAAAAAATTTAACAAAATGGAGGTTTCCCACAGAAGAAAATTATATTAAAAGGCCAGGGAAAAAATCTTGAATCATGGAAATGTCGGAAAAATTTAACATTTCAGATTGTGACTACCATGTCAGTTTTACTTCAAATAATTTTAAACATAATTTTGAAAACTACATTATTATCTTTCAAAACATTTTTAGTCATTTAATGTTCTTATCAAAGCATTTAGTTTGAAGTTTCGAACGAGGGTTTCCACTCCCTGTGTGTCTTTTTGAAATTTCGTATTTACCACAACAAACCACGCAAATCTTGAAAGCCAACATTGAAGAAGAAATCACCAATTTGGGGTCAGATGTATTACGAACAACAATTCAAAATGTTGTAAAACGAGCACAATCAACATCAACTCAAGAGATGTTGATTTTGACCGATATCATTTTTTTAACTTTATATTATCAATTTTACACCTTTAAATTAACTTTCAGTCAAAACATTGCCCAATTTTTTCATTTCTAATAAAATGGCAGCCAATTCATAATATGACATTACTTTTGCCTTATATTACACGAGACAAGAAGTTTATATCTTAAGAAATGTTAGTTTTTGTTTTTTAACATAGATTTACTGTCCTTGTTTACGCACGAAGTAAAATATAGAGCTTAGAAAATTCTGAAAATTTGGTTTAGTTGCGTAGCAAAACGGATAAAACACTGAAATATTGTGAAATTGGAAATATACTGGTTTTTCTTATTATGATTGAATTTCATAGCAAATTCAGTTTGAATTTTACTAGAAATATCTATGCCCCGAGAAATACAGGGAGTTTTTCTAACGTCACACATGAAATTCCTCGCGTGGCGTGAAAAGTCAATGTAATTAAACTAACAAGGTCGACTCGGTTTTAAATTAAGACAACCTTATACACTAACCACCTTGATTGCTGACGTCAAGCGTGGAAGTCCTCACGTGGTCGGCTCGTTTAAATCAAGACAAACTTACTTACACACCTTGGTCGATGTCGTCACGCGGTGAAAGTCGTACGTGACGTCAAAACCAAGATCATTACTGTGCAGTGTTGTCTCGATTTAAACCGAGCCGACCCTATCACGCGCGGAAATCCTCACATGACGTCAAAATCAAAGTCATTACTGTATAAGGTCGACTCGGTTTAAACTGAGACAGTCTTGTATAAGGTTGTCTTCATTTAAACGAGTGTTTTCCACTCCCAGACTAAGCATGAAGTAAAATTTCGAGTTTAGAAAAGCCCCGTGAAAATTTGTCGAGGGTCGCGCAGCGACCCGAGACAAATTTTCTGGGCTTTTCTAAACTCGAAATTTTACTTCATGCGCCACGCGTATAAAACAGTGATTCAACGAGATATTTAAAAACACACGAAATAAATTTTTCATCTTAATCCTCACTTTGTAAGTATTCGAATCCTTTTATAAATATTCGTTTCCTTTTATAAATATTCGAATCCTTTCATAAGGATTCGAATCCTTTTATATAGATTCGAATCACCCACATTTGGATTCGAATACGAATCCTTTTAAAAAAATGTAACGAATCCGGATCACGAATCCAGTTGAACTAAAGTATTCGAATACCTCTTTTGAATCCTCTAAACGGATTCGAATCCAGGATTCGAATCCTGAATGATTCGAATCCTGCCCAGCTCTGATTAATACAAAATGGGTTTTTCAAAAAAACGATAAATAAATTAAACAGCGACAAAAATCAACAAACGATAAGAGAAAATCCTTGTGGCAATGTTATCCTTCCCTACATTAAAGGAACAACAGATAAAATTGGAAAAGTCCGCTTAAAATACAATATTAGAACTGGTTTCAATACACACACAAAAATTAAAAATTTACTTGGAACTCCAAAAGAAATTACTCCAGTTCAAGGCGTATATTATTCATGCTTAAAAATAATAAATCATCTTCCTAGTAGAGTAAAAGCTATAGATAATTATATTCAATTTAAAAACAATGTTTTCGGAATTATGTGTGAACTGGAACCGTATAATATTAATGAATTTTTTGATGTAAATATTAGTTAGCTATTGTTTTTATATCTTATGTATCCGACCTGTTTCTGTTGCCCTGTATGTATATTTTTGTATATTTTTGTATATTTCTTGTGGTGTATAGAAATAAACGTTATTATTATTATTAGTATATTATGAAATTCCATGCGGTATGTATGAGAAGAGCTATGTAGGACAAACAAACCGGAAAATCAGCACTCGTCGAGATGAACACATTTTAGCAGTGAGAAAATCTGATCCACAATCATCTTTATTTCAACACGGCAAAATTTCGAAACATACAATAAATTTCGAAATTTTTTAAAAAAGACAGACTTCTTCCACGCGAGGATTATTAGAGAAGCTATAGAAATCGAAAAGAGGCCGAATAGTCTAAACAAAAGAGATGATGCTAAAAGACTACTACCAATTTGGAAAACTTGTATAAATTCTAGTCAAAATTCAATATTTCCGAACAACAATCAAGAAATTCAAAATCCAGTCCTTTCCGAAAATAATATCGAAATTGAAAACACAAACACAGATGCATCATTAGAAGAAGAAAACAACAGAGTAACACGGATCCAAACAAGAAATTCACGCATCAAGTAGTATGTAGAAATTTAACAAGTGGTTGCTAGAGTAATGAAATTTTATTAGTTATTCCTGACGATGATGACTGCGATGTCATCGAAACGTCGAAATGAAAATATAATGGACCAGAGAAAAGAACATACGCGGGAACCAACCCGAAGAAACAGTTCAACATGTGTGCAAGGAGGGCAGAAGATGACGACAATCGTTTCGCTTTTTTTATGAGCTCCTCAGGCCGCCACATTTATCATCACTAGGTTGACTGATATAAGTCTATCGTTTCAGCTTGACATAAGTCGGCGCCAGCCGACATTTAGTCCATTGTGGCAACTTGTCATATGTCGGCGTTAGCCGACATTTAGACTATAAATACAGTTGACATACAAATCGGTGCCAGCCGACATCTAGACCACAATAACAGTTGATATAAGTCGGCTGTAGCCGACATTTGAACTATAATGACAGTTGACATAAGTCGGCCCCAGCCGACATTTAGTCCATCATGTCAACTTGACATAAGACATTAACATTTTCAATATAATGGCATAATAACAGTTGACATAAGTCAGCAGTAGCCGACATTTAAACTATAATGACAGTTGACACAAATCGGCGCAAGCCAACTTTTAACCAATCATGCCAACTTGACACGAGTTTGAAATGAATTATAATGAGATTGCCATGTTATTGTTTTTCTTTGTGACAGTTACGATACACATTTTAACAGTTGTGACATATTTTAAGGGGGTATTACCACTAGGATAGTGTTTTTTGACGGTTTTTCAGAATTTTTTTTTGGGTAAATTTAATACATGCGATCTTGCTGTTTCTTGCAACTTGTTTATAGATCCATGAACTATAAAAAAATGAATTTTAATTCTTTTCAATCGTCCTGCTTGACCTCTAAATCTGGCCTCAAATAAGTTCGTGTCCGCCGTGTTTTTCCTCATGGCCGGAAAGATTTTTTCGATTCTGTGATTTGAAACGTAAAATGAAGTAGTAGTCATTAATCTGTATTAAATTATCTGGAGTTTGAACCACCGACAATAAAAAATCTCGATAAATAACAAAATGGAGGCTATTCAAAAAAAGTGGTCGCTTTTTGCCCTCCTTTTGCTGACTTTAAGGCTCTATGAAAAATATCAAATATTAATATATTTGAATGACTGTGGTTCAAACTCCAGAGGATAATGTGGAGAACTGAAAACTAAAAGCTCAAGTCGATCTGTTTTATAGTTTGAAAAGAAAGTTTCCGGCCAGCGAAAAAAAAAGTGGTTTCGAGAAAAACGCGTTTAAAGTTTTGAAACAATTTTTAACTATTTTTGGAGATTTTTGGCTTTAGTCAGCTATGCCAGCTCCGTACAGTAGGCTCTCCTCTTCCTCTAAAAACTGGGTTTGAATGATTTGCTCCTGCCAGCGTTGTTGGATAGCCTTCTAAACTGCTGGAGTCAGGCAAAATTCGTCCCACGTCTCGCGCTCCGCACCAGAAGGCCTTGGCTTGCAGGCCGATATGGATTCCCAGTATCTCCATCGTCTTAAAAACTGCCGAGTATCCGTCGTTGAAGATGCTGGTAGCTATGAAAGATGCGATAGCGACGGTTTTTCCGCCACAGTTGACGTGCTTCGAAGTCAGCTTCCAGACACAAGCATTCAAACTTTCGTTTGAGTTCTGCGTATTTCCACCCAGCCACCTACTCAGCATTGTTTACTTCAACAAGCAAAAAACGAAGTAACTATTCGCGTATTGTAAAACGGTTTTGTGGCATGAAACTAGATACCATCAAGTATCATAATATGCAAAGAAAATAAATTCAATTTTTTAAAACCTCCGAATGGTAATACGCCCTTAAAGTAACGAGTGTCTTCCACTCCTAGACTAAGCATGAAGTAAAATTTCGAGTTTAGAAAAGCCCCGCGTAGAAAATTTGTCGAGGGTCGCGCAGCGACCCGAGACAAATTTTCACGGGGCTTTTCTAAACTCGAAATTTTACTTCATGCGCCACGCGTATAAAACATTGATTTACAGTAGAGTTAAAAATATATAACGCTTAGATATAATGGTAATCAATATTTACTAAATGCAGCGAAAAAATGAAATAATTACTTTTTTTGTGAATAGTTTTGGAATAATAATAATAATAATAAAAGTAGAATAAATTTAGTTTGAACAACTGGTCAATAGATATTATTGATATTTAAATCATCATATCTTTAACAGGGAAAGTGCTATGATGGACACATCAACATTTTTTTGTAAATATCTCACACAATAAATATTATTATTAATATTATAATTACAATGGCCTTGTGTAATGAATTTAATCTACTAATTAATTTTAGTGGCTTTAGAACAACTCTAACTCAGCGGCGAGCGCTACGCCAGTATACGTGTTCATATATTTAAATCATAACATTCTAATTAATTTTAATCATCTCCATATTTCAAGAAAACCAATTTACCCGTAAAAAAAACACACACAATTTCACGCAAATTACCAAGACTAGTTGACTAAAGGTTTATCATGTGTTGCCATTTCCTTGAGGACGTGTTTGCGATCTAAACTAATCAAATAATTGAGTGCTAATCCGGCGTGCGTTTTCAAAACTAGATGCCATTTTGCTTTCCGCGCGGTTTATCCGTAATTGCGTTTTTCCACCGCGTTCATTGGTCGACAGGTAATTGGTTAATTTACAGAAGACGATAAGGTTTCGATTTTACATATTGAGGAAGTCGAAAGGAGTGAACATTTTTGTTGAAAATTAGGAGTAATTGTGTTGTTAACCTGATTGGGCACAGTTGTGTTATATGATATTTGCAACAATTATTTTATGTATATTGAGATGCTTTGATGTTTCCGTTTATTGTTTTGGTTAATTGAATGTCAATCAAGGCCGTAGCCTGGACAGGGTGGTGGTTGAACCCTCCCCTGAAATTTTCAAAATGTTAAATTTTTGTATGTAAAAGCGGCCCTGTAAAAGCAAAAACAATATTAAGTATAAATGAAATTGCCAATTCTTGGTTGCAGAATACTTCAAACATTAAAAGTGCGATACTTTTCGCAATCTACAACAAGTTAGTCTTACAAAGACTATATCAAACACTCATTGAAACAACTACTTCCCGGGCTAATACCCCGACGGACATTGAATTATACAATAATTGTATTGTGTATATATATATATATATATATATATATTGTATAATTCAATGTCCGTCGGGGTATTATCCCGGGAAGTAGTTGTTTCAATGAGTGTTTGATATAGTCTTTGTAAGACTAACTTGTTGTAGATTGCGAAAAGAATCGCACTTTTAATGTTTAAAAACAATATTTTTAGCATTTGCCCCCCGGAATTTTTACAACCCCTTCCGATTTTCTGGCTACGGCCTTGATGTCAATCATCTAGTCAGTGGAACATTATTTTAAAGATGTTGCCAATTAAATAGTTATGAAACTCTGACTTCTGTTAAATGCACATTTAATTTTATAACGGCATCAATCTTTTGATTATACCACCTCTTTAATTTCTTTTATAAACATCGATGTAATAATATTTTAGAAAACGTGCAACAGCAATTACATTAAATAACTGTATTTTTAAAAAGTCATCACTTGCACGAACGAATGAGTGTTAAAAGGATTTTCTGAGAAATCAAGATAAAAAAAACCTTTTCGAAAAAAAGTGTCGTCACCGATATTGATTTACGATAAATTACAATCGAAATGTTATTGTCGCATTCATCATGCGAATGAACTGAAATCGTGAGAAATCTCTCTTGCACAGGAAGTGATTTCTTGAATAATTACTTTCACAACCTTTTGTCATCTCTTGTGATGATCCAGCTGTGATTCACTAATTAGTTTTTTTTTTGTTTTCAAAGTCTATGAAAGTGAATTACATTTTCATTTATTTTTTCTGGTTTTCAGAAAAAAGCTAGCTTATATTTATAAGCAATAATTACAACTCTACATACTGTAATGTGTAGAATATAAATAGGTACCAAGACCTAACCAAATTATTTTGAATTCGTTCGTCTTGGGCGATTTGCGTGGGAATGTATACCTTTACTTAAATTTTAAAAAAATGTCTGTAATGGCATCAATTACAAAAATTCCCCAAATTTATTACACTGATTTACAGAAAAAAATATCGTTTCATTTTGAAAACAATATAATTGTTTAATCTAAATCTATACTTTTCGTCTTTCAATGATGACATAACATTGGTGTTTAATTTCTGTGATAAGGTTAGCGTTTAAACTCTGTTTTTTTTAATATGACCAAACTTAGAGTATATTTATTGCGAACAGTTGCAGACCTGCATTAACAGTAGGGTATTTTAAGCATCAAATTTTAAGATGTTTGAAAATGATTATGAATGTGACAAATAAATCATAATTTGTCAAATAAATTGTCACGATGCATAGAGTTTTAAAAAAAGAACGCTGTAACTTTGAACTTTACAACACATACAGGGATTTTTTCTTTTAAGTATACTTTCACATATTCCATATTAACATTTGTAAAATTAATGGACATGTGATCAGAACTAAGCAGTATATTTTGAACTTCACTTTAAATCGGTGCTTTATGTGCGTGGCGCATGAAGTAAAATTTCGAGTTTAGAAAAGCCTGATTTGGCTTGGTCGCTCCGCTGCGCTACGCGACCAAGCCAAATTTGCAGGCTTTTCTAAACTCGAAATTTTACTTCATGCTTAGTCTGGGAGTGGAAAACACTCGTTAGAGTTTTTAAATTGAAAGTTTGTAATAAGATCACGAATGTCTAAAAATGTACATTGAAAAATCGTAACATGTGTACCTAAAAGAAAAATCCCTTGTATTTAGAACTTTTTTAAAATTTGAACAAAAAAGATGGGCAGAAAATGAAGAAAACAGTTATTCCTAAGCAAGGAGCATTTACCTGATACTCAGAGACACTTCATTAAAGAGGTACATTTGTAATCGTAATCTTTGTTAAATGAATTATCTATTTGATGAGTTAATTGAATTGTCATATTACTGTCAGATTTCCCTTCACATAACCTACAAATTAAAACTTGATTTATAACATAGTAGGTTTGTTCGTTTGTACTGCACTAAGTTGAACTGAGTTCAAGTTTGTGACGTCACCAGTTCAGGTCAGTTCATATCAGTGTACATGAACTGAACTAAAAACAAACGAACACTTTTGGTGTAAAATATATAAAAAATTATAATTTCTGCAATACACTACAACACAATTTAAGGAAACACTAATAATAAAATGTTGCTACTGTATTTTATAAACAAATAATATTAAGCAAACTGAATGAAATCCGTGTTTCATAATTTAATAAATAAAATGTAGGGTTGTTGAATGACGATTTCAGAATGTTTGCTCGTTAATTCACACATTGCATAACCATGGATATGTCCTGTTCATCTTTGAAAATTGTATATCTCCCAACCTCTCCTTTTTCTAACCTGCACTAGTTACACCTACTCTGGACCAGAGGTAAAAAGTGCAGGTTCGGTGCAAGTGAACTGATGCAAACGAACACAGTTCAGTTCAACTTAGTGCATGTAACGAACGGTTTCGGTGCAAAAAGTGCAAAAAGTGCTGCACCAGTTCATGTAACGAACAAACCTACCATGTGCTTAATCTTGTTCTAACCTAAAACTCACAACCTGCACCACACCACTAAATTCTTGAAATGTCAAATTTGATTGTTCACACCACAGATTATAGATATTTATTTGATGGTTATTAGTAGAGCAAAAGTTGGAGACGTTAACAAACAGTATTAATTTAGTTTTCCTCACCAACCATTTTACCGGCATTATTATCTTCTGTCTGATACGTTATTATTTGTTTCTAGAAAACTATTGCTTTGTGACCTAATTATTGTGACAGTTCTAACGTTTTTACTTCATGTTATTCACATTTTTAATAAGATCAACATATACAGGAATTCACAACCGAAAGTTGCACCTCATAAAATAAAATCACCGATTCGGTCCAAGTTTTGAAAAAAAGCTGAAACAGGTCAATTTTTACTTAAAGGGGGAACACAAATTAATCTCAGTTTCAAAATGATTTCTGCATCCCTCTAGCGTCACCCCCTAAAAAAATGACAAGAGGGGTCAAGTGACACCTCATTTTGAAGCTGCTGTCATTGTCTATGCACCCATGTATTTATTTTCAATTTTGCACTGGAGAAAGATGTAAATCTCCAAGAAACCAACTTTTCTCTCACTCGCTTTAACCTCTTTGGATTTCTGGGGCCACTTAAAGTCTAAGGTTTATTCTACGCCACCTGAATCTCTTCAAGTGCAAGTGAGAAAAACTTGTCGCAGAGTGTCGTCTAATCATTCAGAAAATGTTGCAAAACGTTAGACAATCTTTTGAAAATCGATTATACTATTGTATAGAAGTTGGGGGTGAACATTTTAAGTAGTACATTCGTTAAATTGATTTGTTTTCCTATAACTACTTTCGTTTCCTTTAACAGTAATTTAGGTAGTTTTTCCAATAAAAATGATTCAAAATTAAAAATAAAATCATTGTTGCATAGACAATGAAAGCAGCTTCAAAATAAGGTGTCACTCGACCCCTCTTGCCATTTAAATTTTTTGAAGGGGTGGCTGTGGGGGCTTAGGGATGAAGAAATAATTTTGAAGCTAAGATAAAAAGTGTTTCTCTTTTAAGTAAAAATCGACCTGTTTCAGCATTTTTTTCTAAACTTCAACCGAATCAGAGATTTTATCTCCATAAAATCTCTGATTCGGTTAAAGTTTGGTAAACTTTTTTTTGGGACACCCTGCATAAATTCATAAAAAAGCTTGGCAAACTTCTAATACCTATTCGATACCGAGTCAACTAATTAGTCTCTCTCGGAGGAGAGAGATTTTCCATTTCCCCTTGTTCAAAGTTCGTGTTGTCTTTACCATGCATGTGTACGCAGCCTTGGCGCAAGCGTTGTTCCAAGAACCGCCCATCGGGTTGGCACTCGCGAATGAAAGCATGCCTGGTCCCCACCGGTTTCGTCTGTGGCCCCCTCGACAAGTACGAACAACGCTTGTCGCTATCTTTACTACAGACTATTGAACGTCGCGAAAAGTGCAGAACGTTTTAGTTTATTTTTTTTTACGACAAGAAAATAAGTTTTATTTTTTTCAGGATATATAAAATACGAACGAAACAAGGGAAATGAGTTTTTTTACGTTAAATAAATACAAAACACGGAATGCTACAGTTTGCCGATTAACCCCGTAAGGGTCGTTTAACTTGAGATTTTTCGGCAAAAAAAACATTTTATTTTTTTACATAAATATATATATGTTTATGTTTGGACTATTTTTGATATTTAAAGTGACTTAACTTGTGCTACTTTTTAACTAGAGAACCAATATTTTTTGACAAAATTAAATAACTATACAAATAAGGCAAAAAAGCATTTATTAGAGCATGCAATAACAAGAAAATTACAAAACAAAGCTTCAAATAGCTTCTATATTCTATTTGAAGCTTTGTTTTGTAATTTTCAAGAACATTATACCATGGATGTGTGTGAATGTGTTTGTGGCGTCTAAATATAGTAAATTACAAAATACAAAAATGATGAAATGGTTTAAAACCAATATCCAATAAATGTATGAAAATAAACATTCGTTTTTTATGTCTATTTTCTTTCTTCAATTTTCAATAATTTTCCAATGATTAACTGATTTCTTAATGTAACTTGACACTCTAAAAATAAAGATTTATTCTATTTTAATCTATAATTTTTATCGTTTTCGTACTATTATTATTCCAAGTTTTTCATCAATTTTCGATTTCAGTTAAATATCCATATTTTATCCAATGTCTGTGATTTTTTTAAGTTTTCATGAATTTTCTTTGATTTCATTATGAATATACTGTGTGAATATATAACTTATGTTTGAATGATAGTAAAGAGTTATGTTGTATATCTGTTAAATATTAAATGTGCGAAATATAAAAACGAATATAGATTCTCTTAAATATTCAAATAGAATAGTCGATATTAATTTTAATTCGTTTTTATATTTTGTAAATAGTCTGCAAACAATTGGCAAATTCAATTTCACTTTATACTGAATATGTGCATGAAATCGTGAGAAAAAAATGATGAAACCTACAACAAAATCAATCAAATTTGAATACAAATCTGAATCTGAAATCCGTTTTTATCGGAAACCTACAGTTGTAGGTTTCCGATAAAAACGGATTTCAGATTCGTCATTTTCAAGCACAAATTTAAGTAGTTCCTTAAAAAAATCAACGTAATCCGGTGTTTAAAATATGCAGTCAAGCCATGGGCAAATGATCGTGTGGCTTGACTTTGAATACAAATTGTGACTAAACTGTAGGCTTCCAATAAAAGGATAGGACTATGTTTGCATTTTATATGAACATTGTAGTAATTTAATAAATTATGTGCAAACTATAAAAAGCTTAAGCTTATTTTCTCGAACTTAAATAGTTTTGAATTATTCTTGTTTGAACTGTACCGTAAGGTACATAATCAGGTCTCATATTCTTCTTACCTGTAAATGACATAATCCCTTTTTACCTATATATACCGACCATATTTTTCACTCAATTCATTTCTGTGTACCTGTTCATAACTCACACAACACTTTTTCTAAGTAAGTTTATTTCAATTTTATTCCTAAAACAATATAATTGTTTAATCTAAATCTATACTTTTCGTCTTTCAATGATGACATAACAGTGGTGTTTAATTTCTGTGATAAGGTTAGCGTTTCAACTCTGTTTTTTTTTAATATGACCAAACTTAGAGTATATTTATTGCGAACAGTTGCAGTCCTGCATTAACAGTAGGGTATTTTAAGCATCAAATTTTAAGATGTTGGAAAATGATTACGAATGTGACAAATAAATCATAATTTGTCAAATAAATTGTCACGATGCAGAGTTTTAAAAAAAGAACGCTGTAACTTTGAACTTTACAACACATACAGGGATTTTTTCTTTTAAGTATACTTTCACATATTCCATATTAACATTTGTAAAATTAATGGACATGTGATCAGAACTAAGCAGTATATTTTGAACTTCACTTTAAATCGGTGCTTTATGTGCGTGGCGCATGAAGTAAAATTTCGAGTTTAGAAAAGCCTGATTTGGCTTGGTCGCTCCGCTGCGCTACGCGACCAAGCCAAATTTGCAGGCTTTTCTAAACTCGAAATTTTACTTCATGCTTAGTCCGGGAGTGGAAAACACTCGTTAGAGTTTTTAAATTGAAAGTTTGTAATAAGATCACGAATGTCTAAAAATGTACATTGAAAAATCGTAACATGTGTACCTAAAAGAAAAATCCCCTGTATTTAGAACTTTTTTTAAAATTTGAACAAAAAAGATGGGCAGAAAATGAAGAAAACAGTTATTCCTAAGCAAGGAGCATTTACCTGATACTCTTCATTAAAGAGGTACATTTGTAATCGTAATCTTTGTTAAATGAATTATCTATTTTATGAGTTAATTGAATTGTCATATTACTGTCAGATTTCCCTTCACATAACCTACAAATTAATTCAGTTGTAGGTTTCCGATAAAAAACGGATTTCAGATTCGTCATTTTCAAGCACAAATTTAAGTAGTTCCTTAAAAAAATCAACGTAATTCGGTGTTTAAAATATGCAAATGATCGTGTGGCTTGACTTTGAATACAAATTGTGACTAAACTGTAGGTTTCCAATAAAATGATAGGACTATGTTTGCATTTTATATGAACATTGTAGTAATTTAATAAATTATGTGCAAACTATAAAAAGCTTAAGCTTATTTTCTCGAACTTAAATAGTTTTGAATTATTCTTGTTTGAACTGTACCGTAAGGTACATAATCAGGTCTCATATTCTTCTTACCTGTAAATGACATAATCCCTTTTTACCTATATATACCGACCATATTTTTCACTCAATTCATTTCTGTGTACCTGTTCATAACTCACACAACACTTTTTCTAAGTAAGTTTATTTCAATTTTATTCCTAAATATCTATTTTTAAAAAGTCATAAGCGAAGCTATACTGAAGAGAGGTACATCTCGAAACGCGTCTATAGACAGTTTTAATCCAAGTCTTTTTCATTTTTAATTTCTTGTAATTTCTCCTTTCGTTTTAAATTTTTATTTGTTAGAATTTGTTAGAATACTTTGATAGAGCGTTGTAACAAATCAAATAAGATTTTAAATATTTCATTGTATAATTTAAAATCCAGCGGTGTATTTGAACGGGAAGTATTGTTTCAATGGGTATTTATTGTCTTAAGTTGTCTTGTTAATTAAGACTTATTGTTTGCATTTTATACGAATATTATCGTAATTTTATACAGAGAATTATTTTTTTAGGTATACATATGCATACGCTTTTTTTAAAAGAGTTCAAATTGAAGCTTTAAACGAGTGTTTTCCACTCCCAGGTTAAGCATGAAGTAAAATTTCGAGTTTAGAAAAGCCTGAAAATTTGGATTTGCCGGCACGAGCGAAGCGAGTGACGGCAAATCCAAATTTTCAGGCTTTTCTAAACTCGAAATTTTACTTCATGCGCCACGCGTGTAAAACACTGAATTATGGTGAGGTTGAATAGCACACACATGGTTCTCAATTCGACTGAAGCTATTTAGTCTGTAATCAACTATTTCCAGTGTTAATAACAAATATATAGGTTTTCAATAATTTTTTTTTATAAAAACTGCTAACAGTTGGACTTGCATATTATTTTTTTTAGTATAAATCTGTTTAGATTTTCATAGATTGAGAAAGACTATAACTTCACAATATTTCAGTGTTCTATACGCCTGGCGCATGAAGTACAATTTCAAGTTTAGAAAAGCCTAAAAATTTGGATTTGCCGTCACTCGCTTCGCTCGTGCCGGCAAATCCAAATTTTCAGGCTTTTATAAACTCAAAATTATACTTCATGCTTAATCTGGGAGTTTAAAACACTCGTTTAAAGCTTCAAATTGAACTCTTTAAAAAAACAGCGTACGCATATGTATACCTAAAAAAAAATCCCTGTATATTATGTTCAAAGTGTGTAAACTATAAGAAGTGTAAACTTGCTTATTTTCTCGAAGCTAGACGGCAAAACTCTCGATGTTTTGTATACGTTTTATGTCTAGCTTGAAATTACCCATTGTTACCACGTTACTAGTAATATTATTGAGAATATTACCCAACTTTAAACTGTCGATATTTTTACATCATCGATA
Source organism: Philonthus cognatus (assembly GCA_932526585.2). Classification (NCBI taxonomy): domain Eukaryota; kingdom Metazoa; phylum Arthropoda; class Insecta; order Coleoptera; family Staphylinidae; genus Philonthus; species Philonthus cognatus. The sequence goes on from OW052243.1 coordinate 32,106,979, forward strand.
CAGTTCTCAAGAAATATGAAAAACCATTCCTACAGATATATTTGTAATATTCTCTTTTCATCTTTTATCTTTCACTTTATTAAGTACCATTTTCTGCAAATTGCTCTTGGTTAAGATTTCTCATCTCCAAGTCGCTCATAGTCTATTTTTTATTGACATCATTCTAGAAATCTTTAAAAACGATACATTTTTGCTACTTATGTAAGGAATTATTAAATATTTTCTTTTTGTGCTTCGAGTGTACTTACCCAACTTTAAATTATCGATAATTTTGCATCATCGATACAGTTCTCAAGAAATATGAAAGAGCATTCCTACTGATATCATATTCGAAATATTCTCTTTTCATCTTTCATCTTTTACTTTTTCAAGTACCATTTTCTGCAAATTGCTTTTGGCTAAGATTTCTTAACTCCAATCGTTCATAGTCTCCTTTCTATTGACATCATTTCAGTATTCTTTAAAAACGATACATTTTTGCTACTTATGCAAGGAATTATTAAATATTTTCTTTTTGTGCTTCGAGTGTACTTGATTGAGATCATCCTTCACTCTTTGCAATTGTGTGCAAAATAATCTTCCCAATTACAATCATGCGAAGCTGGGGTTCTTTAAGTCATTATCTAGTAGGTGCACCTAGGCGTGATGTAAATTGTGACTTGTATCGAATAACACGAGTGCTGCACTACCGGCAGTAAAAATACTGCGTAATAACAGTGTTCTCATCCAGCGCACCATAAAAGTCGGTAATAGCGTTGATTAAAGGTGTGTCCTAGAATAGGATTTTTCGTAACTAATCACAACCCACAAACAATATCCATTTTCATTCCAGTGAACCATTCTCCGGAGTCCTGTAATTACCTGCAACTCCATCTTCACGCCTTCTAAATTTTAATTACCGAAAAACTAGGAGCCACCATCTGCATATTTATATACCAGACGAAATGCTTGTGTGCACCTTTTTTTCGAGGATTCCTCCGTGACGCTTTTGTATTTGTGGAAATGAATTTACCGAACTTTTCACGGCCATTTTTATGCCCCCTTATGCTACGCACTGGAACGTGAAACTCACGAAAGGCAGGAAACAATTTTTAATATTCTAATAAGCTAATTGATTGCTGCAAAGCAACACAGGCCAAATAGAATTATACACCCATTTAAATGTTAATCAAAGCCGTAAAGGTTTTGATTAACATTTGAGGAATTGAAATTACATATCTTATACACCTCCCATACTCTTGTCGCCCACGTGGTGTTTCGTAATTGGAGCGAAATCCACAATTGATCCCGCGAGGGTGATTATCTACGGAATAGAAAACCGAAAAGTAGCAGAGTCACGGGTATTGTTGCCAAAAATCGATCCAACTCGTCGACAAAGGTGTGTATCTGGAGCTTTTGGATTTGTAAAGCGCTCCGTGAAATTGCCCCCCTTTGTGGACGTGTAATTAACTTTTTCGGAAAAAAATAAATGGCTGTGTCCAGAAGTCATTTTTAGAAAATCATCACGTGTAGATTAGGTGATTGGATGTTGATGTGTGTTTGTGTGTGTAAACATGTGTGTGTGAGGAGATTGGAAGATACGCGGACAAAAAGCAGGTATTCATCTATGGTTAACTAGTTTCATGTTGGGCGTTTAATTAATTCTCCAGGAATTTTAATGGTTGAGTGAAATGCGCAAGGATTTTAAAACAAAAATTTGCTTTTGTTTATGGTAATACGCAATATGGCATTGCCTGCTTTCCTTTAATCATAGTTTAACATGCTGATCGCCACCTTTATAAAAATAAAAATATTACCTCAGGCCGCTGCTTAAGGTTTTGTTTCAATTATACAAATATTATTAATTATAACAGAATAATAAAGCAAAAAATTAAAAGGAAATAAGGGTTTTTAAACGTTCAGGCCATACTAGTTTCGTGGCACGTTGAGCATGCCACGATTTTTTAAAAGTTGTTTCTGGATGCGGCACAAGGTACATGCCGCAAGGCCTAAACTTTTATTTAAGTACAGTTTTACATATTTCATATAAACATTTGCAAAATTAATCAACATGAGATCAAACCTAAGTAGTATATTTTCAACTTCACAATATTTCAGTATTTATACGCCTGGCGCATAAAGTAAAATTTCGAGTTTAGAAAAGCCTAATTTGGATTGGTCGCTCCGCTTCGCTACGCGACCAATCCAAATTTTCAGGCTTTCCTAAACTCGAAATTTTACTTCATGCTAAATCTGTGGTTGGAAACACTCGTTAGAAACTTAAAGTTAAAAGCTTTTACGAAAACAACGAATGTCTTTAAATTCCCTAAGTATTGCATTATTTATCAAAATAATTAATTAATTAAAGATATTTGTTTAATTATCTGGTAATTATTAAAATGCACTAAATCAATTAAATTTCTCAAACATTTTATAAGTTAATGCAATTCTGGAAAATTCACGAACACTTTTCATGTTCAAGTGAAAATAACTCAAAAACCATTATTGGGGTGTTTTTTGATTTTCCCATATTTTGAGAAAGCGATATTTCAGTGATATGCACACCTAGTTTTATGAGAATATTTCAAACAGTATTCAAGTTATAATGTCTTGAAATTTTTATATCACTCAAAACAATTAAAATTGACTCCTGTTTCACGTTTAAGTGAAAATACCTCAAGAACTATCGATGGCGTATATTTTAATTTTTACATATTTTCAAAGGCCAAACATTGAGTGATATCCACACAAAGTTTTATAAAGATATCTCATATTGTATCCAAGTTATGAACTCTTGAAACTTCTATATCACTCAAAATAATTAAAATTTACTACCGTTTTGCGATAAAGTCAAAATAACTTAAAAACTATTATTTAGGTATATTTTGATTTTTACATATTTCGAAAGACCAATAATTGAGTGATAAGCACACCAAGTTTTATCAAAATATCTTAAATAATATCCCAGTTATGAACTCTTGAGATTTCTATATGACTCAAAATAATTAAAATTGACTCCTGTTTTACGTTCAAGTGAAAATTCCTCAAAAACTATCGATAGCGTATATTTTGATTTTTACATATTTTCAAAGGCCAATTATTAAGTGATATGCACACCAAGTTTTATAAAAATATCTCAAATAGTATCCAAGTTATGATCACTTGAAATTTCTATATCACTCAAATTAATCAAAATTGCCTCCCGTTTCACGTTCAAGTAAATATAACTTAAAAACTATCGATGGGGTATATTTTGATTTTTACATATTTTAAAAGAACAATAAAGGGAGTGATGAGCACATTAAGTTTTAAACAGATATCTTAAATAGTGTCCTCGAAATTTCAATATCACTCGAATTTATCGAAATTGACTCTCGTTTATCGTTCAAGTGAAAATAACTCAAAACCGATTGATTTGGTATATTTTGATTTTTTATATATTTTATATTTTGAAAGGACAATACTTGAATAATATTCACACAGAATTTTATAAAAACTTCAGAAATAATTTTCAAGTTATGATCTCTTAAAATTTGTATAATACTCAAATTTATCAAAGTTGTGTCTCGACTGGCGATTAACTAAAAATAGCTTAAAAACTGTTAACAGGGTATACTTTGATATTTACATATTTTCAAAGAGCAATATTTGATTAATATTCACACACAATTTTATAAAAATTTCTCAAAAAGTTTTCAAATTGTGATCACTTCAAATTTCAATACCATTTATATTAATTAAAATTGACTCGCGTTTGATTTTCAAGTTAATGCGCTATAAAATTGCAGTCATTCATTGCTTTTTTAAAAAGCGGTCAATTTCAAGCATCTAACGAGTGTTTTAACTCCTTGGTTAAGCATGAAGTAAAATTTCGACTTTAGAAAAGCCTGAAAATTTGGATTTGCCAGGGCGCACGAGCGAAGCGAGTCGCGCCCCGGCAAATCCAAATTTTCAGGCTTTTCTGAACTCGAAATGTTACTTCATGCGCCACGCGTATAAAAAACTGGTTTAGTGTAAAGTTAAAAAAAAACACACGTCATCTATCTATCCATCTTCTACCCACACATCCTTTATGTAACCTTATTTTAACTGCCTCAATATTCGTTAAATGGTAATTGTTTCTACATATTTATGTTTGTGATTATGATTATTTGCTACTTTTTAATATTTTGCTATACATTTGTATAACTATAAAATACTGAACTAAAGTTGGCTCGTCCATAAACATATCATTCTATTTGGAAATAATTAAATTGAATTAAATATATCTGAATAAAACGCGAGTTAAACTGATTTTTTCAAGGCATTTATTTTCCGATTTTTTAGCCCTAATCCTGACACGTTCTTTTGCTATCTTGAGTTTAAAGCCTTTTTCCCGAATCATCCCAATCGAAAAACAGTAATGCGAGAGCCTAAAAGTATTAAATGCATTAGAAACACCTTTAAAATCCGGTGTTCACAATATGCAGTCAAGCCACACACACGATCATTTGCGCGTGGCTTGACTGAATATTGTAAACACCGGATTACATTGACTTTTTTAAGGAACTACTTGTATTTGTACTTGAAAATGACGAATCTGACATCCGTTTTATCGGAAACCTACAGTTTAACTACAATTGTATTCAAAGTTGATTTTGTTGTAGGTTTTATCATTATTTTTTTCACAATTTTAGGCACATATTTAGTATAAAGTGAAATAGAATTTGCCAATTGTTTGCAAAATATTTACAAAATACAAAATATGCTTACAGTCCTCGTAACAGGGATGACTGGTAGACAACCAGATTCTCCTAAAAGGCAACGGGTTGGTATAAGTTCTGTTTTTAGTGTTTTTTAAATCTGTTTAGAAGAAAAATATTTAATAGATCAATAATTATTCTGATAAAACTTGTTCTCTTGATAAAACTCAAATATTGGAATTATGAAATCCACTCACCGATTCAAATATGAATCACGCTTTTCATTTTCTTCCATTAAATCAGCTCATGTATTTTACAACCATCGTATAAATATATCCAAACAGAGTAAATATCCGGCATGTATTATACACTTCACAGTCACGACGTTAAAGATTCAGGTAATAAATTTTCGTTTTGTGCTAATGAGGATGATTTTCATACATATATTCCGTGTCTCGACCTCTTTCCCATACTAGCCCGAAGTCCGCTAATTACTTCCAGGGGGAGGACGACGGACACATCCCTAATGAACGATGATTAATTACATTTTTTTTTCAACATTAATTATCGTACTCCGGCTTTTCTTGGCTACTTTATGTCCGACTTTCCCAGCTCTGACCAAAACTTAATTACATAGCGCGTTTGGCCCACAATGGGATTTTAATCATATTCCCGTAAGTGGATTTAGCTCAGATCATTAAAATTATTTTACTTCAGAACATTAGACACATAAAATGCCTGAAGAGAAGTACTCTACAAAATCTTATTGTTAGCGAGTATTTCAAAAACATGTTGAACAAGTTTCTTAAGATTACGAGCTACTATGTATCTGTATAATGTTTTCTCGTGATTTACTTTATGGCTCGATATAGAAAACAATTCTACAACCAAAACGATAAAATGTCAAATTTAAATGTGCCCCATCTGGTTCTGAGGTAAAGTCAACACATTACGCTTTTACCCTGACGTCACAAAAAATAAAACACCGTATCATAAACGCATGTCTACAGTTTTGTTTGATATTGACAAACCTGTCAGTGAGCAATCAAATTATTTCAAAAGAAGGAACGACAAACAAGAACGAACTGAATCCCACAGAACAATAAACCTCAGATATATTGGATTTCACTAATGTGTTCAGTTTTGGATTAGCAGCAATATTCAAGAAAATATACGTTGACAACAACAATTTTTTTTTTATTTCTAACATTTCAATTATTACTTCACTTACTTTTAATGCAAGCCTTTTGTTTACTATTGTAAATTTGATTTGTTTTTTCTTTAAATAGTTTCGCCATAGTTCGAATGAGATTTTGAACATTTTCGTAAAATTGGCGCGTTTGAACTTAACATTCGACGTGCCAAACAATTAAAGATGCTCTGTTTCAACCAGAATTTATTGATTGAAAACAGATAGAAGTTCATGACGTCAGGGTAGAAAGGTAATATGCTGACTATATCAGGTGTTCAGTTAGAAACCCGACCGAGTTAGCTATGAAATTTTGGAAACATGTTGAAGTAGGTCGTACATGAATTTGTCAGTCGCTCCTGTCTATGTTAATCTAAACCAGTTTTATAAAGGTTTTTCTATTTTATTCGGTATTTTAATGCCCACTAACACGAAAGAAGAAGAAACAACACAACAACTATAAGAACAAGGCAGATTAATGAGCTACTGATTAACACAATCTGACATTTATGTCAGGTATGACAAAACGTAAGTCAAGCTGCGACTTCACTTTTTCTTTCCATTTCCTTTTATCAAAAAAGCAACGCCTTCTCGATCGGGTTTTTAAATGAACACCTGATATAAATGAAAATAAATATTCTTTTCTACCTAATGCGATGCACCAAACTTTTTGTCGTGATAACAAACAACTCCCTGTAGTATTATTGTTTGCTGTGTATTTTTTTATTAATTCCTGTGGGAAGAGCGTAGTAGGTTTTTGTACACTTTGGGGAGATTACGCTTGTACAAAATTTGTTTAAGCCCGAACTGAGCTTATAAGGGTCACCCGAGGGAAAGCTCTCTTCCCTAAATCATGTCGTCGCTTTAAATCCCGACGCGGTGGTCAATTTCGCTCCGATAAATTGCTTCATACCTGAAAACCGTTACATAACAGCACCGTTTCATTAATTTAAGACCAAAACATGATCTCTAGGTATTAATACTTATGTACAGTTATTTAAAGTATACTAAACAATAAATATGTATCTGAAAAAAATTATAACACGTGGATGAAGTTTTAAACATGTTTTATTGTTTCTCTTACTTAGAAAATAAATATAGTTAAATATAATAAAATATTATATTATAAAATATAATAAATATAGTGATGATAGTGAAATTTAAGAGGGTATTTATCACCAGTGATTTACTGTATATTATTTAAAATTTATTAAATTTATTACGTGAGAAGCGAATTAAACATAAAATTAAGCCAAGTCGAATATTTTTACATTCACAATAATTTTGTGTTTCATACGACTGGGGCATGAATTAAAATTTATAGTGTAGAAAAGCCTGAAAATCCAAATATTCAGGCTTTTTTAAACTATAAATTTAACTTCCTGCTTAATCAAAGAGTGGAAAACATATTTAAAGCATCAACAATCTAATTGCAGTTTTTGATTAATATGATCAATTTTATCTAATTGGAATCACATTTAAATAAATTATAGGAGTATCAAAATACTGTCACTTCTAAAAATCAAATTATTCTTTATTTACAATCGACAATCTATTAAAATTTCGTTGTTTGTATTTTATGATTTTAGGTAAAACTTTGAAATAAAGTTGGTTTTAAAAAATCTGATGTTTTGTTGAATTCGATTCATAACATAAATTGTTTCTGGTTCTTCACGTAACTAACTGAATTTAAATATTGTTTCTGGTAATTAAAGATATCTATGATATTTTCTTTACAATTATTTTGTCTTGAAAACTCTATCTGAGGCAAGTGATAAAAATAATAGCACTTGTTGCATGGATTATTGTATCAACGTATCGTATGTTCAATTAAAAAAAATCTCTAGAGTGCCATGGAAAATATTATATATTATAATTATTATGTCTGACATTTTATATGTCAATTCCTAAAGCGTGTATCCAACCTAAATTTAAAAAAAGAATAAATCATGGCACTCTAGAGGTTTTTATTTATTGAACATATGATATTATACAATAAGATCCAAATTACAGTTCATTAAAGCTACGAAATTATACTTTAAATGAGAAAAATATGAACGTGGAACAACTAATTACGAAACTCCCGAATGTATGTATATCCGACTTTAAACTATTCATAAACCTAAAGGGTGCTGGGTTTATGCGCGCCCCGCTTGTATGTAAAATATGAATAAAATTCCACCCCTCGTCGCCACCACTCAAATCCCGCACACACACACAATGATTCCAGCGATCAAAATCGCATCTCGTTTCAATTTCACAACGCAAACAGTTGTCTGCAAAGCCCCCGGCCTAAGACAACAGATCATCCTCCTCATGCATACAGAATACAAAACTCCCTCGCCCTTAACCGCCCTCGCAACCCTTCGCGCCACTTACGTAGTTATTTTTCCATTAAGCGAGACCCCGCAAAAAATTATATTATTTATTAGCATATAATTCGCGTGCTGTGAGGAATGTTATTATCTTCAAAGCGTGTAGGGCTTTTAATGAACAACGGAGGAACACACGGTTTGTTTGCTTTCGTTTCGTTGGTACGTGGATGGAAGTTTGTTTTTCGTGAAAAATAAGTTTGTTAGCGCACAGAAAAGAACACGTATATTTTATAGGTATTTAAATGTTACCTAAAATACATTAGGCAAATTTATAAAATACCCATGAATATAGTAATTAGTTTGTAATATACAGAGTATGCAGGGTTCGGACGATGTATATTATATATACATACAAATACATTCATACATACATACATACAGAGAGTTTTATGTAACACCGAACATTTTCAAAACAAGAATTTTTGTTTGAAGTGTCCATATGTATACGTTGCACATTCTTCGATGCTTGGTTTATTAAAATAAATTAATTTGAAGATTTAAGCGAGTGTTTTCCACTCCCAGGCTAAGCATGAAGTAAAATTTCGAGTTTAGAAAAGCCTGAAAATTTGGTTTGGTCGCGTAGCGCGAAGCGCGGAGCGGCCAAACCAAATTTTCAGGCTTTTCTAAACTCGAAATTTTACTTCATGCGCCCCCGGTACAAAACATTAATTCATATTAAGTTTAGCGGTGTGTTTTAAACTTCGTAATATGTCAGTGTTTTGTACCGGTGGCGCATGAAGTAAAATTTCGAGTTTAGCAAAGCCTGAAAATTTGGTTTGGCCGCTCCGCGCTTCGCGCTACGCGACCAAACCAAATTTTCAGGCTTTTCTAAACTCGAAATTTTACTTCATGCTTAGCCTGGGAGTGGAAAACACTCGCTTAAAGCTTAAAATTGGATTTTTTTAATAAACCCAGCATCGTAAAATGTGCAACGTATGCATATGGATACTTCAAAGAAAAATTCTCGTTATGAACATGTTCGGTGTTACATAAAACTCTCTGTATACACTCACACAAAAGCCTAGAGCTTATCATATTATTGTTTTTTTTAGAGTTACTTTAAATGTATTGTAGCTAAATGTTTGGAACAGTTCACGAGCCGAGTTAAGCCTGATAGATTTGATAGGTGAAAGAGCGTAAAAATAAATGAGTTTTGTGTTTAGGAGGAGAGATTCTTCCCCTGAATCTAGTGTTCAGGTGATGAATGATTTTTTTTTAAATAGGTGGGATGCTGATTTTGTATTAATTATTTTATAAAATAGACATATAGCTTGAGTCCTCCTTCTGGCTTCCATATCTGCCCATCTAGCATATTTTAATTTATGCGAGATGTGGTCAAATTTCCTGGTACCATAAATCATATATGGGCAACCCCCGGCCCCCGGGCCTAATCCGGCCCTCCGCCAGCTTCAATCCGGCCCGCGAGAGAAATTTCAAATAACGCACAAAAAAATGAAATATTTAGCACACATAGTTTATTTGTAATTACGGTCAACGAACCTAAGACTGTATTTATTTTAATCATAAAGACTAAAATCGATAAATAATATTATTAAGAGTACGAGGTGAAACGCCACAGATCAAGTCAGAAATAGCCGTTAGAAAGAGACAAATTGATAAACATTCAGAAAGCCGATTGTTATTTATAACGCGGTTAGCATCGCATATTCGCGTACGATCGAGGGTATTCTAGTTGTTTATGGCGGGTAATATATAAACCGCTCAGCGCGCGTGTCAACTCATTGCTTCTAAACAACTGATGAGAAAAGACGCAGGAAATATTCAAGCAAATTCAGCTCAGAAGAGAAGAAATCTATCAAGATGTCTGGTTTAAAAAAGCGGAAAGTGGACACAGAATGGCGTTAATTCCAAAACAAATAGACTGATAAATACTTTTTTATCATGCACAGTGGTAAACCTATGTGTTTGTTGTACAATGAAACAATTTCTGTTTTAAAAGAATACAATATGAAGCTGCATTACTCCAACAAGCATTTCGCTTAATATAATTTACTTACGGGCCAGTTAAGAAAGGATAAAATTAAAAAAACTCATTACCGATTTAGGGAAACAACAACAAATGTTCCATTCACAAAGATCAAATCTAGACAGTGTTGTTAAAGCTAGTTTTATAGTTGGTTCAAAAATAGCGAAAACATTGAAGTCATTTTCTGAGGCAGAGTTTGTTAAAGAGTGCCTAGTAGATGTTGCAGAAGTTTTGTGCCCAGAAAAGAAGAAAGAGTTTGAGAAAGTGAAAGTTGACGTATAGATATTATGGCTAGTGATATCAAAAAAAAACATTGACTGATAGATTGGCTGATTTTTAATCACGATTGCTTTGGATGAGAGTACAGCTATATCTGACACAACCCAGTTAGCTATTTTTATACGAGGTGTTCATGAAGAATTTGTAGTGACAGAGGAATTACTGGCTTTACAGCCGCTACAAGGGACTACTACTGGAAAAGATATTTTTGCCGAGGTACTTTTGAGCAATATGATTTTGCAGTGGTGTAAATTAGTTCGAGTATACACAGATGGTGCGCCTTCAATGGTCGGTCCACGAAAAGGTTTTATCGGAATTCTGAAGGAAAGAGCAACCGCTATGAATGTGCAAGTGAGTGATTTAATAATTCTGCATTGCAATAATCACCAGCAAAACTTGCATTTTTGGAACAGAACACGATGATGTGACATACTATTGTGAAGTAAGGTGGCTAAGCAAAGGCAAAATGCTAAAAAGATTTTATGACCTTAGAAAAGAAATAGCTGATTTTATAGAAATGAAAGAGAAACCATTGCCGCAAATTTGTGATCCAACATGGCTTTGTGACTTGGCGTTTCTGGTAGACATCACAGGACACTTAAACGACCTGAACTTGAAGCTTGAAAAACAAGGGCAATTGGTAAATCAGCTGTACAGTCATCTTAAAGCTTTTCAAATTCGCTTGTGGAAAACACAAATGAGAGGTAAAAACTGTTTTCATTTTGTAACATTATCCAGTCACAAAAATATTGATTACGATCGTTGTGCTAAAGAACTAAAACTACTGTCAGAGCAATTCACTGATCTATTTTCCGATTTTAAGAATATGGATAGCACTTTCAATATTTTTGCAAATCCGTGTAAGTGTAATGTGGAAGATGCTCCACTTCATCTACAAATGGAGTTGATCGAGCTTCAAGAAGACTCACATTTGAAGTCTAAATTTGATGATGTGGAACTAAGCATATTTTACAGAACATACCTTTCCGTAGAAAAGTATCCACATCTGAGAGTTTTCCTTTGAATACGTGTGCGAATGTTGCTATCAATCGCCGCGTGATATAAGGTTAAACAGTAGTTAAATTGGGATAAAACTAGACTTTCGCATGGTGTTATTTTAGTGTTCGTATTCAGGTAACATTTATATTCGTATAGGCATCTTAAGTTGAGATAAGCTCTTGAAATATATTTATTAATTAACGTTCTATAACGTAATGAGGTATCCATATTAACCCCTAGATTTCCTTAGCATGAGGAGTAGCTATTCCATTCACTATATACGATTTCCAAATATCAAAAAAGAGGATTTCATAGGATTTATGTACAGGTCTAAAGTTTTTGATTTATTAAAATGTTTATTAGATCCTCATTTATCTGGTTTTCACACGTATCTATTGTTTCTGGCGAGAAGGAAATCTATATTAATTTATATATATATATATATATATATATATATATATATATATATATATATATATATATATATATATATATATTGATTATTTCTGACTTCCGCGTAGCAACTAGTTATTCTCGTAAAAAAACTACTGGTGGGGGTGTCCTAAAATGGTCAAGAATAACATAACCTACTCTGAGTTAAATTTAAATAGCTACTCTTCCGAAAAAGATTGTGAGATATCGGGTATTATAACACAACATAATATCATTGTCACTGTATACAGATCTCCCAGTGGACACTTCAATAATTTCTTAAGTACACTATCCGCAGTACTAGACTCAATTGATATGAAAAGTAGACAAATGTTCTTAGTTGGTGACTTCAACATAAAATTTAATAGTACCGATCACCGCGCAGCTAGCTTAGCAGATGCTCTTCTTACTTACGATCTAAAATTAATGACTAAATTCCCTACTCGAATCAACAACTGTATTGACAATATTGCCTCAAATTGTCATACTATGTCATCATACCCTCTAGAAACAGGATTAACTGACCATAGAGGAATTGTTTTCAACATTCCAGCACATACATCACCAATTATTAGGGCTGAAAGTTCACCAATTCGAACTATTACGACTGTAGGTAAATTTAACTTCTTTAAACTGGTTGATGGGGAATCATGGAGTTTCTTGGACAAAATAATTGACCCCAATGATTGTGTTAGTGAATTCCTGTCGCGTTTTCTCAGACACTTTCAATCATGCTTCCCATTAAAACCTAGGAAACTGAATAAACAAGGCTAGATCGTGAAATGGTTCAATAGTTCACTAAAAGCTGTGAGAGAAAACCTTCAATTAATTGCAGAAGCGTACAACCAAACTGGTAATCCGGAACTTAAACTGCTAAGAAACAATTTTAGAAATACTTATAGACACGCTATTCAAAGGAGTAAGCTGGAGGTTAATAACTCTTACATTAAATACAATAACTTTGAGCCAAAGGCGATATGGAAAGTTATTAACTCCGTTAGACCGAACAAAACAAAAACAAATCCTACTATTTCTGTGAATATGTTTAATGCTCACTTCACTGATATTGCAAACAAAATTATTGATTCGTTACCTAAACCAGACGTGGACCCTATCAACTTAATGTGTATTAATCCTAAACGTATTTGTGATTTCTTCAAGTTTAAGGAAATATCAATGAATGATCTGAGAGATGTGGTGTTGAAGCTCCGTAATAGCTCTTCTAAAGATATCTTCGAACTTCGAATTGATCTAATCAAGTCGGTAATCAGCGCTATTTTATCCCCACTTACCAAAACGATTAATAAATGTATAAGAAACAACGTGTTTCCAGATGATTTTAAGAGAGCCATCGTAATACCAATTTTCAAGAAAGGGGAGGTAGACGATCTCGAAAACTATCGTCCAATTTCACTATTGCCTCTATTTGGGAAAATATTTGAAAAAATTATGCTGAACCAATTAGTTACTTATCTAGAAGATACGGGCATCCTAGAAAATGAACAATATGGGTTCAGAAAGGGTCGATCTACAGCGGCGGCGATATCCAATCTCGGTGAATCAATTACTGATGCATTTGAGGATGGCTCAGTATCAATGGCCACTTTCCTGGACTTGTCTAAAGCCTTCGACTGTGTCTCTCACGAAATACTGTTACGGAAACTGTATTTTTACAACATACACCCAGACAGCTGTAGGCTCTTACTGTCCTATCTCTCTGGAAGATCACAGAGTGTGTTATCCAACGGAAACATATCGGAAGCGTCAGCTATAGAACATGGGGTACCGCAGGGTTCTGTATTAGGGCCACTATTATTCCTACTTTACATTAACGACCTACCCCGTGTAATATCAGCCTCCAAAACGATATTATATGCGGACGACACCTCCATAATTACGAAAGCGCCAAATTTGACATCTGTTACCACTTTGCACAATCAATCACTTAATGAAGTCTCAAAGTGGTTCCTAAATAACCGCCTGAAACTGAACAACAGCAAATCTGCTACGCTTACTTTCTCGCTTAAGGGTAGTGAGCGGCAGCAAGGTTCTACGAAGTTTCTTGGTGTTCATGTTGATTCATCTCTAACATGAAGTACCCACGGGGACACACTTGCTGCAAAGTTATGTTCCAGTATATTTCTTATTCGCAGTCTAGTACCCTTGGTGTCTAAAGATGTTGTTCGGACGACATACTTTTCTCTTTTCCAAAGTAAGATAACTTACGGGGTTATTGCGTGGGGACACTCCGCCATCCGACACCGTATTTTTGGTCTCCAAAGCAGAGCAATCAGAGTCATCGCTGGGATCAACTATACAGTCGACTGCAGGCAAGCATTTATTGATCTGAATATATTGACGTTCCCATCACTTTACATACTTGTTTGCCTTTCCCACATTAAACTCAACATCGATGATTACCTGACATGCAGTGATATCAACCAATATAGCACTCGACAACAATCAAATCTGTATTTAAAAGCTACGAGGCTGACTAAAGCTCGGACGGGAGAACGTTTCTACGCTATAAAATTTTTTAATGTCCTGCCAAAAATCATCCAGGAATTACCACACAAGAAGTTCTACCGAGTACTGAAGGATTTCTTATCAATTAATGCCTTTTACTGCTGGAAGGATTATCTTGAATTTAATTTTGATGCAGCGCTTAAACTGTAATTGCAGTTTGAACGCTACATTAAAATGCAGTCTATTTTACTTTTTTATTTTTACTTTGATATGTAGTTTATTTTATTTTTTTTATTATTATTTAGTTAAGAACTGACCTGTGTAAAACATGTACATTGTTGTTGCATCAATAAATGTGAATATGAATATAAATATATGTTTATGTAAATCTCATGATATTTTCGAACCCTGCATTTCATACAGGAACTAATATCCTGCAAACTCATTTAGTTCAGTATTTTATTTAGCAAAAAATGAGATCATTAATTAACAACATTACAAAAATGGCTTTCGTGTTATCTGAGGATTAAATTATGTTGTAAACAATAATTATAATATAGATACGACTCGTTAATTAATACAATCCATAACGATTGATAATTGTTTAAATTTGCATGCAACGTGTCCACCTTATCTAATTCAATTGTAATTATACAGGTAATAAATACTTCTTAATTCTAACAAGTCACAACTATCGTAATTCCTGTCGGCGCCGGTGAAATTTATGATAGCAAGTTGGGAAACTCAGTATCTGATACTTACTAACCTTCGACAATTTCCTTTCAATAGTAAATGCCAATAACGCAATATGGTTTTAAAATGTGCTAAAATACTTGGGGGAAACTGTAGAAATTGTGTTTTTTCTTCAATTCTGAATATAGATGTTGTCAGGCGCGCGCCCAGGGGGGTGGCTCGTGGGCTTGAGCCCATTATGTTTCATAAACTAATTGACAAATTATTTATAAGGAATATATTTTAAACTTCACTTGAAATCAGTGTTTTATACGCGTGGCGCATGAAGTAAAATTTGGAGTTTAGAAAAGCCTGAAAATTTGGATTTGCCGGGGCGTGACTCGCTTCGCTCGCGCGCCTCGGCAAATGTAAATTTTCAGGCTTTCCAAAACCCGAAATTTTACTTCATGCCTAATCCGGGAATGGAAACACTCGTTTAAAGTTCGAAATTTAACGCTTTTATAAAAACCTTGAATGAAAATCTACTATTTCAAAGTTTTACTTCAAATAATATCAAACCAAACTGAATTATTTAATAATTAATCACTTTCAATTATGAGAATTAGATTTTATTATACAAGGTAATTATAAAAGCGTTTAATTTGAAACTTCTAATGAGTATTTCCACTCTCAGATCAAGCGTGAAGTAAAATTTTGAGTTTAGAAAAGCCTGAAAATTTGGATTTGCTGGACCGCGACACGCTTCGCTAGCGCGCCTCGGCAGATGTAAATTTTCAGGCTTTCCAAAACCCGAAATTTTACTTCACGCCTAATCCGGGAATGGAAACACTCGTTTAAAGTTCGAAATTTAACGCTTTTATAAAAACCTTGAATAAAAATCTACTATTTCAAAGTTTTACTTCAAATAATAGCAAACCAAACTGGATTATTTAATAATTAATCACTTTCAATTATGAGTAGATTTTATTATACAAGGTAATTATAAAAGCGTTTAATTTGAAACTTTTAATGAGCATTTCCACTCTCAGATCAAGCGTGAAGTAAAATTTTGAGTTTAGAAAAGCCTGAAAATTTGGATTTGCTGGACCGCGACACGCTTCGCTCGCGCGCCCCGCAAATCTTAATTTTCAGGCTTTTCTAAACTCGAAATTTTACTTCATGAGCCACGCATATAAAACTCTAATTTAAAGTGAAGTTTAAAATATACTCCTTATAAATAATTTGTCACTTTGTTTATAAAACAAGGTGTTGTTTTCTAGTACTTTTTTCGTTTTGTTTTATTTGATCGATTCATTCAAAGAAATTAATATTTTCTTACAAATTGTTCATTTGTTTTTATTTCTTTATTATTTTGCGAGCGTCAAAATAAAGCACAATGTTCTTATATTTTCAATAATTTCGATTAGGGTTGAGCTTTTGTTATTACAAATTTGACATTTTTATGACACATAGCATAATTGAATTTGTGTTCAGTATTCCGGCACCAGGTACCCACAGACGCGTTTCGGACTTCAAGGTCCTCTTCAGTGTGGTCCCGACCCAGTGCTAAGGAATACTGAACATTTCTGACTATTTCAAGCCAATATGTGAAAACTATTAATGATTTCGATAGCTAACGCCATCTAATGCTTCATAGTGGCATCGTACTGACGATGCCACTATGAAGCATTAGATGGCGTTAGCTCTCGAAATCATTAATAGTATACACATAGCATGTTAGGAGAAAAACGCGATTTATCTGAACAAAACCCGAAATTATGTTTTAATTCGGACTATGTGAACAGTAGACATCTCGCGTTTTATCCAATTTTGTGTTTTGTCTGTAACACAGTCAATTTTTCTTTTAGGTAAACATATGAATAAACTGTACATTTTCCGACATTCGTTGTTTTTTAAAAGAATTCAATTTGAAGCTTTAAACGAGTGTTTTCACTCCCAGACTAAGCATGAAGTAAAATTTCTGGGCTTTTCTAAACTCGAAATTTTACTTCATGCGCCACGCGTTTAAATCACTAAAATATTGTGAAATGTATGTACATTCGAACTTCACTTGAAATCTGTGTTTAATACGCGTGGCGCATGAAGTAAAATTTCGAGTTTAGAAAAGCCCAGAAAATTTGTCTCGGGTCGCTGCGCGACCCTCGACAAATTTTCACGGGACTTTTCTAAACTCGAAATTTTACTTCATGCTTAATCTGGGAGTGGAAAACACTGGTTTAAAGCTTCAAATTAAACTTAAAAAAAAAACAACGAATATCTAAAGATTTACAGAAAATACGCTGAATTTGGAATACGTATACTTGAAATAAAAACTCCCTGAATACATAGGTTTAATTGCTTCAGATAATCCCCTCTACCCTCCACCATATGGGCCCCCTTAAAAATGGATGAATTTTCTGGGCTTTTCTAAACTCGAAATTTTACTTCATGCGCCACCCGTATAAAACACTAAAATATTGTGAAATTTATGTATATTTGAACCTCACTTGGAATCAGTGTTTTTACACGCGTGGCGCATGAAGTAAAATTTCGAGTTTAGAAAAGCCCAGAAAATTTGTCTCGGGTCGCTGCGCGACCCTCGACAAATTTTCACGGGGCTTTTCTAAACTCGAAATTTTACTTCATGCTTAGTCTGGGAGTGGAAAACACTAGTTTAAAGCTTCAAATTGAACTTGAAAAAAAACAACGAATATCTAAAGATTTACAGAAAATAAGCTGAATTTGGAATACGTATGCTTGAAATAATAACTCGCTGAATACATAGGTTTAATTGCTTCAGATAATCCCCGTTACCTTCCACCATAAGACCGGCATGGGCCCCCTTAAAAATGCGCGAGCCCCCCTCCAAGACAAATTGCTGGGTGCGCGCTCGGATGAATTTTCTGGGCTTTTCACAACTCGAAATTTTACTTCATGCGCCACGCGTATAAAACACTAAAATATTGTGAAAGTTATGTATATTCGAACTTTGCTCAAAATCTGTTTTATACGCGTGGCGCATGAAGTAAAATTTCGAGTCAATAATCAATCTTTAGATTTCATCTTTTGTTTTACGAATGTACATTCACATAAAATTTTAAAGTAAATCGTCATAACTGTCGGTATTAGAGTGACAATAACCCTCGTTGGATCCGAGTAAATCATACTCAGCGGCCACAAAAAGTCAATCTGTGGGCTGAGCTAATTGACAATCGAATACTAGGACCAATATTCATCAACGGTAATCTTAATGGCGAAGCATATCTTAATTTTCTTCAAGAAGATATCATTCCATCTTTAACCGCACTATATCCAAATTATTTAGATCCCCATTTGCCCAATGAACGGGTCTGGTTTCAACAAGACGGAGCTCCACCGCACTATGCTGTGAACGTTCGTCAATATTTGAATGAAATTTTTCCGAATAGATTCTAAGAAGAGGTGCAATTGAGTGGCCGGCAAGATCTTCTGACCTTACTCCACTCGATTTTTTTCTGTGGGGATATCTCAAGAACAAAGTTTATGTTACAAAACTGGAGAATATTGAGGATCTGAAGGAACGTATCAGGCATAAAATGAGAAATATTTCACCGGAAATGTTTCAAAATGTAAGGGATGGGTTTTATCACCGACTGGCTATTTGCCAAGAGAGAAACGGTACTCATTTTGAACATTTGTTACATTAAATAAATTTATTAAAAAAAATGTTTTTGTTTAAGTTTTGAAATAAAAATATTAAAAAAAACAAAACATTTTTACATGGTCGTAAAGAGAATAAAAAGAGCTACAAATTTAGTATAATAAAAAAAAAAGTTTCCATTTAAAAAAATTGCCTATGACGTCATTCGTGAAATTTATTTAAAAAAAATGTTTTTGTTTAATTTTTAAAATAAAAAAAATTAAAAAAACTAAATATTTTTACATGGTCGTAAAGAGAATAAAAAGGGCTACAAATATAGTATAATAAAAAAAATTGTTTCCATTTAAAAAAAATTGACATCATACTTGTTTTGAAGACGCCAAAAAGTGTGCAATAAAGAACAAAAATCGACTTGTCCGAGGATTTTTACTGGAACTCCTCATTTCATAAATACTGAATTTATTCCAGTTAAGGTTTCCACCCTGTATACAATTTATTGTTGTTTTCGGTTCATCGCGAGCCGTGGATGAAACTTTCAGCAATAGATTCATTTGTTGTCAAAAGTATAAATCACTTAAATTAATGTCTTTATTAGGTATCTAGATTGAACTAAAATTCCAACCACTTTTTGCTCAATTCCAACAATTTCCTAATTGTTTTTATTAAAAATATTGTTGTAACGCTTTAATCCCCATGAAAAATCGTGACATCCAAATAACAACCATGAGAGCCTCCCGTGTTTTGTGTCCACGCACCAAAACGAGGAAAAAGAGGCGCGCCGCCGTCGCGACCGTGTTCCACCTCTTTCTTCCTTCCATCCAACAGCAACAACAACAAGCAAAAAGAACAAGAACACAAGCCCCGAGAACATCACCCGTTTGTTTTATTTCTCTCCCATCTTACATTTTTCCACGACCTTCACGCTGATGACTTCGGCGCTAGAGCGTGCAATCGAAAAGTCATCGAGGACCCTTGACTCCGAGCAGAGGCTACCAAACTATTCACAGCCGTGAAATGGACTTAATTGAAAATCCCCGGCGCTCATTGTTTGTAGAGAAGCGAAGAAGAGGAAACGCGAAGACACGGATTATTCGCGCTTTTCGGACCGGAGGAACGATTATTCTAGATAACAATAACCTCTCAATATGTAATCAGCCACCTGTTGAGAACCTCTGTAGTTCTGAACCTTCGAGGCTCTATCATTACTGGAAGCGGTAGGAGTTTTATTATTGGCCGTTCCATTGTCAAACACCTCGCGCCATGGTGGGCATGACTTCTTCTTTATTTTAGAAAATAAAAAAAGTAATTAAAACCATGAATAGGGATTACAATATAATTACCACTGAGGTAGTTGTGCAAGTCTCGGCTTTGTTATAATTATGCGTCCTACAAAATGGAAGCTCGGGCACATAAATCTTCTTAGGATGGGCGGAAGAACGGGTTTTCTGAAAAATTTTCTTCGAGCTTCGTTTTTTCTCTAACTATCGTTACGTGCAAAGAATGCGTATCTCATATCACTTCTTGATTTATTCCTCCTGTCGACACACCCACCGAATGGATACTTTTTTCTCCCATGTGAGCTTACGCGTGATTACGATGCGACTTCTAAATTACATCATCGGGAAAATTTTAAATTACATCCTTTTTAACATGGCTATTATTTATCTACTTAAATCATCTTAGAACTTCTTCTACAAACATTTCAACTTGTAAATAATAATTATCATTTCTACTATTAATTACTAATCACAACTTGAATTCAAATAAGTAAATATTATTGAGGGTCGGCCCAAGGTACGAAGCCGGGCGCAAAGCCCCCCACAAGTTTCAATTTAGTTTGCAAATTTGCAAAAATTAATAATTTTGAGATTGCTTTTATAAATTGAGGCGCTAGTGAACCATCTTGCATCGGGGCGCCCACTAAACTCGGGTTGTCGTTTAAATTATTTAATCCTCAAGGCCCCTCTCTTTTTGTAAAATTGTGTGTTTTTAACGTTAAAATAACAGAAGTGCTTATATGATGTCAAAATAAAGTTAAACAATTGGAATTTGCAGGTGGATCATCAGCTCTAATTTCCATCAAACAACCTGGTAAGTTTTTAAATAATATGAATATTAATTTCTAATACACAACAATTGTAACAATACATCCTACAAACAATGAATCAATATTGTAAAATTATATATGAAAATGTTAATATAGTAAACACGCCAGAGCTGGACAGGATTCGAATCATTCAGGATTCGAATCCTTTTAGAGGATTCAAAAGAGGTGTTCGAATACTTCAGTTAAAAAGGATTCCTGATCCGGATTCGATACATTGTTTTAAGAGGATTCGTATTCAAATCCAAGTACCCGTGGTTCGAATCCTTATTAAAGGATTCGAATATTTATAAAAGGATTCTAATACTTACAAAATGATTCGAGCATGAAGTAAATTTCGAGTTTAGAAAAGCCTGAAAATTTGGTTTGGTCGCGTTGCGCGTAGCGCTACGCGACCAAACTAAATTTTCAGGCTTTTCTAAAATTCAAATTTTACTTCATGCTTAATCTGGGAGTAGTAAACACTAGTTTAAGGCTTTAAATTGAATGCTTTGATAAAAATATCAAATGACTGAAACTTTTTCTTTTATTATGTTATCCACTTTATTACTTTTTGTATTGTTTATTATTGAATTTGTCAATTGAGTAACAACTATCTTTTTTTGTTAACTTTGGCCATTATTTATGTTTTTTTATATTTTGTAGAAATGTATAAATTAATAAGTGATATTATTATTTAGTAAATATTTGCTTTATGTTCATATTATCAGTTTAAAAGATTTTTTTTGTTTTTATAATCGTGTGTTGCTTTTAAAGATTTCATATAAAATAAAAAAATATATTCAAAATTTGAATTTTGTATTGGTATTGGTTTAGTTATACAACTAAATTTTATCTATTTTTCTACAAAAATATAAAAAAAATCAGAAATCAACAAAATATAATTATACTTTTTTTGAAGATTTTGACACGTATCTGCCAATGTTTGTTTATATTGACAATTTTATTAAAAGTTTGTGTTTTTTGCCAATTTTTAGAACATGTATATACAGGGTGTCCCAGACCACCCGTATCAGCCATTTTTTAAGAAAACGACTAGACTTAGTGTTAAAATGATTACAAAAGCTCTATTGACGAATCGAATGGTGATATTATTTTTTCCAAAAAAGATTGGTATCCCTGAGTAATATAGTAATAATATAATATTGGATTAAAGTTACGAAATGTCAATATCTCATAGCTACTTTATTTTAAACGTAGATACTTGAGGCCATTGGTAGTAGGACAAGAACAGCTCAACAGTCTTTAGTAATAAATGTAAAATAGTTTGAACCAATGCTGCGGATTTTGAGTTATGGTAATAGTCAAAGTTGTGGAGTCATAATTTAAGTATTTTTGTGATGAAGGAATCGGATCTGAGGAGTTGGAAATTTCGTATAAGGCCCACTCTGACAACAACTCAACATATTTTATTTTCTTTCAAAAACTTGTACTTACATAGAGTTTTTAATTAGCATGGAAATTTATGTTTTTCGCATATAAGAGAATTCCAAATTTTAGATTTTTTATAAAATATATTTTTTTTATTTTGATTACATTGTTTTAAAACTAGTAACAATAAAACATTTATCTGTATCCCAAAAATTCGCAATTTTAAGTAATGTTTTAAAAGTTTCAACTGATTCGGAGACGGAGTCGGAGTTGGCGTAGGATTTTCGAAAAATAGAGAAGTTTGAGTCGCAGTTAAGGTCGAATAATTTGTAAAGCGACTCCACGGCCTTCGTTTGAATACATCAGGAAGGTCTAACTGATATTTGAAGGCCAATTTTTTTAATTAAGTTAGCTGTGAAAAATTGAAATATTAATCAGATATTACTCAAAATGGTTGGCAGCAACAAAATTATCTTTCCTACAAAAGTTTCTTGTTATTTAAAGACCTTTTAAATGATACCACTTTTGGCCTATCGTGCCATTTAAAAATCTGGAGTTTTTGACATTCTTAGGCAAACTCTCGGGGATGCCTACCTTTATGGAAAAAAAGAATATCACCATTCGATTCTCTAACACAGCTTTTGTAATAATTTTTTTGGTCTTAACTCTCTAGGACTAGCCGTTTTCTCAAAAAAAGGCTGATACGGGTGGTCTGGGACACACACTATTTAGATTTCTTTGACTATTCTTTATTAATTTGACGATTTGTTTAGAATCCCTCCTATGAGTTTTATCAATTTTGAAAAATTATTAATTAAAAATATTATAATTTTTTATTAATGTTTATCTTTTTCGGCCGGGCCGGATTTAAAAAAAATCATCCAGTGTAGGGCTCTAAAAGACATTAACTGGATGATTTTTTTCTAAGGGATAGGTTTAGGTAATGATGTAAATGGAATTTTGATATCAATGTTGGTTATGGTTTGTGATGAATTGAAAGGCTGTTTGTGAGGAATTTTTGAATTTAGGAAAAATGTCATTTCTAGGGGTGCAAAGTTGTGAAAGGATTTAAAAATTGGATTGTTTTTTGGAGAATTTTTTGGATAAATCAAGGAGACGTTCGGTAATTGGAATAACTTTTGTTCGGTTGTAAAGGAGAAATTAGATGGGTTATAAAGTGGATTGAGTGAATGACGAATTTTTGTAAGGGATCTCAGGGACGAACGTTCGCTGACTTGGATGTTGTGAAGTGTGGGATTAGGAGAAATGGAAAATAGGATGGATCCGTAATCTAACATAGGCATGCATATCATTTTGTAAATTTTTGTGGCGTTTGTTGTTGTTGATGAATTCCAAGGTATTTTATATGGAGAGCTGGGAAGATGGGCTTATGACAAATGGAGATGTTGACAGGAATATTGTAGTGGCGGTAAGGAATAAGGAGTTGGGATTTGTTGGGATTCATTTTTATTCTCCATTTAGCAAACCAAAGCTCTAGGGAATCTATAAGCTGCTGCAGTGTTTGTAGTGCTTTGGGTAGGTTCTTTTCATGAGTTATTAGGGCTGTGTCATCGGCGTATTGCAGGACTTAGGAAGCGGGATTAAAATACATGGGATTAGAGTTGTATAGATCAATACAGAAAATGTTGTATAGGAGTGGAGAGAAAGGTGATCCTTTCGGAACACCTTGCTCAGGAGTGAAGGTTTGGGATCGAAATTTGGATTTTTACTTTTAGTGATCCATTTATTAAGAAGGTATTTACTATAAGAATTAGGTGTTTAGGTATGTTAAGGGAGTGACATTTCTACAGTAGACCTCGGTGCCATACCGAGTCTAAAGCCTTTTGGATATCTAGAAAGACAGCGGCAGATGAGCGTCCTTTGAGGTGTGCAGTTTGTATGTTGGAAGTTAGGATAGAAAGTGGGAGCGTGATGGATCTGTGGGGAAGAAATCCGAATTGGTAGTTTGGAATAAGATGTGATTTATGGGAAATTATTTTTTCTTTGAGAAGATATTAATAGAGTTTGCCAATGACAGGAAGAAGGGTGATTGGTCGGTAGCTGGATACGAGGGATGAGTTTTGTTCTCTTTTGGGACTAATATTGATTTTTTTCTTGTTTTATATTCTCAGCTCAGCTTTTAATGGGTTAATATTCTATTCCTAACAAAAACAGTATTTATTAAATATTAAAGTTGCATTTGATATAATAACCAACTGTGAATAAATCGACAAAAATCTAGAAATATCGAAAATCTGGACATGTTGAAAATCTTGACGGTCCACTCCCAGACTAAGCATGAAGTAAAATTTCTAGTTTAGAAAAGCCCCGCGTAGAAAATTTGTCGAGGGTCGCGCAGCGACCCGAGACAAATTTTCACGGGGCTTTTCTAAACTAGAAATTTTACTTTATGCGCCACGCGTATAAAACACTGATTTTAAGTAAAGTTTAAAAACACACAACTACATGTTTAATTAGAGTAACACGAAATCAGATATTTACTGTTATCAACGATGTTCAGTGTTAATAATAAATAATTAGGTTTTGAACATTTTTATTAAAACAACTGGTACCAATATTAAAATGGTTATGGTTGCAAAAAAAATCAAATTTATTTTTAGAGGATTTGTAATTCGAATCATATTTATCTCTTACAAATCCTTTATTCGAGTATTCGTGATTCGTATCATATTAGGTGATTCGGATTCGTAATTCGAATCCTTTTTTTGAGGATTCGTCCCAGCTCTGAAATCTGAAATATTCTTCATATTCTTTCTATATTGTATGTAAATAGTTTTACTATATAATTTTTTGTATTGTGGAGGCTTCTACTTCGTTATACACTTCATGTTCGACAATGGCAAGCTAAATTTGCCGAAACTGCAGTCACATAAAAATAAATTGTGTTATACAAAGTTAAAACGTTTCTTATTGATAAGTTTTATTATATAGTTATATTATAAAATTACTATGGTATAACTGTATATTTTTTTACTGTATAGTACCAAAATAGTTATTATCTATAGTTACTATGTTGCAATTTATAAATAGTTTTAGTATCTATTTAATTTCTTCTTTGGAAAACGTATAAATGTGATTTTGCATGTTAAATTTCTGTGTATACCTAAACGATTCAACACCCGGCAATTTAAACATTCTAATTTGATCAAGAAAATAAATATAATAAAAAACAGTTCCCCCAAAATACATGATATTTAGATTCCGCATTGCTTTGTTATAATTCCATACAATTAAAAATGTTGTATTTCATAATTGTGGGTTATTGTTGGTTGGCAAAAGCAGTCATTAAACTGAACCAAACAGCGGAAGCGTAAAAATGTTTACCAGAGCCGAGTTTCAATAATTGGAATATTTCTGGAGATTGGCATCTATCGGCTATGCTCTATGGTTATCATTGAAGAAAAAATTAAAGCAGGAAAATATTTCCGTCACGAAAACTACTGTTCGAGGTGTGCTCCGGCAATTTCAGCGTTATTACCAACCTAACGGTCGACGGTGTCACGTTCTCGATACAATCTGAGAACACGATGGAAGAGAGATGGTAAAGTAAAAGATGGTGAAATTAATTTCTTGGATCGAGAAGTGCACTGGCGTGCATTATTTGGTGGGGTATATTTATGTAGTAACATTTCTGAAGATGGATCATCTAAAAATATTTTGAAATATACCTTCTCTCAATGGCTTTTGTCGGAATATTATTTATATACATTTAATTAATTTCTCACTTAACCCGTGGTGCAACATTTTTGAAATAATTCTGGATATTTAAAACACTTGGTTTGTTTAACTAGTTTATATAAACTAGTGAAACAAACCAAGTGTTTTAAATATCCAGAATTATTTATATAATTTTAGTACCGTGCGATCGTTTAAATTATGAATTAGAGTAGGCGGAATTTTTTTGTGCGGTTGCCCAGAATGCTAATTGAATGATGGAATAAATTTGAGGTTATGGTAAACTATGCATAAACAGTCAGTAGTGCCAATCTAATTAAAAATTCAAAGCCTACACTAAATCATGTTTTAAATGATCGCATGGTATTATCCTTATCAGTCGATGGACAGTTATGATTAGTATTTACAATTTAACTATAGAAATATAGAGTAGCTTTTACGAGTTGTAATCGTACGTATTACAACTCGTAATAGCTTATTTTTTAATTTTTTTTTAATTTTTGTTTTATTGGTCTTGGTAACTATGACAATTAACCATTAATCTATATTTTAATGTTTAACCAATTCTATATCGAAATTACATCTAGGACGCCACAACACATTCACGCTACAACAATGGACCCGAATGAAATCATTTATTATTCATAATTGATTCTACCGGACGGGACTCAAACCCGTGACCTCTCTCTGTAGGCAGGGTCTCTACCCCTCGACCACCGAGGCCCCATACATACGGCTAAATTGATTGCTCTGCAGAATCGTCGGATTTTTTTTCACATAAACTTAATTGAGGCACCTTAGAAGTGCACATTTCAGAAAAAAATAGTGATGTGTCCATTATATCACTTTCCCCATCATCTAAACCCTGGGTCTCCAAACTATCTTCTTCGCGGGCCACAAATACAATTCTACATAATAAAATCGGCCAAGATCCGATTAATTTTATAAAATTATGAAAAATTTAAGGAACAATTGTTACAATATTTCAAAATATGACATTTACAAAAAAAATACAAACAATCGCGGGCCGGATTCATGCAAGTCGCGGGCCGGATTTAGCCCGCGGGCCGTAGTTTGGAGACCACTGATCTAAACAATTGATAATTGACATACTAAACTTATTTCACTTGTCAATCGACCATTTCACAATAAATCAGCGTTTTGTGCGCGTGGCGCATGAAGTAAAATTTCGAGTTTAGAAAAGCCTAATTTGGCTCGGTCGCTCTGCTTCGCTACGCGCCCGAGCCAAATTTTCAGGCTTTTCTAAACTCGAAATTTTACTTCATGCTTAGTCTAGGAATGAAAGACACTCGTTTGTTTCATCATTAAAACCATTGAAAATTGACGTAATAAGTTTTTTGTCGTTTTATTGACGAAGAATATTCTATATTGTTTGTTGATACAAGTTAAACAGGATTAAAAAAATAATAGCTAAATTACAGTCAATTTAAAGATGAAATACTATCAAAATGCCATAAAAGTGAAATGACCGTCAAAATGTTACTAAAGTAATTTAATGATAAAATACTATCAAAATGCCATAATGTTGAAATTACCGTCAAAATGTTACAATAGTCATTTAATGATAAAATACTATCACAGTCAAAATTCTAAATGATTTTAAGATAACATTTCATAATGGTCAATAATCAATTGACACACAGTAATATCACAATGATCCTTAATGCATCAAATACGTCACGTATAATCAAAATGTCATGATGGAAACAGGGAGAGGTTAGGATAGAAAAATAACATTAGTTTAGTTAGTTTGCCATCTAGCCTAGCTCAATTTTATTAAATTATAAATTGTCAGAAATGTCCTGAAATGTCATGGTTGGCCAACATTTTCATTTCTCGTTGAAAATTTAAAAATTTAAAATTAATAATAACACCTTGACAAATGCTTACACTTTGATAAAAAAAAGAAAACACACGAAATACTGTAATTTGACTGTATTGATTATAATGACTGTAATATAATGTCAATATAATCATTAATATCAAAATAATCAATGTAATCGATACAGTCAATACTGTAAAAACAGTTAACATACATTACACAGGGTGTTTGAAAAAGAACTTCCTAGTTTTATTGAGTCATAAAAACTATTCAAAGTGATACACACTATTCTAGTTTGTGGTGCTTGATTTATTAAATGTCCAAGTTTTGCTTCCCTGCAGCTGCCACGCCTGCTTGACCTTGAGATGTCGCCAGGGCTTAGTTCGCTTAATTCAGTTCAGGCGTGCATTGCAGTGCAATGGCTACACCGCAGTAAAAAGCGCAGTGTGTTATTTGGCTTGTGCAAACTAAATCTGTTATAACAGTGCAGCGTACTTTTAGACGTCAGTATGGTGTTGAACCTCCTACAGCAAAAACTGTCTAGCCAATGACTTCTTTGCGTTCCGAACACACGAAACACGGATCTGTTGAACAACATCTCTAGAAGTTCTCGGTTTTCCTGGCGATTTCCCTTTTAAAATATTACCGGTTTCCTTGAAAGAATGTAGCCAATGACGGATAGTTTTTGCTGTAAGAGGTTCAACACCATACTGACGTCTAAAATTACGTTGCACTGTTAAAACAGATTCAGTTTGCACAAGCCAAATAACACACTGCGCTTTTTGTTGCGGAGTAGCCATTGCACTGCACTGCGCGGCTGAACTGAACTAAGCGAACTGAGCCCTGGTGGCGTGTCAAGGTCAAGTAGGCGTGCCAGCTGCAGGGGAGCAAAACTTGGACAGTTGATCAATCAAACACCACAAACTAGAATAATGTGTATCACTTTGAACAGTTTCTATGACACAATCAAACTAGGGAGTTCTTTTTCAAACACCCTGTATATTCAGTACTGTCAAAATGGTTAATATAATCGATCCAATGAAATGCAAGTCTACTTATAGTTAGCTTGCATTTCATTGGATCGATTATATTAACCATTTTGACAGTACTGAATATATATCAACAGTATCGATTATGTTAATTATTTTGACAGTATTGACTGTATCGATTATATTGACTATTTCGACATTACTGATTATATTGACAGATCGAATAGGTAACATAATGGATACAGTCAATATAGTTAATACTGTCAAAATGGTTGATGTCATTTTGACAGTACTAACTATATGACTGTATCCATTATGTTACCTATTTTGACAAAACTGACTATATCGACTATGATGACTATTTTAACATTACTGATTATATTGACAGACTATATTGAGTGTATCGAATATGTTTTCTATTTTAACAGTACTGACTATATTCACAGTATCGATTATATTGACAATTTTGACTCAATATTTTATAACCTTTATATAAGTGTTACCACTAAAATACAATAAATTCCTAAAGCGTTGAATATGACTAATTGTAAGTTTGCAAACGGCGGTCATTTAAATTAATTATCATTTAATTATTCAGCCGCCTTTGAAAAAATTAACGAGCGACATTCTGATACTATCGTCGAATTAGTTTAGCTTAAAACTGTAAACCGTGTAAAAAACGCAAATGGCCGGTGTCGTAAATTATTCAGAAATTATAAATAGCTTACAATTTATAATTATTATAAGATTAATAAAGCTTCACATTTTTATGAACAAATTGCATATGTTTTGTTGGTCATTTTAATAATTAATGCAATGAGAAAAAAACTGTATTGTAAGATAACAGAGCTGGAATGAATCCTCAAAAACAGGATTCGAATCACGAATCCGAATCACCTAATATGATTCGAATCACGAATACTCGAATAAAGGATTCATAAGTGAAAAATATGATTCGAATCAAAGATTCGAATCCTCATTTTTGAATCACGGATACAAATCCTTTAAAAATAAATTTAAATCTATTATTTGCAACCAGTAACATTTTATTCCATCAGTTTCCAATAACAAAAATGTTAATTTACCGACTAAATACCTGATTAATTAATGATGATATATGTGTTATTGAACTTCATTTTAAATCAGTGTTTTATACGCGTGGCGCATGAAGTAAAATTTCGAGTTTAGAAAAGCCCCGTGAAAAATTGTCTCGGGTCGCTGCGCGACCCTCGACAAATTTTCTACGCGGGGCTTTTCTAAACTCGAAATTTTACTTCATGCTTAGTCTGGGAGTGGACAACACTCTTTCTTAGAAGTTTCAAATTAAAGGATCACTCTAGATTACTAAGTTTATTACCATTTCAAAAAGGCTACAGCTCGAAGGATCAATCATGGTCTTCGGAGACCGAAGGACTACAGGGAATCGAAGTTTCTTTACAAGAAAACAACGAATATCTAAAGGTTTACAGCATGGATAGGAAAGAAAACATCCAAGTTTGAAAAAATATAGAAGTTGGGTTGGTTTTCAGTGCGTTTTTAACTTCACTGTAAATCAGTGTTTTATACGCGTGGCGCATGAAGTAAAATTTCGAGTTTAGAAGAGCCCCGCGAAAATTTGTCTCGGGTCAAAATTTTACTTCATGCTTAGTCTGGGAGTGGACAACACTCGTTCTTAGAAGTTTCAAATTAAAGGATCACTCTAGATTACTAATAATACCATTTTAAAAAGGCTACAGCTCGAAGGACCAATCATGGTCTTCGGAGACCGAAGAACTACAGGGAATCTAAGTTTATTTACAAGAAAACAAATATCTGAAGGTTTACAGCATGGATAGGAAAGAAAACATCCAAATTTGAAAAAATATCGAAGTTGGGTTGGTTTTCAGTGCGTTTTTAACTTCACTGTAAATAAGTGTTTTATATGCGTGGCGCATGAAGTAAAATTTAGAGTTTAGAAAAGCCCCATGAAAATTTTTCTCGGGTCGCTGCGCGACCCTCGACAAATTTTCTACGCGGGGCTTTTCTAAACTCGAAATTTTACTTCATGCTTAGTCTGGGAGTGGACCGTCAAGATTTTCTACATGTCGAGATTTTCGATATTTCTAGATTTTTGTCGGTTTATTCACACTTTGTTATTATTTTAAATGCAACTTTAATATTAAATAAATACGGTTTTTCTTAGGAATAGAATATTCACCCATTAGGAGCCGAGCAAATTATAAAGTTGACTCTAAAATTTTGCATCTTTTTGTATGATTTCAATAAATGATTAATTATATTACATACGTCGATTTTATAGAAGAGTTAAATTTAAAGTTCAAACGAGTGTTGTCCACTCCCAGACTAAGCATGAAGTAAAATTTCGAGTTTAGAAAAGCCCCGCGTAGAAAATTTGTCGAGGGTCGCCCAGCGACCCGAGACAAATTTTCGCGGGGCTTTTCTAAACTCGAAATTTTACTTCATGCGCCATGCGTATAAAACACTGATTTAAAGTGAAGTTAAAAATGCACTGAAAACCAACCCAACTTCGATATTTTTTTCAAAATTAAATGTTTTCTTTAATATCCATGCTGTAAACCTTCAGATATTCGTTGTTTTCTTGTAAAAAATCTTCGATTCCCTGTAGTCCTTCGGTCTCCGAAGACCATGATTGATCCTTCGAGCTGTAGCCTTTTTGAAATGGTAATAAACTTAGTAATCTAGAGTGATCCTTTAATTTGAAACTTCTAAGAACGAGTGTTGTCCACTCCCAGACTAAGCATGAAGTAAAATTTCGAGTTTAGAAAAGCCCCGCGTAGAAAATTTGTCGAGGGTCGCGCAGCGACCCGAGACAAATTTTCACGGGGCTTTTCTAAACTCGAAATTTTACTTCATGCGCCACGCGTATAAAACACTGATTTAAAATGAAGTTCAATAACACATATATCATCAATAATTAATCAGATATTTAGTCGGTAAATTAACATTTTTGGTAATAAACTTAGTAATCTAGAGTGATCCTTCAATTGGAAACTTCTAAGAACGAGTGTTGTCCACTCCCAGACTAAGCATGAAGTAAAATTTCGAGTTCAGAAAAGCCCCGCGTAGAAAATTTTCACGGGGCTTTTCTAAACTCGAAATTTTACTTCATGCGCCACGCGTATAAAACACTGATTTCAAGTGAAGTTAAAAATATACTATTAAGGTTGGAAATTTTTCGTGCTTAAGTAACCAAATATGTATTCACAAATATTTGAATTATTCGAAAATTTAAATATTTATATTCAAATATGAATAATTTAGTGATTTAAATATTCATGTTAGAATATTTAACTATTTGAATTAATCGAATTTGAATCCCAGCCTTAATAGCGATGATTCGAATCTTTTTATAAGAATTCGAATCCTTTTTATAAGGATTCGAATCATCTACGTCTGGATTCGAATACGAATCCTTTTAAAAAAATGTAACGAATCCGGATCACGAATCCGTTTTCACTAAAGTATTCGAATACCTCTTTTGAATCCTCTAAAAGGATTCGAATCCGGGAATCGAATCCTGAATGATTCGAATCCTGCCCAGCTCTGTAAGATAATAAAAACAATAGCGGTCTGTTGAAACAAGCTAGATTCTTACGAAAATTATAACCTATTCAGGGTTGATTATCAATTACGGTTTTGATTTTTTCCAAAAAATAATTCATTTAATACTCAATTTAAAAATACTGTACACTCGCGGGATTATAAATTTAAAGTTAAGGTGTTTAATCAATCTAATCTCGAAATGGAAGTCTAGAAAAAAACACATGGTCAAGATCGAGTGAAACGCATTGATTTAATTGTTTAACAGGCAACCTAATACCGATAACAAGGCCGTAGCCGTAGGGGGGCGGATATGGGGGTTCAAACCCCCTTTGAAATTGTTTAAATGTTCAATTTTTGTATGTAACCATTATAACCCCCTCCGATTTTTTTTTCTGGCTACGGCCTTGACCGATGATGTGTATTGGGTTGCCACTGTCAAATTAAATTGGTAATGATTATTTTACTGCAACTACATTTTCATCATTTTCTCTTAGTTTCTTGTGATTTTTTAGATTATTGTATTTTTTGAGATGAAGTTGTAAATATCGTGGATAGTAACTACTATAATCGACAACATCAGTATTTGTATTATTATTTACCATATTTCACGATTGTATATGCTGAATATATACAGCATATACAGGGTGTCCTATATTGATAGTATGGATAACTTTATTATTATTAATGATAGAGGCTCGGTTAAATGGGCAACGTCGTGTAGTTGTATGTGGTTATTTAAATCCCATTAAGAAACAATACAGATTTTGTACACCTTCAAAGTAATTGAGAGAAAACGCAAATAGGCGATTTTCGAAAATACCCAATATCTTTCTTATTTGTAATTTTATTCAAAATCTGTAATAACACTGTCAAAGTAATTGGTAAAGCACAACAGATAGTAATCGATTTTTAATTAATTTGGCGATTCGTTTTTGTTATATTATTATTAACCTTTGTTTTTCAAATGGTAACAAGGTGATATCAAGGGGAGCTAATGCTGATAGGAGAACTGGAATTCGAGTAGAAAAGGAGAGACTATGGTCAGGATGTGTGTGTAAGAGTAAGACAGACGACTATAAGAGTAAGAGTAAGACAGACGACTATATACACCAATTACCGGTCTCGCTTCTGGATGCAGCATCCAAACGCGGTTACCAAATTTTATATAGAGACTAGCTAACTGGATATATATGAACTGTGCTAATACCCGACTCATTGAACTGCATTTTTTTGCACTGATATCAATGATGTGTAACACCTGTACATTTTTTTTATTATTGTTTTAAAACAATTCAGTTGTTACTTTAGTTGCTAACACACATATGATACCTTATTTGAAAAAATATTACTATCGATTGGTTATTTGTTTTGTCAAATGCTCTTTTTGATTAGGTAAAGTGTTCGTTGCCATGGTTACATACCATAAACAATTAAATAGGTGAAAAACTGCATGAGTGGTACACCGTTAAAATCAGCGTTGAAAATACAATTCAATGTTGTGCATATCACCATATGTTCCCATTTGAAAAACAAAAGTTGATATTTATAAAACAAAAACGAATCGCCAGATAAACTAAAATGGATCACCAACGTTTTTACAGATTTCAAAAATACTCACTAATAATGTAGATATAGATAGATGATTTTAAAAAATCGTGATTTTCAGTTTTTCCACAACAACCTAAAAGTTTTCTAATTTTTAAGAATTTTTTCAGTGGAATCTAAATCAGCACATAAAACTACACAACTTTGCCCATTTAACCGAATTTCTATCAATAATAAGAACAAAGTTATACCCATACTCCCCTACTCAAAATAGGACACCATGTATGTATTCTTTTTTTAAATTTTATTGGCCAACCAGACTTGGGATTTATTTTTCTTAGGTTCTTTGATTATTTGGGTGTCCCTACTGTTTGTTATGTAATGACCTTGATATATAATTGCCATGTTGTAATTGGTTAATTATTTGATAGAAAATTGGTAATAAAATGTCGAAAGTAATGTTCCGCCACTTAATTAATCTTTATGATAGGGTAATTAAGTATACCATGCAACCATGTGGAAAACATATCCTCACATTTATTTTCAAGGCAAATGTCAGAATTACAACCAAAGTATCCAACCAAATATCCAATATTATAAAAAAATAGATCTGGTTGGTCAATAAAAAAAAAACGAATATATAACGTTAGATCAAACATAAGCAGTGTATTTTAACTTGAAATAAAACACTTTTAACCTTTCTTTACAAATTTATTATTTACCAGATGTACATTTCGGAAACAAAGTGACCATTATCAATGGTTTGATACTGATTACAAAATGAATTTTGACAATATGCACCCCCACTATTAACTAAAATGGTAGGGATAGGTAAAGGTTATTAGCGGAAAACATTATTAAGATAAACATGTAGCTCAAATGAGGTTACAACGATATTAGTTGAAACAAAAACAAATTAGGGTGGATTAACAAATTCTAATAATATATTATCTAAAGGACTTAAATCAAAATTTAACAGTTTGTTTTTGTTTTTTTTATCTCTATAGCCTCTAACATATTTAATTGACAATGTGCTAATTGTTTTAATAATTGTACTTTATCTAAAGTGAATGTATGCCCTGTTTCTATTGCGTGGTTAGCCACCGCTGATTTGTCTGAATTTTGATATCTGATATGTGCAGTATGTTCTTTAAATCTTGTGTTACGTTGCGTTTGTCCAATGTACATTTTTTGCAATTACATCAATTGCTGGAATAATACCTGATTGTTCCATGTCATCTAATCGATCAAAAGTGTATTTTAAACTTCTCGATATTTTAGTGTTTTATACGCCTGGCTCATGAAGTAGAATTTCGAGTTTAGGAAAGCCTCAAAAATTGGATTGGTCGCTCCGCTTCGCTACGCGACTAAGCCAAATTTGTAGGCCTTTCTAAAAAAAATACTTTATGCTTAATCAAGAAGTTGATAAAAACACTCGTTAGAAACTTCAAATTTAACGCTTTTATAAAATCAACGAATACCTTAAAATAAACCGCGTACACATCGGGATAAGTATACATACAAGAAAAATTCCCCCAGTTATATTGAATTGAGAATCCAATATCTCAACAAACACAAAACTGTTTAAATAGCAAACGTACCAATAAATCAAACCAACGAATCAAGTTAAAGATAAATCAAAATAGAGATACCAATTATTATAGTCCACCTTCTCACACATGGTAGTTCGTTCGGAGGGATATAGCGTGGCAATGAATAATTAATTCATTACAGAATTAAATTAATTCCATAAAAATGTTTGTATGCACCGATTTGGATTCATGAGGCAATAAAATGCAACACGCGCTGTCTTCGCGCCACTTCTAACGCCTCGATTTGCATAATAGCATTTTATAATCGTGGTTCAAGTGTAATAGATTATGAATGTTATTACCGCAATGATTTACATTTGCATAAAACTCGATAAATACTTTACGATTCGTGTAAATCAATTCGCGCGTAATTGATATTAGTGGAACGAATGTGGAAAGGATAGGTGATGTGTTAAATTGGTTTGGTTATTCGTACTAACGGGAAATTCAGTGCGCATATTTTTTATTTTTTTCGGAATATTATTATTCATATTTTGTATTAATTATCAAGAACAAATTGTGTATAAGACCAAGCTTAAAATCGAGCTGAGTAGGATTTTGTGGAATCTTACCTAAGTGTTATTTAACGACGAAATTCATATATTTTTTTCTTACGGCAAGAAAGACTTGCCTTCGTGCAACAAAATGGGACAAAAACTCTCTGTTTATGTGGAATTTAATTTTCCTTACAAATAGTCATAAACTACAATTGAATCCAATTCTTTAACAGGTTGGATTAAAGATTTATTTATATTTTACGTCAGTTATGTTAATTCCTTTTAATTCATTCATATGAATGAACATCACCGCACAATAAAAAAAAACTAAATCGTGAAAGACCATTTCCAGTTGTTTATTTCAACATTGTCTGGATATCCCTCCGAGAAATCGCCCCGAAGTGATCCGAATGCCATTTCTCAAAAGTATTTATAAA
Organism: Philonthus cognatus; assembly: GCA_932526585.2. Taxonomy (NCBI): domain Eukaryota; kingdom Metazoa; phylum Arthropoda; class Insecta; order Coleoptera; family Staphylinidae; genus Philonthus; species Philonthus cognatus. The sequence goes on from OW052243.1 coordinate 32,143,317, forward strand.
TGCGAGAAATATTAATAAATCTATTTTTGTGGTCGCTTATGGAAATCGTGAAGCGCCTTCATCCTACATTCTCTTCTGCCCGTCCGTCGCTCGGTGCAACCTCTCAACTACTACGAAAATTAATTGTGAAAGATTGTAAATCACTTTCGGTCAACTGTCAGACCGCCGGTCATATGTGTGTGCATATGTACCTACAAGAAACACATACATACAGAGTGCGTTATATGTTATATTAAAAAATACGACCGTAAATTCCGCGCGTCTAATAAATTTATATAAATTGGAAAATGTAAATCTCACGCGACCATGTTTTAATTAATTTATATATATATATATATATATATATATATATATATATATATAAACAGCGTTGATTAATATTCATTTTTCAAAAAATATTAATATGAATTGATTCAGAAACAATACCACTATTATATCTTGAACTCTACAATCCATCAAGTTTTATTGAACGCGTATGCATGAGCGTAGCCAGGATTTTCACCACGAAGCATAAATATATGTCAAATTTGGTTTAAACCTCAAGAATTGTCGAAACTAGTATTTCATTTTCAACATAGGTCGAAGCAGAACGCCTAGCAAATCCAAATTTTCACTGACCACTGACTCACTGATTTAATGTGATGTTCGAAATGTATATTACCTACTTACGTTTAGATTTAATAGCAAGCTTGCCTTAATATTATGTTTGATAGTCCATACTATGTCACATTTTGAAAAGTTTGTTTTGAGAAACACATTTTTTGTCATTTCAAAATCACATAGTAAAATGATGAAAATATCACTTACATAAATTTTGTTCATATCTGAAAATCTGTGATTCATCATAAATGCATATCCAAATGTTAGGCTTCATTTTATTTACTCGCTATGTTTATAATAAGAGGAACTATGTTCTTCAATTATCCTAGCAAAAATGGCCCGTGTTGAAAATGGTCGATGTTTGTTGTGTTATCGCCATAATTTCAGATATAACGCAACAAATATCGATCATTGTCCAATTATCAGTGCAAACAGGTATTATCATATGGAGCAGGCATTGTTTGATGAATGTTTAATTACGAGTTATGTTAATGGTGGAAATCGCAACGAGGGGTGCGGGGAAAGGGAGAGAATTTGAAATGAAGTAGTAAATAGAATTGTGCCGCGCGCTGAATCCATCAGAGTCCCGATCGATTATTAATGAAGAACGAAATTGGATTCAGAGTAAATACGTTTGCGGATAATTCAACGCAAATATAAATGTGATTAGTTCAAAAATGTCAAAGCGAGAGCCATTTTGTGTGCAAAAAGAGGAAGAGAGAAAGAGGCAGTATTCGCCTATTTGGATTTGCGCCATTTCTGCGTGCGTGTGCGTATCACGTGAAATTGCAATTGTTTGATGTCTGTTTAGTGTTTGCAGATGACAAGATTAAAATCTCTTTATGTGGAAGTGTGAAATTATCCAATATATTTTTAAGGATTGCTTATATTTGTTATTAATAATTTCAGAGATCGTCAAGACATTTATATTAAGAACAATGCAATAGTGTGGTATGTTTCCCTAAAATATTTTATTCTAAGAACAGTCTTTGCACAACTGGGCATATACAGGTTACAATAATGTTGCATTAACGTATTACGTTATAATAATAATAATGTATTCATGTGAATGCTATTTCTACACAATTTAAACCAGTAATATGTTTTCCTGGTCTTTCGATCTCTATATTGAAAAGAACTAGAATTCAAATGTATAAAACTACCAGTAAATCAATGCGCACCTAATGAAATTAAAACAATTGTAATTGTAACAATTATTTTATCTTTACCAGCATTTGAAAAGCGGCATCCTGCTTAGCGATTGTCTTCGTATTGCCCAGCTGTTGGTGCAGAGGTTCTAGTACCTATAGACAATCAAGAACTCGTTCACCTTCTTCCTGGTCACCGTATAGACCGAATATGGTGGTTGTTCTTGGAGCAGTACTGGTCGTAACGTGTCGGGGGTACTGATTTACCTCGGATGTAACCTATTCGAGGGCTCCGTTCGGTCTATGTAACGCAAGCCGAGCGTATACAATTTTAGAATTTCTGACATTTTGTCAGATTCACGTGTAGCAGCTCGTACACAACGGCGCATAGTGTAATGGTGTAACAATCAGTTAAATATAGGTGTATTTTAACACAGAAACTATTCTAGATCTAATAGTTTCTATGGTAATGGCCACGTTATAAAAAAAATCCCATATAATGTATTACATTTAGGGTCAGTTACATCAAACCCGTTGAACTGGTTCAACTTTGAACTTTAGTTTAAAGTAATAGAACAATTAGACCTGTCATCTTGAACTCGAATTCAGCTTGAACTTAAGTTCAACGTTTTTGGTGCAACTGGGCCTTACTAATCACTGAAGGACCCACAAAATTAAGATTTTAGAGCTACCGGGATGCCTTGTTATCATTATCACATTACCAATATTTCATATTTCTATTCAATCCACCCCACAGGATGATATCATGACCATTAAAAATGCAGGGTTAAATATGGGCATATATAAAAAAAGAAACCTACGGCTGTAAAAAAAGTCAGCGAAGGTTGTAACTGACCTTTTTGTGGTAATTTTGCAAGATTCCATTCAACATCGGCGCTCGGTCGTAAATTCCTCAATTAACATTTACAGACCAAATCTAATCTATGGATTAAAACACCGGAGCCTTCATTGCGAATCCATGAAATTACTGGCGCCTACTATTTCTTAATTAGGCGCAATTATCCAATTAAACCACTCAATACAAAAAAAAAAGCTGCACAGTAATTTAAAACTGTTTTTACAAGATCACTTTATTACCGATTGACATCCACTCTAATGCTGCGTTCACACGAGAGAGTAACTTGCGATAGTACTTCTAAGAATAACTTGCGCCAACTATTACTTTTAAACAAATAATTTAGCAATTTACTATCTGCAATTACTATCTAGAGTAGATCTTTTGATAGTACCGTGCGATAATTTAAAACATGGTTTAGAGTAGGCTTTGAATTTTAAATTAGATTGGCACTACTGACTGTTAACACATAGTTTACCATAACCTCAAATTTATTCCATCATTCAATTAACATTTTGGCCAACCGCACAAAAAATCTCGCCTATTTAAATCATAATTTAAAAAATCATACGGTACTTGTAAACACGTTTACACGAGATTTGTTCTGTTTATCATGTCGTAGAGAGCAGAGAGTAGACGATAGTAAATATGTCGAACTGAAGAAAACTTGCGACACCAATAATTGTCTCAGTTTGTATCAGCTATTATTTATTAGATATTTGAGAGCATAGAAATACTCTTAAGAGCTGTTATAACCCTATAACAGCTCTTGAGAGTATTTTCTTATTTTTTCTACATTCTTGATTTTCCTGTGTTTGCAAACTTATCTGCTATTTCTTGAAAGATATAATTAAGATTTTTTTAGGTATATTACATTACAAAAAAAATATTGGAGAAGAAAAAAACACATTATAGCAGAACGATTTTTTTTTCCGGTTGCGAAATTCGACATTGAACATTCTACTTTTGCGAATGATACCACAATTTCTTTAATTTTTGTCGAATTGCTGCATCATCCTAGATTGCAGAAGTATGGGAAAATGATTATCATTACAGGTTTAACGAGGATGGCGTCTGTGGTCGAAAGGAAAGGAGAGGAAAAAAACACATCCCATTTCATATTCAAACGTCTTATAAATATTCAATGAAGTGTAGCGTTTATCAAGAGGGCGGCAGAACTTTTACTATGTAAATGCTATGTTTGTAGTATAGACCATTTTTAACAATACCTTGTCTCAACGAATATACGGAATTTATATTTAGTACTGGGTGATTTTTTCACCATTCATTTTCGCAAATACTTAGTTTGTTCAATAATAAACTTTTGTGATACCGCTTTTTCGTGTGTTCTAACTAATTTTATATTTTTCCTTCAAAGAATTTAATTCTGGTGAGTTATTTACAAAAAATGTTTTTTTTTAAGTATACTTATCCCGATGTATGGGCATTTTTTTTTTATTAAAGCGTTTAATTTGAAGTAAAATTTCGAATTTATGAAAGCCTGAAGCGCTATAAGTATAAAACACTAAAATATTGTAGAGTTAAAAAAATACTGCAAATTATTATGGTAAAATAATGAAACCGTAATGGTAAAATCAACTTTTAAATTGTTAATTTTTAGGTTTATTTTTTTATAAAACAGATCTAACCAGCAGCAAACATACAGGGAATTTTTTTTTAAGTATACAAATTTCAATTATATGCTGTAAATCATCAGTTATTTTTTAAGAGTTCAATTTGAAGCTTCAAACGAGTGTTTTCCACTCCCAGGTTAAGCATGAAGTAAAATTTCGAGTTTAGAAAAGCCTGAAAATTTGGTTTGGTCGCTCCGCGAAGCGGAGCGGCCAAACTAAATTTTCAGGCTTTTCTAAACTCGAAATTTTACTTCATGCGCCACGCATATAAGACGCTGATTTCAAGTGAAGTTCACTTGTTCATAACATTTCAGTGTTTTCAGCCTTTAATACGCGTGGCGCATGAAGTAAAATTTCGAGTTTAGAAAAGCCTGAAAATTTGGTTTGGTCGCTCCGCGCTTCGCGCTACGCGACCAAACCAAATTTTCAGGTTTTTCTAAACTCGAAATTTTACTTCATGCTTAACCTGGGAGTGGAAAACACTCGTTTAAAGATTGAAATTGAACTCTTTCACAAAAAACGTACGCATATGTATACTTAAAAGAAAAATACCCTGTATATCTGAAATTACAAATAGATAAAGATTTTCAAGAATCTCATAAACTATCATTCAAATAAGTCCACGCCAATGTACGAGTAGCATCCATAAAACCATACTCAACCCCCAATTTGCGTAATACCCTACCATAAAAAATGTGTATTTTGTGTGATTTTTTCACCATTCATTTTCGCTAATACCTAGTTTGTTCAATAATAAACTTTTGTGATACCGCTTTTTCATGTGTTCTAACTAATTTTATATTTTTCCTTCAAAGAATTTAATCCTGGTGAGTTATTTACAAAAAATGTTTTTTTTAAGTATACTTATCCCGATGTATGGGCATTTTTTTTTTATTAAAGCGTTTAATTTGAAGTGAAATTTCGAATTTATAAATGCCTGAAAATTTGGATTTGTCGGCGAGCTTTACTCCCGAAGCGCCATAAGTATAAAACACTAAAATATTGTAGAGTTAAAAAAATACTGTAAATTATTATGGTAAAATAATGAAACCGTACTGGTAAAATCAACTTTTAAATTGTTAATTTTTAGGTTTTTTTTTATAAAACAGATCTAACCAGCAGCAAACATACAGGGAATTTTATTTTAAGTATACAAATTTCAATTATATGCTGTAAATCATCAGTTATTTTTTAAAAGTTCAATTTGAAGCTTCAAACGAGTGTTTTCCACTCCCAGGTTAAGCATGAAGTAAAATTTCGAGTTTAGAAAAGCCTGAAAATTTGGTTTGGTCGCTCCGCGAAGCGGAGCGGCCAAACTAAATTTCCAGGCTTTTCTAAACTCGAAATTTTACTTCATGCGCCACGATTATAAGACGCTGATTTCAAGTGAAGTTCACTTGTTCATAACATTTCAGTGTTTTCAGCCTTTAATACGCGTGGCGCATGAAGTAAAATTTCGAGTTTAGAAAAGCCTGAAAATTTGGTTTGGTCGCTCCGCGCTACGCGACCAAACCAAATTTTCAGGCTTTTCTAAACTCGAAATTTTACTTCATGCTTAACCTGGGAGTGGAAAACACTCGTTTAAAGATTGAAATTGAACTCTTTCACAAAAAGCGTACGCATATGTATACTTAAAAGAAAAATTCCCTGTATATCTGAAATTACAAATAGATAAAGATTTTCAAGAATCTCATAAACTATCAATTCAAATAAGTCCACGCCAATGTAGCATCCATAAAACCATACTCAACCCCCAATTTGCGTAATACCCTACCATAAAAAATGTGTATCACTGAACTTTTCCAGATAATAACCGCTTTCAATACCAAAGCTCTACTGTACAATTTCATCAAAGTTCGTTTTTATTCTCCTTTATTTGTGGACATGATTACGGTATGTACGTACAATTAAGTGTGATTTCAGAGAGTGGCCTTCTCGTCTAAAAGAAATTCTAGGTAATTTCGACGAACCCTTCTTCTTCTTCTGGTACTCACTGATGATACTTAATGGCCAATAGATAATTATTTTCGGACGTGAGCCCACATCGATCGAATGAAGCCAATAAATCTGTGTGTGTGATGGACCGAAAGTGCCGTAGACACCACAGACATTCTGCGTCCTTATCATTATATTATTTCCAAAATTGCACACCGATTTTGGTAATTTGATAATTTCGATAAACGTCGCGTTCGATTTTGGACGAGTAAAAAAAGCACCGGACGTGTTTTTATCGGGGTCGTATTAAACAATTTGCTACGAATTATTTTTGCTATCCTTATATTAAAAAAAAGCAGGTTTCTAAAAATGTATACGGGAGTCTTCAATCTTTAAAAGCATCTTTTCGTTTGTGGAAATGTACACTTGATTTATTATACTTTTTTAATATGAAACTCCATTTTAATTTCAATCATGACTGATTCGTGTACACGATAATTTACTCTAATTATATAACTTATCACAAATTTAGCGAATAGTAATTAAGAATTTTACTTAGTTACCCGATATAGATAAGCGGATATACTTCGATTTTTCGATGGGTCCAACAAAGCAAAAATAATGGATAATAATTTAAATCTAGAGCCAACTGTCATAGCAAGAAAGTTTTGTATTTGTCAACAAACGTCAATTAAAATGAATCGCTTCGAAAAAGCTTTAGGTTTAGAAATAAGCGAAACATTTGAATCTTTAACGTCTGGAAACACGGTAAAAATGCACAAAAATATTTGGAAGCAGTTTTTGGCATTTTGTGAAGAGCAAAACGAACTTCCTGACCAAACTTCGGACGAACACTTAGCAGGTATTTATTATATAATCGTCACGAATACCACTCGAGCAATCGAAAATAATGAGTATTTTTTACTCGTAACTCGACATAATCCTTAAAAAACCACTCGAGCTACGCTCTCGTGGTTTTTCGCAGATTACGTCTCGTTACTCGTAAAATAATCGATTATTTTTAATGCTCTTGTGATATTATAACTAAATATATTTTCAATAAAAAATTGACAAATCTTTCCTTCAACTTTATACTTTAAGAAGCGATAAACAACCATCACCTACATCAATCTAACTGATTGGGCGAACAAGCATGCATCCAGGTGTGCATGTGTGCGCATTTTTCGTAAATCACGCGATAGCTGATGAATTCGTAATTAGACGCGATTAATTGAGAGAAGAAGAAGTGTTGTATGTGTGTTTGTTTGTGGGTGTATGGTAGTGTGAAGAAGGTATCCCAGCGAGGGTCGTACCTAAGGCTAGAGCCGTAAGTATAATGGCTTGTTTCCCAGCGGGTCGGGTACTAATTGGGGTTCGCGGTACCGGACCTCATGCGGTCCACTATCTCGAGGTAATTGGTCGTCGTGGATGTGGCCCCAAAGGAACAAACAAGAACCGGTGTTGTTATTGATAGATCGTACCCATCTGTACGATAAAAAAAATTACACCCAAATGTAAAAATAAAACGATCGTGGGTAGTACATAATTGTTGACATCCAATTTTGATACTTTGTAGTTTTCGAAAACAACTTGTTTATGATGTGTGTGTCATTGATGGGTTAATTTGACTGTAATGTGTGTGCCTTTGATTACATCTTTAATAAGCAAACAGAAAGATTTAACAATGTATACAGTAGTTCTAGGATAGATAAAAGACTGTATGATGTGTTTTATTTTCAATTTTAGGACAGAAAGGTATGCAACAACTTAAACGAAAAACATCTAAAGTTCCTTCTTTCTGAGATAATAATGCATGTAAATAAATCCATTTTTTAAATATCATGAAAATGTGATAGTTAATTATATTTCTTATTTACCTTTACAATCAGAATACTTTTATTTAAAAAGAATAATTCTCTGTATAAGTATATTTTTAAACTAAAAGCAATTAGGATATATTTCAAATGTTTCATTATATCTGTGTGTGCAATTTACTGCGTGTTTTGTAATGCGATTCCAGTCAAGCTTAAAAATAATTTACTTACCAAGATTTGCGTGAAATAACTACATGTTTTATTGCCTAAGGTAATAGCATTTACAATTTAAAGTACCTATTAGTGTTCGATACAATCGATATTTTACTATAATAAGATAAGCTATATGGAAACAAACATATGAGTTGTTCAATAGAAGCACGTTTGATCCAGATATGGGTGACTTCGTCGTCGCCATTTATGTTTTATTGTTTGTTTAAGTACTAGTGACGTATTTATAAAAAATGCATTTAGCTCTTTTTTAAGCATTGTTATTGAGTTACAAAATTAAATCGATGATCTAAAATCCGTCCAAAAATAATATGCGTGCTGTAATTCAGTTTTTGGCAGGAATACTAATGGTGACCTTATTTTTTGATTACGGGGTATGTGCTCTTCGATTTTAAAGAACCTGGTCTGAACTTTAGCGTTAAGCTGTATTCAGATACCTTGAAACGATTATGGGTCAGCATCAAGAAACTTTTCGGGCTGCTCACAAATTTTGTCGTGATGTCATGATAATGCTTGACCCCATCTAGCCCATACTAGAGATGGACGAAACGGCTCTTTTTAGTGAGTTGGTTCACTAGATCTGACTCATTTTAAAGAGCTGGTTCAGTGAGCCAACTGAAAAGAGGTACATGACTCAGTTACGAGTTAGCGATCCGCAGAAAGTTCTGACTCTTAGAAATCCATCTGATTCGCCAACTCATTAAATTGAGCAACACGGTGATTAATTATTTCGTTTATACAATTTTTGCAATAATTTAATCATTATTTATATAAAAACGTAAGAGTGAATATTTAATCAAAATTATAGTAAACGCGTATTCATTTCGTGCGATTACACTTCAAGTGTGTTTAAATATATTGAATACGTGTGCGCGCCTATGAAAGCACTCGGAGTTAGATCCCGATGAGTGAGCTAGCTCAGTCGGATTCAATGGATTTAAGCGCTCCGTAAAAAGAGCTGGTTCAGTTGAATTCAAGAGCCACCATGAATCATCGCGATCCAACTCTAAACCGCGGAGTTGGATCCTGATGAGTGAGCTAGCTCAGTGAGATTCGACGGATTCAAGCGAAAATGGATGGAAATACAAAATCCTGTGGCCAACAAAGGTACCGACCGCGTGTAAATTAAATAAAATCGAAAAAATTGAAACAAATAGAAATTTATTTATTTAATTATTGCAATTCTTAAAGTTATAATTATAAAATTAAATTTTTATGAATCAAAAATTCCACAAGAGTCGATAAATGTAGTAAAATTTAATGATTTTCGTAAATATGTTCGCGAAAACAACCCGTCACGCAGTTAAAATTTATCGGAAAGTCCTAATAATTGAGATCATCGAAAACATTGACAAAATCAATTAAATCAGAGTTGTATACGCGTGGCGCATGAAGTAAAATTTCGAGTTTAGAAAAGCCTAATTTGGATTGGTCGCTCCGCTTCGCTACGCGACCAATCCAAATTTTCAGGCTTTTCTAAACTCGAAATTTTACTTCATGCTTAGTCTGGGAGTCGAAAATACTCGTTTAAAGCTTCAAATTGAACTTAAAAAAAAACAACGAATATCTAAAGATATACAGCATATACGCTGGAATTAGAATACGTATACTTAAAAGAAAAACTCCCTGTATCAATAATTGAACTACTAAAATTTAATGTTTTATTTTTTAATATTTGTAAGAGTAATAGATATTATGGTGATTTTCATGAAATCCAATTCTATACAATCCAGTATATTTATTTCCAAATGAAAGTAATGATACTTTCACGAGCGAGTCAAATTTAGTCAATATAATTATACAAAAGTATAGCAAAAAATAGTAAATAGACAAACTGATAAAAATACAACAAAGACAAAAATTATATTTAAAAAATATTCGTTTTTTATGTCCATTTTGTTGATTTCTTCAATTTTAAATAATTTTCCAATGATCAACTGATTTGTTAATGTAACTTGACACTCTGAAAATAAAGATTTATTCTATTCTATTCTAAAATTTTTCTGACTAATGATTTCTATCGTTTTCTTAGGATTTTCGTAGGAAAAACAGAATAAGTACCAAGTTTTTCATACATTTTTGATGATTTCAGTTAAATATTCCTATTTTAACCAATCTCTGTGATTTTTATGTTTTCGTTAATTGGCTAGCATATCATTATGAATGTACTGTGTGAATATATAACTTATGTATAATAAAAGGCCTTAAACTCGAGATAAAAAGATGGAAATGAAATGTCTTGAAAAAATTAAGTTACCCTACTTTAACTCGCGTTTTATTCGGGTATATTTAATTCAATTTAATTATTTCCAAATAGAATGATACATTTATGAATGAGTCATCTTTAGTTTAGTATTTTATAGTTATACAAATGTATAGGAAAATATTAAAAAGTAGTAGCATCACAAAGCATCACAAACATAAATATATAAGAACAATTAACATTTAACAAAAATTGAGGCAGTTAAAAGAAGGTTACATAGAGGATGTGTGGATAGATAATGGATAAATAGATGATGTGTGTGTTTTTTAACTTAACACTAAATCAGTGAAAAATTTGGATTTGCCGGGGCGCTACTCGCTTCGCTCGCGCGCCCCAGCAAATCCAAATTTTCCAGCTTTTCTAAACTTGAAATTTTACTATATGCTTAACCAACGAGTGGACACACTCGTTAGGCGCTTTAAATTGACCGCTTTTAAAAAAAGCAATCATGAATGTCTTTATTTTATAGCGCATTCACTTGAACATCAAACGTGAGTCAATTTTAATAAATTTGAATGGTATTGAAATTTTAAATGATCACAATTTGAAAACTTTTTGAGACATTCTTATAAAATTGTGTGTGAATGTTAACAAAATATTGCTCTTTCAAAATATGTAAAAATCAAAATATACCCTATTATTAGTTTTTGCGTTATTTTCAGTTAATCGTCAATCGACAGACAATTTTGATAAATTTGAGTATTATACAAATTTTAAGAGATCACAACTTGGACATTTTTGTGATATTTTGATAAAGTTCTGTTTGAGTATTAATCAAATATTGTTCTTTTAAAATATGTAAAAATCAAAATATACCCCATTAATAGTTTTTGAGTTATTTGCACTTGAACGTCAAACAGGAGTCAAATTTGTTAAATTTGAGTGATATTGAAATTTCAAGAGATCATAACTTGGACACTATTTAAGATATTTGTATAAAACTTAATGTGCATAGCACTCAATTATTGTTCTCTTAAAATTTGTAAAAATCAAAATATACCCGAACAATGGTTTTTGAGTTATATTCACTTGAACGTGAAACGGGAGGCAATTTTGATTATTTTGAGTGATGTAGACATTTCAAGAGTTCATAACTTTGATATCATTTAAGATATTTTAATAAAACTTGGTGTGTATATCACACAATTGTTGGTCTTTCAAAATATGTGAAAATCAAAATATACCCCAATAATAGTTTTTGAGTTATTTTCACTTGATAGCGAAACGGAATTTAGGAATTTCAAGAGTTCATAACTTGGATACTATTTAAGATATCATTATAAAACTTTGTGTGCATATCACTCAATTATTGTTCTTTCACAATATGTAAAAATTAAAATATTCGCCATCGATAGTTTTTGAGTTATTTTCATTTGAACGTGAAACGAGTCAATCTTAATTATTTTGAGTCATATACAAATTTTAAGATCTCATAACTTGGATACTATTTAAGATAAAACTAGGTCTGCATGTCACTTAATTTTGAAAAAAAAAGTCATTTTGGGTTTCTCTAGTATGCAAATTACATAAATATCCATTGTAATTAAAAACTCTATTTAGGTTCAAATTTTAGAAAAAAATACGAAATATGTTTAGCACATTTATATTTAAATAAATATATTGAAAATCGGAGTCAGAATTATACGAAATTTCCAACTCCACGGCTATGATTTCCTTATCACAAAAATACTTAAATTCCGACCCCACAGTTTTGACTCTAACTCCGACTCAGAGTTTACAGCACTGGTTCGAACTGTTTCATCGTATTTTTTTTGTGAAAGAAAACTGCAGGTCTATAAAACATTTCAAGAAATGTTTTTATAAAAATATTCATTCGTGCTGAATACTAACAGAAAAGAGGCATTGACTTGATGTCGGTATTGCCTGTAACGACCGTAAAAACACATCCGTTTCACACCATACACGGACAAGACAGGGGCCCCTAAATAAATATTTATGTCAAATTCTCTTTTTATCTGCACTCAATAGTATCACTTCAACACTTACTAGAGAGAGGAAGACTGAAATAATAATAACCTAGAGAGAGAGTAAAACTAAGTTCTCCCTCTCCAATAATAATAATTCGGCACTTCCCAAAAGTCAAGTTGAAGAGGAGGAGGGCGAATATATTCTATTATTAGTTGGACAAACAGCTCTAATGCTTCCTCAAACACTCCAACACTTGCAACGTGAGTGTTTTCGCAAACTCTCAACATCGGGTCGTTGGATGTGGATGGATGGATATATACACACTCTGGCGGCGCCATCAATTTCACACCTGCCATTTCGGCACTTTACGATTTCCGCCATTTTCCACGCGTCGTAAAATTACACACTGGCAGACACCGTAAACACGACGAAAGACTCTATAAAGAGTCTATTGTTTAATTGATTTTCTCGTCGCAGTTGTTGCTGTTAAAGCCGTTTAGGGCGAGGTCAAGACGTGTCTAAAGCTTGTATTAGACGATACTATTTATTTGTACAAGAAAATAGTATACTATATCTATCATGGTGTAATACACAAAATATGACCAAACGCGATTCTTGTACAGTTTTGTATAATGGAAATAGGACATGCTCTGTTTGGTACACCATGATACAAAATAGTATACTATTTTCTTGTACAAGAAAATTGTGTCGTCTAATACAAGCTTACGTGTCTTCTTACGGTAAAAATTAATAAGAATTGTGCTTTATTTTATTAAAACAATATAACAAGTGATAATCCATACCTGGAATTCAATACCTCAAAAATCAGTTGACATAATTTTGTTCTACAGGGAATTTTTCTGTTAAGTATACATATTCCGATTTAAAATTTCTAACGAGTGTTTCCACTCATTGATTAGGCATGGAGTAAAATTTCGAGTTTATAAAAGCCTGAAATGTTCGATTGGTAGCGAAGCGAAAATTCTACTTCATGCCTCACGCGTATACAACACTGATTTATAGTGAAGTTGAAAATATACTGCTTAACCCTCCTAATTTGAAAAAAAAAAACACTAAATACTTGTAATGTTATTCACGATGACCATAATTAATAATCTGAAAATAATATTTGTAGAACCAAAAAGTAACTAACGTCCATACATACTCATCCCACTAAGATCACTTTAAATTACCATCAAAACTTTTTTATGGTTAAATTCGTCAAATGTGACATCATACTGAATATGATGAATATTTCTTTTCGTTTCTCTATTTTTGGACGTCCGCAGTATAAACAACCACGAAAAGTCATTGTTTTTCGGAAGATGTGAAACGTAAACTTTTCAGTATCCGTCTGCATAAATCAAAACCGTATAAGAGGAACATCGCTGAAGGGGCAAAGGCCGAAAAGTGTCCGTCAATCAACATTTCTGACATCGCACACACACATGTATTCATATATGGTGTGTGTGTAGTCAGTGTAGTCAGAAACATCCGTTATGACAGAAAGCCCGGGAGGTTCGGGGCATCAGACGCAGACAGACAGTGAAAGTAAAGTACCCCCTTTCTGTGGTTTTCACAAGAATTTCGTGGATTTTGAATTATTTAAAAATATGCGATGTGTTTAATCAATTCATAGTTGTATAAATAGGTGTGTGCGTTTTTTTAAAACTAATACCAGTTAGTATTATTTATACCACGCCTGTATGCAGTGTAACTTTAAATTCTATGTAATAAGGAAAAGCCCCATTTTGGGTCCCCTGCCTATCCTTTAAATGCTTAAATCAAGTTATTTGGGCCTTAAGCGCCCTCAAGGACTCTGGCCATCATTATAGATTTTAAGACTAAACGATTAAAATTACAAAGATATTCATGCAACAGTGTCGTTTTATATGATTATATTTTTTGAGATTTTAAGACTAAACGATAAACGGCAATAAGCAGCGCTTTAATGTTTATTACACGTACTTTCGTAACGTTGCTAAAATATTTGTATTTTAACAGCAAAAAGTTTACATTTAAAGGAACTAATAACTGATGGAGATAAAACCGCTACCGCACGAGTCGTTCACCGTCCTTTTCATCACTAATCTCTTTAACGTTTCGAGCACATAAAAAAGGCGCAAATTGTGCGCTCACTTCGAAAATTTTACATTTCTGCGAGGGCATAAACAGTCATCAACGTCGGGTTACGCCGATTGCGAACGGATCTCCTAAAAGCAGACGGCGATTCGCCGGGCCGTTAAACGGGAATTTACAAGGTGCGATTAAAATTTCATCTTTTGCGGAAAAATCCGTGAAAAAAATACAAGTGAATTTTATTGCCTTGCAGGAATTTAAAACTTCCTCGTGCGCGCGCGGCGTGCGTCGTCTCTTCAGAGGACGCAATCCTTCAAATTGGGAATTAGATTTGAGTTTTGCTTAAACACTGCACGCACATTTATTGTTATTTACACACAATTAATTGTTAATATTGTACTTTATTTAGAATATAATGTTTGGAATATAAAATTGTAATCAATACAAATACATGCATAATATTGATTGATAAGGCTGATAAATGTTGAAAGTTCATATTCACTTTTATATAAATAAAACAATTTAAACACTTTCAAATATATATTGTAATAACGCTACAATTGTTTCGCCACACTGTGGCTTCTTCATTTCTTCGCCTGAAGAAGCCACAGTGTGGCGAAACAATTGTAGCGTTATTACAATATATATTTGAAAGTGTTTAAATTGTATAAAAGTGAACATGCATAATATGCAAATATCAATCAATTTGAAATGTGAACAAAAGTGCAGAGAGATCGAAGAGAGCCGGATCAAGAACAAAACAGCTAAGGTGAAAATTGTTTATACAAAAGTTGTGTGTTTTTTCGTTGGCTACAACTTTTATTTAAGACATTTTTTTATTAAGCTAAGATGTTTCTACATTTTAAACTTCACTTGAAATCAGTGCATGAAGTAAAATTTCGAGTTTAGAAAAGCCTGCAAATTTTGCTCAGGGCTTTTCTAAACACGAAATTTTACTTCATGCTTAGTCTGGGAGTGGACGACACTCGTTCGTAAATGTTCGAATTATTATAAAGTTGTGTATTTTTTCGTTGTCTGCAACTTTTGTTTAAAGCTTTGTTTGATTGAATCGATAATAAAGCTACAGTTGGTGAGTGATTAGCAAAATACCGGGTGTAACACAAAACAGGATCAAACCCTTTAGTTTTTTTTATTAATTGAGATATCAATTTGGAATTTTCTACATTTATATTAAAAGCAATTTCCAGTTCAGAAGTGATTATGAAACTTTAATGGCACTTTCGGTTTTACCGGAAGTGACTTCAATTTGAAAATTTTAAATAGAACACCCTATATATTGTTTTTTTTTTTCTGGTACAGAATCTCATTTTACATACAATACAAATACATGCATAATATGCAAATATCAATCAATTTGAAATGTGAACAAAAATGCAGATCGAAGAGAGCCGGATCAAGAACAAAACAGCTAAGGTGAAAATTGTTTATACAAAAGTTGTGTGTTTTTTCGTTGGCTACAACTTTTATTTAAGATATTTTTTGATTGAGTTAAGATGTTTCTATATTTTAAACTTCACTTGGAATCGGTGTTTAATACACGTGGCGCATGAAGTAAAATTAAGAGTTAGGAAAAGCCCGCAAAATTTGTTTTCTGGTACAGAATCTCATTTTACACACAAATCAATTGTTTAAACAAAAAAAGTTGCAAGTGTCATTTTTTCTTTCAAAAAACAATAGCGCATCTAGCTAGGTTGCTGTGATCGCCCTAATTTATTTATTTATTTATTCATCAACGGGAAAATATATATATCTCCTAAGCTACAAACACAATGATAATTTACAAGTGGCGAAGTGAACATGTACACAATAAACTATTCCTTTAATAAGAACGCGCGTAGGTGTTTCAATGATCCACAAAAAATTTCAAAATTGATATTATTGCAATTAGCACAAGTCCTATTGATACCAAAATTAGGTAATTGGTTCTGTACATTTGTTCATAAAATGACTTACTGCTCCGACTTGGAACATGAAAGTTCACTAAACTTAAAAGATCTGAACAGATAATCACACCTGATATTAATTTGTGAATAAATATGACATCTGCATTTAAGCGTCATCGCTCGAGCGATTGCAAATTAATATATGACAGTATATGTGGATAAGTGCAATCAAGATTGAATTTAAAGGCAATGTTTTAAGGAACCTATGTTGCTCCGGAGACTTGGTTTATGTTTTGGAATGTATTTGGGGACCATACCAGTGAGCAATATTCGATATGCGGCCGAACGAGAGACACATACAGATTTACAAGCGTTCTTATATTAGAAAAATCTGTAAACTGTTTTCTAATAAAGCCTAACATTTAAAAGGCTTTCAAAGTTACAGTGTCTATATGGTTTGTGAAGCTCCAAGTGTTCGTAAAAGTAACACCAAGATCTCTTACAACATTAGAGTGTGCTAATGGTGTGTTATTAAGAGAGTATTTTCTGAGTCCCTTTAAACTCTTTTTTGAATAAGACAACAAAACATTTGGAAACATTCAGCTTCAATTTGTTCATAATACACCAACGACTTAACGCTTCCAGGTCGAATTGTAGCTTATGGCTAGAATAATTGTCCTTAATAGGCATGTACAGCTTTAAGTCGTCCGCAAAGAGAAGGCAATTGGAATATTTGAAACACTTTAAAATATCATTGATAAAAACATTAAATAGTAATAGACCAATATGTGATCCCTGCGGTACTACCGAAGTTACAGGTATGGGACGAGAAGTGAAGTTACTGATGCGGACTGTTTGTGTTCTGTTGCTGAGGTATGATTTAATCCAATCAAGCAAAGACCCATGTACACCAGCCCCTAAAAGTTTTTCGACCAAGATTTGATGGTCAACACTATCGAACGCTTTAGAAAAGTCGGTGTACACGGTATCAACCTCGTACCCCTCTTCCAGCGATGTAGTAATTGTTGCCCCAAAGATTAGTAAATTAGATAATTCTATCTTTTGTTTCGTATCATAGACGTGTACAAAACAAATATTACCAACTTTTGTTTCTTAATTTGGCCAACAGATGCCATTAAATTGTAATTCGATCGTTTTTTTTAAATATCTCAATTTTTTCAAATGACAACATGGCGGATCATTATGATTTGTTTAAATGTTAATATAAAACCTATTCAAATGTATTTATTTGAGACATGAAACTAGTGAATTAAGAAAAAATAGGTAAAATAATGAATTTTATTTATAATTGTTTTAATCAAGCAAGCTATAATTTATTTTTGTACAAATAACAAAAACAAAACAAACAGAAATTATAATAAATATTTGTATACGTCTATGACACAAAAAAAAAGATATTAGGGCGACCACAGCCACCTAGATGCAATTTTATTTTTTGAAAAAAGTATTTTTTTTTTTTAAAACAATTGATTTGTCTGTAAAATTAGATCCTTAATCTGAAAACCAACAAATATATAGGGCGTTTCATTAAAAACTTCAAAATTGGTGTCACTTCTGGTGCAAGCGGAAGTGCGATTAAAGTTTCCTGATAACCACCGAACTCCAAATTATTTTTAGTATAAATGTAGAAAGCTTCAAATTGATTTGTCAATTAATAAAATAACAAAAACCGCTATTTAGTTTTATTTTAATTCAACACTATTAATAAAATTACTGTTTCAATTAAACCAAATCACTCGTCTGTGTAAACAAACAAAACACAAACAAAACAACGTCAGGTGCCAGCCAGCGCCGGGCACCCAAAACGTTCCGCAGAGTGACCTATGACGTCACGCGTGACGTTCCTGCTCCCCATTGGTTTAAAGCTAGTTCGTGCAAGACATTTTTGGTGCCGGCGGTGCACTCGGCATCCATTTTGTTGTTTATGCCGGTTTAAACGACGCGAGTTTTAAATCGAACGAGTGTTTGCGTTTATCTCTGTGTAGTTTTGAATCGAATAATCGAACAATTGTTTGCGTTTTTCTCTGTGTAGTCTTAAATCGAATAATCCAACAAGTGTTTGCGTTTTTCTCCTCATAATTGTAAATAATTCACGTGAATTGTTTAGGGTGATTAGCGGGATGTTAGTGTGAACGGAATGTATAAATGGTGAGTGTTTTCTGATTAATCTAAACATTATTACTTTACTTTTTAATCCGTAATTAGTACACGGTGGACTATCAGAAATGTTACGCGCTTTAGTCCATTAAAACTAATAACGACTACTAAACAAAGTTCTAACAATCCGCCTGCATACTGGTGATTTATTATTATTTAATATGTGATTTAATACACACAGCGACATCTCTCGATTTATCGTAGAAGAATTAATTTTTGTTTGAATTTAAATTGTTGAATTTAATACACGCAGTGACATCTCTCGATTTATTGTTAAAGAATTAGTTCTTGTTCCATTTTAAACGTATACCAGTAGATATTATAAATATTTATTCCATGTGTATACCTTTTTTGTATCGGAATTGTTAATTGTTAATTCACCGGTGGGAATAAAAGCGAATTTTGAAATGAATTAGTGTGTGTAATTATTTATACTTATAAACACAATACTAGAAATAGACACACTTGAAAGTAGATATAATTATTTTATATTTTAAAAAATATATCCCCAATTGAAGATGTTTGTTCACGACAATTTTATGTGCATTAAAACACTTATTTTTATTTACCACGGCATTTTTTTTATTGTTTGGTTATTATTTATAACCTTTTTTGCTGTAGAAATTTATCTCCAACAGAAATTGATTATTTAAATCAATTCTGGTAGTGTTATTTGCCCTAAAGAAAGTTTTATTTGATTTTAAAATTTAGCTTGACATCAATATTTACTTAAAAAAGCATATACATCCATTTTTTCTATATAAAGCGTTCTATTTGGTAAAGTACGTAGCCGATTTAATTTATTCAAAAAGTACGTAATTTAGAATGTAAAGAGCTTCAATTTGATGTATAAATTTTTTTAACACTAAAAATATGTGCTTGGTACGAGCGCTCAAAGATATAATATAGTGTGTACATACATTTTCTGAAAATGTTTTAAGTCGAATACGTCTATAAAATATTTTTTTCTTGGTAAAATAAGTAGCACGCATTGTTTCTAATATTAGTAAGAGTAGCTGTAATTATTTTTAGAAGTTAGGTATGGAAAAAATCAAAATGTTTTTAAATTATTTTTTAAAAATTCTAAAAATAATCACAGCTACTCTTACTAATATTAGAAACAATGCGTGCTACTTATTTCACCAATAAAAAAATATTTTATAGACTTATTAGATGAAAATTATTATTTTTTAAAAAACCTAAAAAAAATTACAGATAATCTCTCTGATGTTAGAAATAACCTGAATAATGTGTTTCTTATAAAAAGACTTAAAAATCTAAAAAAATGCGCGAAAAAATTTAAAATTCCAACTTTGATCATCCTTCATAACGTCGTAGGCAGAAAAAAATTGGAGGGGGTTATAAAAATGTCGGGGGGGGGGGGGGGTTAATCAGTGATTCGAACCGTTGTTTATTTTTTGTTTCGGAAAAAATAACGATTTTTTACGGTTTTTAATTTTTCAAATGTTTTAATTTCATATTAAAAAATGGTGATGTGTCCATCATAGTACTTTCCCCCGTAAATTGCGTATTAAATCACTCTTTAAAGTTTGTAAAGAGGCTAATGAATCACCCTGTAGAAAATTGTGTTTGAAAGTTCCCGAAAAACGTTCTTCTTTTTATAACATATTACGAAGTGGTCCTCAATAACTAGATAAAACACACAACTTTTGAAATATCTCAAAAACTAAGAGTGCTATGACAAAAAGTAAGTGAACAATACATCTTCATTTTGTTATTATCTACAACTTTTATTTGAAAGATTTTTTTGTTTGATGAACATTTATTGAAAAAATCTGAAAAAACTGAAAAACGCTAAGAGTAAAGTACCACTTCCGGTTTTCCGATTTTCACCAAAAGCTTTTCAGCTCTTCCGATTGTAACAAAAAGCTTAAGTTTCAAGTTTCATCTCGATATCTTTAGCGGTTTTTGCGATACAGCGCACACAGACACACACACAGACAGACAGACAGACATTTTTCAAAAATGGTCTTATTCGACTCAGGGGACCTCAAAACGGATATTTCCGCTAAAATTTTTGATTCGAAAATTTTCACGAAAACAATACTTTCCCTTTGTATTACATACGGGGGAAAGTAAAAAAAAATTGATGTGTCCATCATAGCATAGATATGATGATTTAAATATTAGGAATATGGAAAACTGTCTCAAACTAAATTTGTTCTACTTATCGCCTTTACAAAATAAATATTTTTTAAATATTTTCGCTATATCTTAGTAAATATACGTCAAATCAGTGGTTTATACGCGTGGCGCATGAAGTAAAATTTCGAGTTTAGAAAAGCCCCGTGAAAATTTGTCTCGGGTCGCTGCGCGACCCTCGACAAATTTTCTACGCGGGGCTTTTCTAAACTCGAAATTTTACTTTATGCTCAGTCTGGGAGTGGAAGACACTCGTTCAATTTTCGTTAGATTTTCAACATATCGAGAATTTCATTAATTTGTAATATTTTCATGAAATGTTTAATATTTCGTCAATTTATACATTTTTCATCGAATTTTCAATATGTTTTATTCAAATTTAAAACAATTTTCAAAAATTAACTCTTTATTTATCAAATTCATCAATACACCGGGTGTAACACAAAACAGGATCACCCCGTTTAGTTTTTTTTATTAATTGATATATCAATTTGATTTTTTTTCCATTTATACTAAAAATAATTCGTAGTTTGATAGTTATTAGGAAACTTTAATATCACTTCCGGTCTTATCGGAAGTGACATCTATTTTGAAATTTTAAATAAAACACCCTATATATTTTTTGTTTTCGGATACAGGATCTCATTTTACATAAAAATCAATTTTTTGTTTCGGAGGTTGGTTTGAAAAATATGTTACTAGTAATTTTTTTTTATTTAAACAATTGATTTGAATGTAAAATACGATTCTGTATCCGAAAACAAAAAAATATATAGGGTGTTTGCATTTGCATTTATCAGCATTATTTCCAATTTGGTTTGAATTAACATGAAAACCAATCAGAATATTTCTTGAATAACTTTCTCATTTATCACTTGGTGAAACATTTTGAAATAATATTGAAGGATAAATTAAAAACACTTGGTTTGTTTCACTATTTGTTTCTATTTACTCGACTAGTTTCGCTTTTTTTCGGCATTATCAAGAGTGGATTACAGAGGAAACCGACCGGCTTTTATATAATCAGGTAATAAGGGATTTTGCAATTGGGGAATTCCAAATCTCCTCGTTGTCGTTGACGAGGTGTTTTCCGCATTTTATGGTTTTATTAATTTCTAAGCCCTCTCTGAGATTTAAAATTTGTCCCTTATTACCTGAACATAAAATCTTAAAATTATTGGTATCTATAAAATGATTATTGTTAGTACAGTGTTTAGAAATTCCTGTATTATGTTTATTATTTAATTGATTGATTTCTTATGTTCTTCTAATCGTGTATGAAATGATCGTCCCGTCTGTCCTATATATATTGCGTCACATTCACTACACTTAATTTCGTACACTCCGCACTTTTTAATACTGTGAAGGGTAAGGAGTTTAATATCATATGTACAAACCAAACTAATTTAGGGAAACTTCTAATAAACAATAAATCCCCCGTGGACAAAACAACAAAGTGCGGAGTGTACGAAATTAAGTGTAGTGAATGTGACGCAATATATATAGGACAGACGGGACGATCATTTCATACACGATTAAAGGAACATAAGAAATCAATTTTAAATAATAAACATAATACAGGAATTTCTAAACACTGTATTAACAATAATCATTTTATAGATACCATTTTTTTTCTTTTTTTTTTTTCTTTGTTTTATTGGCCTTGGTAACCATGACCATTAGCCATGAATCTATATTTTATTGTTTTAACTAATTCTATATCGAAATTACATCTAGGACGCCACAACACATTCACACTACAACCATGGACCCGGATGGAATCATTTATTATTCATAAATGATTCCACCGGACGGGACTCGAACCCGCGACCTCTGGGTCTGTGGGCAGGGTCTCTACCCACTCGGCCACCGAGGCCCCAAATAATTTTAAGATTTTATGTTCAGGTAATAAGGGACACATTTTAAATCTCAGAGGGGGCTTAGAAATTAATAAAGCCATAAAATGCGGAAAACACCTCGTCAACGACAACGAGGAGATTTGGAATTCCCCAATTGCAAAATCCCTTATTACCTGATTATATATAAGCCGGTCGGTTTCCTCTGTAATCCACTCTTGATAATGCCGTATAAAGCGAAACTAGTCGAGTAAATAGAAACAAATTGTGAAACAAACCAAGTGTTTTTAATTTATCCTTCAATATTATTCCAATCAGAATATTTCAATTGTCTCTTTTTCTTTTAAGTATACATATCCGATGCATACGTTGTATATTTTCAGGCATTCGTTGTTTCTAATTTGAAGCTTCTCTAAGTAAAATTTCCTAAAACTTCGAATTTAGCATAACCTAAAATGGTTTTATGTATACAGGGTGCGCTATAAAGACAATAGTTGATGCAATTTCCTTATTTTAAATGGATCGCCCTGTATATCATTCGGTTTTGATATAATTATTTAAAAAACTTTCGATCTAAGTCCTACGCTTTCGGAGTTATCCGCACATTTATGGATTATAATGACGATTGCGGTGGTTTCGCTAAACAGAAATATTTCCGAAACTGAATAAAATAAACAGTTGCGGTTTTCGGCATTTTCTTTAGAATAGAAAGGCGCTATCGGTTTCACTATAAATTCACTTCGTTTGAGTCAAGTGGCTGAAATTCGTTTAATAGAAAAATCTAATGATTTCTGGTAATTTTTAACATAAGACTATTAGAGAATGTCTGAAAATTTACATGAAAAAATCGTAACATGTATACCTAAAAGAAACATTCCTTGCATTTAGAACTCTTTTAAAATTTGCACATATAAATGGACAGATAATAAAGAGAACAGATATTCCTAAGCAAGGAATATTACCTGATCCTCCTATCCTACCTGATCCTCAGAGACACTTTATTAAATTGGTAGTAGATACAAATAATTTGAGGCGGTGATAGGTAAATACATTAGTAATCGTAATCTTTGTGAGTTAATTGAATTGTCATATTAATGTCAGATTTTCCTTCACAT
The DNA here is from genome assembly GCA_932526585.2 of Philonthus cognatus. Taxonomy (NCBI): domain Eukaryota; kingdom Metazoa; phylum Arthropoda; class Insecta; order Coleoptera; family Staphylinidae; genus Philonthus; species Philonthus cognatus. The sequence continues at coordinate 32,167,022 of OW052243.1, forward strand.
AACCTACAAATTAAAAGTTGATTTACAACATAACATGTGATAAATCTTGTTGTAACCTAAAACACACAACCTGCATCACACTACTAAATTCTTGAAATGTCAAATTTGATTGATCATATTGAAAAAACAGATTATAGAATATAATGTTTGGAATATAAAAATGTAACCAATACAAATACATGCATAATATGCAAATACCAATCAATTTGAAATGTAAACAAAAGTGCAGAGATATCGAAGTGAGCCGGATCGAGAGGGGGAAATGTAAATTTTAGTTGTTTTGATTTCTCCCAGGGTTAATACTTGACGATTGGCCGCTGATAGGCCATCGATGTGCGTGTGTAAGCAAATCGGGATTTAGAAGGGAAAAGGGATGATAATAGGAACACTCGCACACACACACGCACACAACCATCACATAAGGGAGATCAATAACGTTTCCGCGCTGCCGCTCGCGGTGCAGAATGTATCAAGCTGTAAAAACATCGGTCTTTTGTTATAAATTGTTACCCCGTGGTGCTCGTAAATATTATTCTAAGAGAGGGGATGGGGATTTTAAAGCCGCTATTTGATTCACCAGCAAACGAGTGTAAATTACTAAGGAAATTAAAAAATAAGTTAACATGTTTTTTAAAAATAAATCTAACAATCAAATATAAAATAAATAAATTTCGACTTTTGATTACGTAATTGGCAATCTCTGTGTCACACAAAGAAATAAATGAAAAATTTGTGTAAATATTTTTTAAATAATGAAATATGGGAAAAAATATTTCAGAGTGGGATGTCGTGGGACTTTTGACTTTTCCATATTTTATTGTTAATGTTCATTTTTATTTGATGTTATTAATGTTAAATTTAATGTTTGAATTAGAAACCATAAAACACGATATACTAAATGTTAGAATAACTTAATAACTAACTAATTTTATTCAAATTTGTTAACATAGTTGCAATATACTTACTTGTTGTTGATGATTCCATTTCACAAAATTAAAATATTTAAAAATTCAAACAAATGAGAAACTTTTAAAAATTGCGTTTTCTTCTGTTCGAAACAAGCAACAAGATGTTACGCACAGGACGCTTAAGACAGAATCATTTTTAAAGCAAGACAGTAGAAAGGGTCGATTCTAGATGTTCAGATACCAACACAACTATTTATGTAGTTCAAAGTCCCTAAATTAATACCTCGATTTAGGAACTTTTGGCCACGTTTTAGGGAATCGGGACCAGTGTGCGCCGTCCTGATTTAAATATCTAACGTATTAAGCTCGTAATTGGGGGCCCTAATATTGTGAGTCCCAGAGCTGGGGACGCCAATGTGAGTACATAAAAATTGTATTTAGGTCGCATCTTCATGTTATATGGTTGTAGCATAAGTTGTATAAAACTATAAAACAACTTTAGATCTTAATTATCGGCTAAGACTTTACATATTCCATGATATATTATGTAATCATCACTTCAGCTCCAACTTCCAACGAACGGTATCAAAATTGGTCTGACGCCAAAAATCTAAAAATATATTCTCTGCGTTAATCATCATTACAACTTACTTCATGTCATTCTTAATAATTATTAATACATACGAATAATTTAAGGGCCTTCATACCAACCTTTCTATCACCAATACATACAGAGAGTTTTATGTAACACCGAACATTTTCATAACGAGAATTTTTCTTTGAAGTATCCATATGCATACGATGCACATTTTCTGATGCTCGGTTTATTAAAAGAATTCAATTTGAAGCTTTAAGCGAGTGTTTCCCACTCCCAGGCTAAGCATGAAGTAAAATTTCGAGTTTAGAAAAGCCTGAAAATTTGGTTTGGTCGCGTAGCGCGAAGCGCGGAGCGGCCAAACCAAATTTTCAGGCTTTTCTAAACTCGAAATTTTACTTCATGCGCCACCGGTACAAAACGCTGATTCAACGTAAAGTTTAGCGGTGTGTTTTAAACTTCGTAATATGTCAGTGTTTTGTACCGGCGGCGCATGAAGTAAAATTTCGAGTTTAGAAAAGCCTGAAAATTTGCTTAGGCCGCTCCGCGCTTCGCGCTACGCGACCTAACCAAATTTTCAGGCTTCTCTAAACTCGAAATTTTACTTCATGCTTAGCCTGGGAGTGGGAAATACTCGCTTAAAACTTCAAATTAAATTCTTTCAATAAACCCAGCATCGAAAAATGTGCAACGTATGCATACGGATACTTAAAAAATAAATTCTTGTTATGAAAATGTTCGGTGTTACATAAAACTTTCTGTAGTTTTCTTTAATTATAAAAGATTTTTAATTATAAAAGATGCCTATTATTGTTCTAATAATTTCAGTATAGGTAATACTGTTTTACTTCTCTCTTACAGATTCACTGTTAGGCTCAGCATCCGAAGACGAGGAAGACGACGATAACAGCACAGCGTCCTCGGTCTTGAAACACCATCCACTCCACGGGTCGCTGCCTCCCGCCGCAGGAGAGACCAACAACAACTCGTTATCACATTCAGACATAGGAAGCTCAATAGGACAGGTACGAAAACTTTTTTTGTTTTCGCCGGCTAACTGATGGTTGTGTATTAATCATTGCGAATGTAAATATGGAAATTTTCACCTGTTGTAAATTTCTTCTGGGCTTCGTGATTAATGGTGATTCAGAAATAAAAACTGTTGGCCATATCGCGACACCATCTCGTGTTATTAATATTATACAGGGGATTTTTTAAGGGGACTGTGAGCATCAGAAAATTTAAAATCCAAACTAAAAACTGAAACATTTTGAAATATATAATTACCTTATATATTTGCCCGATGAAAGATATTTAGTACAACTATTAAAAATGTTCCCTTGGTGAACGAAACGTACATCAAGTGATTAAAATAAATCAGTGGAGAAAAAGAATTACTAATTTCCAGAGCTGGGCTGGATTCGAATCATTCAGGATTCGAATCCTGGATTCGAATCCTTTTAGTTGATTCAAAAGAGGCATTCGAATACTTTAGTTCAACTGGATTCGTGATCCGGATTCGTTACATTTTTTTAAAAGGATTCGTATTCGAATCCAAAGGTGGGTGATTCGAATCCATATAAAAGGATTCGAATCCTTATGAAAGGATTCGAATCCTTATGAAAGGATTCGAATCTTTATAAAAGGATTCGAATATTTATAAAAGGATTCGAATACTTACAAAACGATTTGAATCGTCAAAAATAATTTTGTGTGTTTTTAAATTTCTCGTTAAATCACTGTTTTATACGCGTGGCGCATGAAGTAAAATTCCGGGTTTAGAAAAGCCCAGAAAATTTGTCTTGGGTCGCTGCGCGACCCTCGACAAATTTTCACGGGGCTTTTATAAACCCGAAATTTTACTTCATGCTTAGTCTGGGAGTGGAAAACACTTAGTAAAGGTAAATCTTTAAATTCTATTAATTATCCACGTAACGTACTTAATTAATTTTACACCTGAAACAACGAAATCATGATTTCCCGGTAAAATGTCGGTAAACCGGCTTAGATTCATTAATTTATTGAATACCGGGTAAATTACCCGTATAATTACCCTGTATAAAAAATGTACGAATCAAGTTAAAGCGTATTTAGTTATTAATCAATAAGTTAAAAAAAATTATGAAGCGTTCATTTTGAAGCTTAAACGAGTGTTTTCCACTCCCAGACAAAGCATGAAGTAAAATTTCGAGTTTAGAAAAGCCTGAACGTCCAAATCCAAACTCAGGCTTTTCTAAACTAAAAATTTTACTCCATGCACCACGCGTACAAAACGCTGATTCAGTGGAAAGTTCTAAACTTAGATGCTTGCGATTTATGGCGCCCAACTAGGGGGCCACAGCGTTAGCCTGGCCCCAGGTTGGGCGCCAAAAAACCTCAAATGCAACCGTTTTAAGTATTTTTAAACGAGTGTTCTCCACTCTTAGCTTAATCATAGAGTAAAATTTTGAGTTTAGAAAAGCCTGAGCGTTCTGATTTAGACCCGTAGCGTCCAAACTCAATCTTTTCTAAACTTGAAATTTTACTTCATGTGCCACGCGTACGAAACACTAATCAGTGTGAAGTTTTTAACTTTTACTTTCACAATTTATGGCGCCCAACAAGGGCCTAGCGTTAGCATGGCCCTAGGTTGGGCGCCAAAAAAACCTCAAATCTATGCAAGTATTGAACAATTTCTAGATAATTAAGAATACACTTACACCGCGTTACCGTTTCGTATGGCATAATCTGAGATATGTAATTTGTTTTTCAAAGCAACTGAGATGCCGACAGTTTATAGACACTCGTTATAATTTAATTGCTATCATTTCCAACTACTTCTAGCCAACGTTTAGATAAAGTTTTTTATTTCTCTATTATAAAATTCTTCAAGTTTTGATTAAAAAGCAGTTGGCAAATCCATTTTTAGTGTCTCTTCATTATGATTATTTGTTCAGTTTACACTGCCATGGCTGGATACACTGCAATGGTTGCTTTCATAATCTAATGAAATTTTTCTGTGACGAAATTTTTTAAACCAACTTCGACATTTTCAATTGTCATAGCACCTTCATCGAGAGGACTGCAATTATTCTTTTGCCAATTTGGTTTTTTTTCCAATTGGAACTTATACAGCGTTCAGTGATTAATGTGTTTATTTTCATTTCGATATTTTTTAATTGTTTCAACTGAAAAATTGTCATCATTTATCTGCCTGTGTGGCAAAACAAGTATCGCAGTGTCAACTAATAAACAGTTAAATCTTAACCAAGTGTGTTATTTGCTAAAAGTGTTGAAAAATTGTTGTTGTTACGCAAAAATCGTGGTCATTAAACTTTAAACTCTCTGTACATATAAAATGTTTTTATGTTATAATGCTTAGATTATTAACAAACTTTATCATCTCTATCAACGAGCACAATATAAACGACATTAAATATTACTAATTAGTAATGATATATTTTTTCAGTAATGTGAAAAATTAAGTTATTCCATGATTTTTAAAAATTATAAGTTTTTAAAAATCTTTCAGTAAATTGGTATTGTAATCTAAGAAAGAAGATAGTTACGAAAAAACTTAAAGATAGAAAAATTGTCCAAAATTTTCTTATCTAAAACTTTTGTTTGAACGATTTTTTTGTATTACCATTAGTTATTGAGTTATTCGCAACTCTTGCGAAATACAAAAAAGCGTAAATTCTCGACTTTCCTCAATTTTGACAAAAAACGTTATAACCCAAAAACTATTCGAGCTACAAAAAAGTATAATACATGCATTTAGGCTGTTGCGGCGAGATCTACAAAATGGGCGTTTGTTTTTATACAGGGTGATCCATAAAGTGTCTAAAAGAATAAGTCGATTGTTTTTTTTTTCTAAATCAAGAAGGCGAGTGGTTATCAAAAGTTATTAATACTATATACAAGACTGTTTTCCACTCCCAGGCTAAGCATGAAGTAAAATTTCGAGTTTAGAAAAGCCTGAAAATTTGGTTTGGTCGCGTAGCGCGTAGCGCTACGCGACCAAACCAAATTTTCAGGCTTTTCTAAACTCGAAATTTTACTTCATGCGCCACGCGCGTAAAACGCTGATTTATCCCGAAGTTTAAAAACACACACATATTCCAATAAATAGTTCTAAGAAGTTATTCCATGATTTTGTGAAAATTATAAGTTTTTACGTAGCTTTCAACAAACTGTCGATTTTTCTCCAAGAAATAAGATAGCTACGAAAAAACTTCAAGATAGAAAAATTATCCAAAATTTTATTATCAAAAACTTTCATGCTAACAACTTTTCTGCATTCCCATTAGTTATTGAGTTATTCGCAACTTTTGTGAAATACAAAGAAAGCGAGCGCGCTCGCGTAAATTCTCGGCATTTTTCAACTTTTACGAAAAACGTTATAACTAAAAAACTATTCGATCTACAGAAAAATATAATATATGCATTTAGGCTATTGTGGCAAGATCTACAAGATGGGCGTATTTGTTTTAATACAGGGTGATCCATAAAATATCTAAAAGAAAAAGTCAGTTGTTTTTTATTTATATTAAGAAGGCGAATGTTTATCAAAAGTTATCAATATTATATACAAAACTGCTTTCCACTCCCAGACTAAGCATGGAGTAAAATTTCGAGTTTAGAAAAGCCCCGTGAAAATTTGTCGAGGGTCGCGCAGCGACCCGAGACAAATTTTCGGGCTTTTCTAAACTCGAAATTTTACTTCATGCGCCACGCGTACAAAACACTGATTTAAAGTGAAGTTCAGAAACATACAAATGCATCTTTAATTAGAGTAACAGGGAATCAGATGTTTAGTCTGTTATCAACGATGTTCAGTGTTAATTAAAATAATTAGGTTTTAAATATTTTTCTTAAAACAACTGGTAACGATATTTATATATAAATGGTTGAAAAAAAAAAATGAAAATCACATTTATTCTTAAAGGATTTGTATTCGTGATTCGAAAAAAACAGGATTCGAATCTTTGATTCGAATCATATTTACCTCTTACGAATCCTTTATTCGAGTATTCGTGATTCGAATCATATTAGGTGATTCGGATTCGTGATTCGAATCCTTTTTACGAGGATTCGTCCCAGCTCTGCTCATTTCATTTAATATTAAATTCATCTTCACGTAACTCATAATTAAAAATCAACATTTAGTGCAGGAATTATTAACTCAAATACTAAACGCTTTATGGTAAATAAAATCCACAATCTTTAAACAAAGCGAAACATTCCTGCAGCCATTTAAATCAAAGCAATGTCAGCATTTTTTGTTTGTTCCCGAAGATAACAAAACAATAAGAAGAAAGAACAAAATGTCTGTCGTCTGGCATTGTCTGTTAATCAGCATGAAATTAGTGTGGAAACGAACCGTTAGAATCCGATTATTGCTGAAACGTATAGCTAGCCTGACAGGCAATCCATCATCCACATGGTGATAATTTTATAGGTTTATTAACACCATTACGGATTTCCTCTTTTCGCCTTTCGTTCCTAAATTGGATCTGCAAAATTGGCTTTCTTCTCATAATAAATATACGAGAATATACTTACTAGTGGCTATACAGTGTGTCTGTGATTACTGTGGGAAATGTGCGTTTCTTTTTTCACAAGATGAAACGCCTAATCAACTCTGGAAATCTTTAGTTTATTTATTGAAGTATAACAAATTGCGAGTCTAATATTTTTTTCATTAATTGTATAATGTTGCAATTACATAAAGATGCAATTCAAATATAGTGCCAATATTTTTTTAATATTAGAAAATTTCCAAAAGTATTTTACTTCATAGGTTAGGTTAGAATATGTTACATTAAATTACAATGACATCGGTTAAATGACAGCAATTTGGGTTGAACTAGATGATAATTACTATAGAGGTTAATATTCAGTTAGATCCATAATAGGTTAAATGATTAGAATAAATTTGTGTTAAATTTATTTTTATTACACACAGAATAACCGAGGATACATTATATTCAAGTTTCATAGCTGCACATTATGAACTTGAATACAATGTATCATGTAATGTATCATATAAGGTATGTGCAGCATTTTCGATGGTATTTTCAAGTAAAGTTCTATTTATATAAATAAAATAACTTCTTTATTTAAAAAGATATTGACATGCTGTATAAACTTTCTTACGCACTTTTTTAAGTAGTACGCTGATGATATTTTTGAAAAGCTTACAAAAAATGCAATCGATTGAAGTCAAGGCGAACTATGATTCGTATTTAAAATAACACAGCTTTATGTCATATTACATAGAGGTTAAACTGAAGACAAAATCTGATATGATCGGCATATTTTACTTACAAAAGTGTCATTAGACCGTTTTTACCGTACGTCAATATCTTTTTAAATACAAAAGTTATTTCAAAATGGCCAAATTTTGAGTTTTCGCGTATAACACGAAAACAACTGAAGATAGACAAATTTTGATTAGGTATATAAAATATGTTCTATTTGAAATAAAACAACGCAGTTGGGAGGGTTTCACTTTTTATTGTTGAACACTTGTTGCAGTGTTCAACAATAAAAAGTGAAACCCTCCCAACTGCGTTGTTTTATTTCAAATAGTATTATGGAGTTTCATCATGTATCCGCCTCATCAATTAAATATGTTCTAAAAAAGAGCTCTGGAAATATATGTTAGTTTTTGTTTATCATTCATATTTATGGTACTTTATTTGAAGAAACCATCGAAAATGCTGCATCCTGTATATATCGGGTGTTGACTCCGTTAAGTATACATGGAAATTTAATATGTAAAAAATAAGTATTAAATTTTACATGTCAATTGCGCTATATGGTTAAAACCGGAGGTTGTTTACAATTTTTGAACGGTTTTTGGAAATTTAATAAATTTAAAATAATAGCCTCAAAGCGGGCATCAGGAACACCCGTCCCGCAAAGTCTTTATTTATCATTTTTTATACAAACGCGCTAGAATGGCGAAAAGGAAAGAAAAAGGTATCAAAGGTTTTGGGCAAAGAAGGTAAGCCTGGTTTTAGGTAATTTTTTTAAATTTAAGAAATTTCCACAACTCGCTAATAAACTGATTATCACAACAAGTTGAATAGAAATTCTAAGCGTACATTTTTATAGGATTCAAAAACCGGACAAGACGACTCAGAAGACCAAAACTCACTGGACGGAGATCCAGAGACGAGAGACTCGCAGACCGAAAACAAGAGTCCTGATGATAACAGCGCGGGGTCGAAACGTCGAGGACCGAGGACGACGATCAAAGCCAAACAACTGGAGATCTTGAAGACGGCCTTTTCGCAAACGCCCAAACCTACGCGGCATATCAGGGAGCAACTCGCTAAAGAAACGGGATTACCCATGCGGGTCATTCAGGTAAGTCATAGCTTTTAAATCTATATAAACATAATTTTGGTTATAAGTTGACAAAAAGACAAAAATATCAACAATATTGTACAGCGAGTGTTAATTAAGAAGCTGTTTAGGGACCCCGGTGGGGTAGTGGGTAGAGCCGCCTACCCAGGGGTCGCGGGTTCGAGTCCCGCCTGGTGGGGTCATTTTAAAGTTCAAAATGATTCCACCTGGGTTCATGGATGTGTGGGAATGTGTTTGTGGCGTCTAAATATAGTTAAATACAAAAATATAAAGGTAAAACGGTAGAATGGTCTGGGATCAATATCCAGTAAATGTATATAACAAAAAAAGTTGTTTTTGTAGGAAATATGTATTTATGATAAACCCATAATTCAGTATACAGGGTGTCCGTATTTCGAGGAAATGCATGGGGATCTCGGTTATTTGAAGAGTTAGAGAGTTGGTTAAATTAGGGCAAATACGTGAAATTTGGAGCCCAACAATAATCCGAAAACAGATTTGAAATATCTTTTTTTGTTTTAGAGATATTGCCAAAAAACTATTTTTTTCAAATTTCGTTTTTATTTTTTTATTCAAAAACTATTGGATCTAGGAATTTGCAACTTTTACATTATACAGGCACTTTTTAATCAGGAATTTAGTAGTGTACTTACATTTAAAATAACTTTAATATCTTCTCCAGAACCATAGCCAACTTTTGTTTTTCTTATGGGCGCCATATTGGATATTCATATTTTTGGAAAGAACTTTTTTTTCTGAATTCAACGGTATATCACACTTATAATTTATTTTGCGTTTCATTTGAAACAAAGCAACCTTTTGTTTTTTTTTAAGAGTGCCTTGAAAACAGTTGCACATTTTAAAATTCCTGAGGCCTACAACTATATTTTTTTAGGGAAGGAACCAGAATAATCACTCTGCTGCTTGATGAAGTTTTTCATAATATTAAATAATAATAAACAAATTAATTAAATATCTTTTGAACTAAAATTATCACAAACTTAGAGTACGTGTTCGAATATATCACCATTGACCTCCAAACATAATTCTAGTCTTTTCCTTAAATTTTGGACTGCCCGAAAAATGTCTCTTCTTCTTAATTGCTGAATGGTAACTATTATAATTCTTCTTAAATCGTCTTTGTCCTCTGGAAGAGTTTTATAAACTTTTTCTTTTATAGCTCCCCAAAGAAAATAATCTAGAGGTGACAAATCAGGTGAGCGAGCTGGCCAACGTATATCACCATTATTTGCCATAACTTTATTTGGAAACATTTCGGACAGACAATTAGCGACAATTTGGCTGTTGTGAGGTGGTGCACCATCTTGTTGAAACCATACATCTCTTAACATATTTAAGGGGATGTTATTGTCTACGTAATCACTTAAAAATGTTCTTAAAAAATCGTGATATCTCTGTGAATTTAATGTATCTTCGTAAATGTATGGACCTACAATATTGTCTCCCAAAATACCGACCCATACATTTAGTCCGAATCGCACTTGTCGTCGTCTTTCTTCATGTTGTCTAGGATTATTTATACTCCACACATGCTCATTATGCCTATTGAATATCCCTGTGTTGGTAAAACGGCATTCGTCAGACCATATCACATTTGACAAGAAATTCGGATTTTCGTTTAATTTTCCCAATAAAATACGACAAAAGTCCATCCTTCGTCTAGCATCTCCAGGATGGAGAGCTTGAGTAACTTTAATTTTGAATGGGCGATATTTATTTTTTTTTTCAAAATTCTCCATACGTATTGAAACGTCACACCAAACTGGTTCGCAAGTTCTCTCGTTGAGGAAGAAGGGTTATCTTGAATCTAGGGGAATAAATATTATCTTATTGTAATTAAAATAAAATCATTTTACCGCTTGCAAAATTTGGTTTTCATTTTCATGGGGTTGGTGATATCCATATCTTTGTCGTGGCTTTACGAAGGAACCATATTCCAATAAATTTGTATGTAGTTTTATGAAATGACTTTCACTTGGCTGTTGCCTTTCTGGATAGCGGTGTAGATAGACTTCGGATGAAATACGTACATTTTTGTTTGAAGTATAATAAACTTCGATCATATCTCGTTTTTCTTGGTTCGAAAACACCATTTTTAACTAACAATAACAATAACTGAATAACGTATCAATATTATTGTTTCCAAGGCACTCTTTACAAAAAACAAAAGGTTGCTATGTTTCAAATGAAACGCAGAATAAATTATTAAGAGTGATATACCGTTTAATTCAGAAAATAAAGTTCTTTCTAAAAATATGAATATCCAATATGGCGCCCATAAGAAAAACAAAAGTTGGCTATGGTTCCGGGGAAGATATTAAAGTTATTTTAAATGTAAGTACACTACTAAATACCTGATTAAAAAGTGCAAATTCCTAGATCCAATAGTTTTTGAATAAAAAAATAAAAACCTTTTTTGGCAATATCTCGAAAACAAAAAAAGATATTTTAAATCTGTTTTCGGATTATTGTTGGGCTACAAATTTCACATATTTGCCCTAATTTAACCAACTCTCTAACTCTTCAAATAACCGAGATCCCCATGCATTTCCTCGAAATACGGACACCCTGTATAAGCTTGTATTTTTTGTGATTATAAAAACTGATTTAATTCCTGCTAAAAATGCATGAAACCCTTTCTACATCTAAAAATAAGCTATCACCAACAATCCAACAATAAAAAAAAAACATGGCAACATTTGTCTCCTCTACGAAAAAGAATGTTAATTACGTTGTCAACTCGAGACAGGCGTCCCCCAACATTTCGACATTTCCCGAATAGCCGACTTAATTGAAACTTCTTCAGCGTACGGTGTACATTTTTTTAGTCAACATCTTCGTGATTTATGATCCAAAATAACTACTTTAAAAAATATATCTCTTTGTAAGTAATTAGAGCTCAATTCTCGGGTTCCATCGGGGGGAGTAATTAAGACGTTTTCCTTATGATATTCATTAGGCGTGAAGAATCCAAGTACAAATCGGCCAATTAGAAAGTAATAATTACCACGTGCAGTCAACGAATGATCTCAAATGAATATTTAAGTGGTTTCATAGGAATGGATACAGTGCCGTAAAAATGGTCACAGTTAAGGGAGTATTATGATTAATTTCAAGGGCATTTATTTAATTGTTAGACTGGTTTCTGCTGGGTAAAAATAAATGTTGTAGAGTTATGAAATTTGGAGCATAGCTATACATAGTGCTTTGAAGTAGGTTGTCTTTAACTAATATTTTTAATACACACGGAATATTTCTTTTGACTTACTATTTAGTTTCATAAACGTATTTTTTGTAATGGTTTTATTATTTATATAGATGCAAGGGCGCCATCGAAGCCGTTGGCCCTATGCCTCCCCTTTACTGCGGCCCTGCTTCTAAGTGAAAAATAGAATCGTTTTTTTACTTGTTTTTGTAGAGCCTTAGAAAAATACATATGTGAAACTAAATGCTAGTCGAATCCCCAGTCATCGCAAAAAGCTATCTAGGCCACTGCTAAGATTTATACAAAAATAATAACGCCACTGATGTCCATACCTTATAGCAAGATTATACAATAGGAAGTTTAAAACAATGGCAATTATGATACATTTTTAGCAGAGCAACGACATTTATTTTTAACTCTTGTTTTTTTTTCCTTGCCCTGAGACGCGACGTGGCGACTATATGCACTATATAAGATGAGGAAAGGCAAAAAGGAATAATGCCCGTCGTCGGGGAGTTGATTTGACGGAGAGGCGAAGCGCGTCCAGGCAAATGTAAGCAAATGCTGTGAGAAATTGAGCGAAACTCCGAAGGTGTGGTCTCATATGTTATATATGCTCGCGTATCCATACCTCGAAATAAAACGCTGGAACGGTACGAAAATAAACACGCACCCACCACCGCTACAGCGCACGGTGACAAATTGTTTTCCGTTTCAGTTTCTTCATTAAACGGGCGTTTTGTTCATAAGTACGTGCGTCTTTAATTTAACGCCAGTGGAGACCACTTCACGGCACCTATCCCTCTAACGCCCTGCTAACGACACTGTTTCATTCCATGGAAAACTAAGTCTCAATTCAAACTTCATCAGCGGTTTTCACAACAAACACGTTGGTTGCTAGACACTTAGCACGGGTTGCTTTACTCGCACCTTTACTGGGAGAAACACACATTTCCATTAAAATACCTTAGTATGCACCAGAGAAAAAAATAATTTACATTTAAAATAATTTGAATCTCTGAATTAAACAACGATGTAATATGATTCGAACCAAAGAACTCGTTCCTAATTTTCGAATTAAAGGACTCGTTCCTGATTTTCGAATCAAAGGACTCGTTCCCAATTTTCGAATCAAAGGACTGGTTTCTAATTTTCGAATCACTCATACAATTTCAGGGCTTCGAACCGTTATTTTTTGGGTCCCAGTTCAATTAATAAAAATATATTGGTTTGGGTCCGGTTTTCAGTTTTCGGTTCAGCTCCAAGTGATTGTTTTAATTTTTGAAATGTTTTTATTTCATATAAAAAAAAAAAATGATGTGTTCATCATAGCACTGTCCTCATTATAGACATAATGATTTAAATATCAAAAAATTTGGATAAGTGTTTCAAATTAAATTTGTTCTACTTTTATTATTATTTACACATTTACAAAATATTCACACGTTTATTCACACATTTACAAAATATTCACAAAATAAATATTTTTTCCATTTTTTCGCAGTATCTTAGTAAATATTTGTCACATCTCAGCAGTATATATTTTCAACTTTACTTTAAATCAGTGGTTTATACGAGTTTAGAAAAGCCCCGTGAAAATTTGTCTCGGGTCGCTGCGCGACCCTCGACAAATTTTCTACGCGGGGCTTTTCTAAACTCGAAATTTTACTTAATGCTTAGTCTGGGAGTGGAAGACACTCGTTACTATAAAATATGTCACAACTATCAAAATGTGCGTCGCAAGTGTCATAAAGAAAAACAATAACGTGACCATGACTATTTTAAATAATAGTTGTCTCAAATTGACTGTAAATTTATGTGTGGCAAATTTTGAGAACCGGCGAATTCCACATTGTTCAACAATTTCAAGAATTGTTCGTGTTTTTGAACAGACTGGATGTGTTGCTAACAATAAATGCCACAGAAGAGAACAATGGGCTGCCACAGAAGACCAGGAAAGACGGGACATGATGATTTGCGCTATTGCGGAGGAAGATTCGTCAAAATCCAGCTTTTGGATTGCTACAGAAGTTGATACTAATAGGGAAACGGTTCGACAAGTTCTCAAACGAAATGGATACAAATCTTACAAAATTTCAATAGGTCATCAGATATTTCGAGAAGCCAAATATGCGATGTCTTATCGCAGTGATCCCATGCGATTAGCCTGCACAATATATGAATCTGGTGAATAGCATGCTACACGAAGTATTTCTTTAGAGTCTATTTTAGAGAGGCTGTGAATAAGGAAAATGTTGGAACACAGTTTGCTTATAAGAGCAAGACCCCAAGTCATGTGAATATCCAACTGTATTCCAAAACATTTTGTATTGTTCTTTGGGTTGGTTCTGTAATGTACTTGGCCGTGAATACATACATATAAATAACACGTTGTATGGTACTAAATATTTGTTCTTTATTTTCCAACTGTTACTGCCCTGCCTGTTACAATTTTCTGCTGGCTGACACATCCGCGCCTACTACGCATTTTTAACTAATAACAATTACAAATATAATAAATCGATTCGCATGCATCACAGGTTCCTTTTGAGAGACTGAATGTCAGGCATTGAGTTTTATTGTTATTCAGTTTGAGCCAACCCTAGTTCTTCTTGCGCACTTCCACGTGTAAGCTAATTACAACATCCACCCGTGTCGCATCATCAGCATATAAGGCGAGTTTTGTGTCGCAAGCAACTGTGTTAGGTAAATCGTTCATAAAAATTTAAAAAAGCAGTGGGCCAAGAATAGAGCCCTGCGGCGGCACCCCGTGTATAACCGGCAAGAAGTCAGATAGGCTCTTGCCATCTGAGACACACCGCATTCTACCTGAGAGATATGACTTTAATGATCCACAAGTGTCAGGGTGGAAGTTATAGAAATAGAGCTTTCTTAGTAGTATCACAGTTCATATACATCCAGTTAGACAGTCTCTATATAAAATTTGGTATCCGCGTTTGGATGCTGCATCCAGAACAAAGACGGGTGATTGGTGTATATAGTCGTCTGTCTTACTCTTACTCCACATTTTTACTTTCCCCCGTATGTAATACAAAGGGAAAGTATTGTTTTCGTGAAAATTTTCGAATCAAAAATTTTAGCGGAAATATCCGTTTTGAGGTCCCCTGAGTCGAATAAGACCATTTTTGAAAAATGTCTGTCTGTCTGTCTGTCTGTCTGTGTGTCTGTGTGCGCTGTACCGCAAAAACCGCTAAAGATATCGAGATGAAACTTAAAACTTAAGCTTTTTGTTACAATCGGAAGAACTGAAAAGCTTTTGGTGAAAATCGGAAAACCGGAAGTGGTACTTTACTCTTAGCGTTTTTCAGTTTTTTCAGATTTTTTCAATAAATGTTCATCAAACAAAAAATTCTTTCAAATAAAAGTTGTAGATAATAACAAAATGAAGATGTATTGTTCACTTACTTTTTGTCATAGCACTCTAAGTTTTTGAGATATTTCAAAAGTTGTGTGTTTTATCTAGTTATTAGTGTGTGACAGTGTATGTGTCGATACAATTGAAAAATGTTTCAAATAAAAGTTGTAGTTATCAAAAAGTTAAAGACATTCTGAAAATAATAATGCTGCAAATATTTTAAAAGTGATTTAATACGCAATTTACGGGGGAAAGTACTATGATGGACACATCACCATTTTTTCTACTTGATTTCCAGTTCTCCCATAAGTATTGGCTCCCCTTAGTAGTATTTCGTGAGAAACGCAGTTAAAGGCCTCTGACAAATCAAGAAAACTTGACATAGTTTTTTCACCCTTTTCGAACCCCTCCACAATAATCGCTGCAGAGCTACGATCGCATCGGCGGTAGAGAATCCCTTTCTAAAACCATATTGCACGGTTTTCAGGAGACCTGCATTTTCGAAATCCTCAGACAATTGCCGTTGGAGAATTTTCTTAAATATAATAATAAATATCGTATGTTCAATTAAAAAAAACCTCTGGAGTGTCATGGAAAAAATTGTAGGTTGGCAACTCTGAAATTATATATTAAAATTATTATGTCTGACGTTTTATATGTCAATTCTCAAAGCGCATAGCCAACTTAAATTGAAAAAAAGATGAAATCATGGCACTCTAGAGGTTTTTTTTTATTGAACATACGATACATGCTGCTGCCGAGTTAATTCGGCAACATGCGCTCAGTTGTGCATTAAAAACGAAGGAAATCACTTCGAACACTTATTGTGATACTTCAGTAGATACTTCAGTTTAAGTTACATAATTAATTTGTTCTCTGTTAATAAAAAAAACTTATACTATTTTTTTTAATTTCCCACCACTACATATCACGAAATATTGTGATACTTCAGTAGATACTTCAGTTTAAGTTACATAATTACTTCATTCTCTGTTAATAAAAAACTTATACTATTTTTTTTTCATTTCCCACCACTACATATCACGAAATATTGTGATACTTCAGTAGATACTTCAGTTTAAGTTACATAATTAATTTGTTCTCTGTTAATAAAAAAAACTTATACTATTTTTTTTAATTTCTCACCACTACATATCACGAAATATTGTGATACTTCAGTAGATACTTCAGTTTAAGTTACATAATTACTTCATTCTCTGTTAATAAAAAACTTATACAATTTTTTTTACTTCCCACCACTACATATCACGAAATATTGTGATACTTCAGTAGATACTTCAGTTTAAGTTACATAATTAATTCGTTTTCTGTTAATAAAAAACTTTTACAATTTTTTTTTTTCATTTCCACTACACATCATGAAAGATAATACGCAATTATGCGTATAAGTCAAGAATCACCCTGTATATTGTATTTTAAGTGTCTGGATTTTTATTTCCACGTGTACAATTTTAATTTGTTTAACGTTTCTACAAAGTTTATTAATTTCTCAATAATCTCTGTAAATTTCATGAAAGTTTGTGTCGCTGAATTTTGTTTAAAATTATAATCTTAAATTGTAAATTTCTTCAAAATTCGATATATATTTTTTAAATTTTAAGTAGATACGAATTTTCTGTGTCTGTATTTTTATTTTATATTTCGTTGAATTTTTTTACAAATTATTATCGTAAACTATAAATTTCATCAAAGTTCGTTAATTTTTCAAATTTTAAGTAGACGTGAATTGTCTGTGTCTGCATTCTTTTTCCACTTGTTCAACTAAGATTTTTTCAACATTTTTACAAAGTTCACTAATTTATTTCTCAAAAAAAATCTGTAAATTTTATGGAAACTTGTTTCGGACAATTTTTATAACATTATATCTTAAAAAGCTGCCAAATTCAATTTACTATGAAATTTATGTAAAAATATTGAAATAAACTAATAAAATTTCTTTAAATTATAGCTGAATATTGATTTGCGGTTATTGTAATATTGAACAGATAGAGCTAGTCTATTTTTATTAAAAGAAAATGTATACGCGTGGCGTATGAAGTAATAATATTGCCCCGAAAATGTTAATGACAGTTACAAAATTAATCACAATCAGCTGTTTGATAAAAAATAATAATAACAAATCGACACATCAATTTGAACTTCACTTTAAATCAATGTTTTATACGCGTGGCGCATGAAGTAAAATTTCGAGTTTAGAAAAGCCCCGTGAAAATTTGTCTCGGGTATTTAGGAATATTAAGTTCATCCGCCATTTCACGTATCGTTGTATTTCGGCAATAATTTTTAATCACTAACTCACGAATTTTGGAACTTGTAGAGATACCACGCACCATTTTGTTCAATAAAAGCAGCGATTCACCCGATACGATAAGAAAGCAACTACCAAGTAATCTGACTTTTCGTTCTGCATTGTTTTCACAGCTTACTTGTCCCAATATTTAGTTGCCACACAAAATGAACATTTTCCTTGTTAATTAGAGATGATAGAATAGAATAGTATAATAATTTTGTTTTTTTGTGTTGCTGATTGGCCCTCATTGATGTTAATTAACTAATTACATAAAATTAAATTAAAAAAAAAAGAAAAAAAGAAATAAACTGTCTAATACCCGATTTATACATGAATTTGATTTTGTCCCAATATATAGTTGTTAGGGCTCGTATTATTATATTGAAATTTACTTCTAATGAGTGTCTCCTCTCCCAGACTAAGCATGAAGTAAAATTTCGAGTTTAGAAAAGCCCCGCGTAGAAAATTTGTCGAGGGTCGCGCAGCGACCCGAGACAAATTTTCACGGGGCTTTTCTAAACTCGAAATTTTACTTCATGCGCCACGCGTATAAAACATTGATTTAAAGTGAAGTTCAAATTGATGTATCGATTTGTTATTATTATTTTTTTATCAAACAGCTGATTGTAATTAATTTTGTAACTGTCATTAACATTTTCATGGCAATATCATCTATCTTGCCTTCACCCAGGATAGACAATATTAAAACGCAGTTATATTCCTTTCTTCACTTTTATTTTTTGATGCTAAAAGTGAAGAAAGGAATATAACTGCGTTTTAAATAAGTACATTTATATCTTCACGTAACTCAAATAACTACATTATTAGATTATCTTGCCACGAACATTTTAATATCAAACATTAAAAGTGCGATTCTTTTCGCAATCTACAACAAGTTAGTCTTACAAAGACTATATCAAACACTCATTGAAACAACTACTTCCCGGGCTAATACCCCGACGGACATTGAATTATACAACAAGTGTTTGCTGTTACATACAGTAACCTACTGCAAATGCAACAATTTGGGTCAAATTATTCAGGCCATCTATAGACGCGTTTCGAGATTTATCTCTCATCAGTATAGCTTTGCATTCCCTCTAAACAATTTGACACCTTAGACTGGCGGTCACGTTACCGTTACCGTTAATATCAATTACAAAAATACAATTTGCAGTATTTAATAAATATTAATATTAAATCTAAAATATCTGGTATCAAAAATAATCGATATTTTAAATATCGAAACTTTTTACTATGATAGTTTACTGTATCGACACTTTGCTATACGATATAATCGATACTTTGCTATACGATATAATCTATACTTTGCTATACAGTATAACCGATAGTTTGCTATACGATATAATCGATACTTTGCAGTACAGTATAATCGATACTCAAAATCGATACCTTTTTGGGGATCAAAGCATCCCTAGTGTGCACCTTTGAGAATTCATGTTTATTCCTTTTATAATAAGTCAGATTGTACAAATGTTAACGTACAAATACAAAAATACATCACAATACACGTAACGTATTGTATCGTTATTTCATTAGTTTACTTTTCAGTATGCAGTGATAATTGATGAAATATCTAATTCTAACATGAAATGGAGTTAAAAATATCATCTGTGCGTAATTGCCAAGGAACGGACGGACGGTCGGTTTCTTTTCTGGTGGTCCGGATTTTCAAGCGCGATTAACCGCCGACGAGAAAAAGAAGAAAAATGAATGGTGGCGAGTGTGCGGAGCGAACAGTGTGCATTGATTTCGGTAACGAAAGAGAAAGAAATATTAATTGTAGTAAAATATGGGCGAGCCGAATCGGGCGGAAAGCAAAAAGCGGACCGCTATAATATAAATCCACACCACCACCACCCTCTTCTCGTTGCCAGCAGGGCGCTTGTACCGCTCGCTAAGGCCTTTGTGTGTCCGACATACGGACATACGGTGCGCTTCGAGCGATCACCCCCTGCCTACGTGTCAGGTGGTATCCACTATTCTAACACACACATTCAACAGAATCGAGAAGAACAATACCAGAACTAAAAAAGTTTACGAATTATTACATTTATTGATAAAAATCGTTTATTTTTGCGCCGTATTGTCTTCATATTTGAAGTTAGTTTTACTTTCCCCCATATGCAAAACAAAGGAAAAGTATTGTTTTCGCGAAAATGTTCAAATCAATAATTTTAGTCGATATATCCGTTTTATTGAGGTCCTACGAGTTGATTAAGACTATTTTTGAAAAATGTCTGTCTGTCCTTCTGTCCTGTAATTCTGTCTTTCTGTCACCACTATAAAGTCTTAGCCGATTGAGCTGTTAAAATGACACTATAAACTTAAACAATAGTTTATTACAATAGTAGAAGACAGATATTCCTAAGCAAGGAGCATTTATTTACCTGATCATCAAAGGCACTTTATTAAATAGGTACATTTGTAATCGTAATCTTTCTTAAATGAAGTATCTATTTTATGAGTTAATTGAATTGTCATATTACTGTCAGATTTCCCTTTACATAACCTACAAATTAAAAGTTGACTTACAACATACAATAGGTTTGTTCGTTACATGTACTGGTGCAGCACACACTTTTTGCAACGAAACCGTTCGTTACATGCACTAAGTTGAACTGAACTGTGTTCGTTTGCGTCAGTTCACTTGCACCGAACCTGCACTTTTTACCCCTGGTCCAGAGTAGGTGTAACTAGTGCAGGTTAGAAAAAGGAGAGGTTGGGAGATATACAATTTTCAAAGATGAACAGGACATATCCATGGTTATGCAATGTGTGAATTAACGAGCAAACATTCTGAAATCGTCATTCAACAACCCTACATTTTATTGATTAAATTATGAAACACGGATTTCATTCAGTTTGCTTAATATTATTTGTTTATAAAATACAGTAGCAACATTTTATTATTAGTGTTTCCTTAAATTGTGTTGTAGTGTATTGCAGAAATTATTATTTTTTATATATTTTACACCAAAAGTGTTCGTTTGTTTTTAGTTCAGTTCATGTACACTGATATGAACTGACCTGAACTGGTGACGTCACAAACTTGAACTCAGTTCAACTTAGTGCAGTACAAACGAACAAACCGAATGTGATTAATCTTGTCCTAACCTAAAACACACAACCTAAATTCTTAAAATGTCAAATTTGATTAGTCACATTAAAAAAAAAAACAGATTATTGATTAGATTTGGTGACAGTTACTTAGATGCACTTAGCCTAACTCAATTTGTTATCCAAACTAATATAACTTCGCAACATCTCTTCTAAGCTAACTTAAATTATCCTTTCCGGCGGTTACTCGGATTAATTACACAATTGGTTTTCTAACCTAACTTGCACTTACCTATCTGGCAGTTACTAGGATTATTTCACAATTATTCTACTAAACGAACTTGGTGGTTTGTCATCTTACCTAAGTTTACTATTTGTCACCTAACCTAAACTAGCTTTACAACTTGTCATCTAACCTAATCCAATTTTACTAGATTATGAATTTAAGTTTTACAATTGGTCGTTTAACCTAACTTGACGATTTGTCATCTAACCTAACCTAACTTTAGTATTTGTCATTTAGCCTAATCTACTTTCACAACTTGCCAAATTGTGAATTTGGGCTAACCCAAATTCTCAATTTGGCATTTCGTGAGCCTTAGTTTTGTTATCATATAACCTAAGTTATATGATAACAAAACTAAGGCTCACTTCCTCCATTCGATTTTTGCATCTGTTTGACATTGGAGATTAACGGTCTACAGATTATATTACGTAGCAAATATAAAACAGTTATTTGGACAACATAATCCAAAAATTATGATTCAAGCTTGTCCTGAGTGTATTTAAATAGTTTCGTTGTTATCCGACCTTCTGGCTAATGAGAAGAAACGCGAAACATCCGTAACCGACAGTTCTGCCCCGATATTTCTCGAAGCAAACTAATTACCTTACGCCGGAGAGAGATTAACAATACAGGGGACACAGAATGCATAAAACTCGAAGCGCACAACAAAGAACGTATTCGCTTCGGTGTCGGCGAACAGCGCCAACAGTTCGCAGCATATCCAATTTAAGACGGGTGTCATATGACATCCACAATTCACCTGTTTTCGAACGGAGTGTCATTAAAAAGTCGAGAAGCGTCGCGAATCCCCCGTGTTTTGCAAATAAAAACCATGCGTTTTCGCGAACGGCCGGGGAAACTATTTTCTAGCTAATTGGCGGCAATCTTTGTCTAAAATTGTTAATACGCACACGTTGTTAACTGGCAGAGAAGCAAAACGTACAGCATTTGAATACTTCAGGAACTACAATATTTACATTCCTTTGTATGAAAATACCTCACCGAATTCATCGTTTTGATGTTGAACCGTTCCACGTCCTTCAAAACTTACCTTCAGGCTAGTCAATGACTTACTTACTTACTAGTGAGTTCAATGAACTTATTATCAGTTTTTGTGTACTTTTAAGCCTAATTTATGCACATAATAAGTCCATGTCAAGTGTTCCCTTGCCTCCCGGATGAAGGTACCGCGCGATGAAAGGGAATTGTTTTAAATAAACTTTGTTTCAAAGATTGTTGCTAGTTATAAATGAAAACATTAGATTTATTAACGCGATCTATTATAACTATATATTAGATTTTTTGACGGACATTTTTTTACTTTACAGACTGAGCTAAAAACAAACAAATAACGTTATATCAACATTGTAGCAACATTAAACGTTGTTTTAATGTTGATGAAACATTACTTAAATGGATTTGCTCAGCCCTATATGCAAAAGAGAGGGAAAGTATTGTTTTCGCGAAAAATTTCATATCAAAAATGTTAGTAAATATATCCATTTTGAGGTCTCCCGAATTGATTAAGACCATTTTTAAAAAAATGTCTGTCTGTAATTCTTTTCTTCTGTAATTCTGTAATAATTTCACTATTATGGCATTTTGATAGTATTTTATCATTAAATTGACTGCAATTTAACTATTATCTTCTGAATCCTTTTTAACTTGTATCAAAATTGACATTCCGTTTTAAGAACAGAACGTTAACCGTCAATAAAACGACAACAAACTTATAACGTCAATTTTCAATTGTTTCAATGATGAAACAAACGAGTGTCTTCCACTCCCAGACTAAGCATGAAGTAAAATTTCGAGTTTAGAAAAGCCTCAAAATTTGGCTCGGGCGTGTAGCGAAGCGGAGCGACCGAGCCAAATTAGGCTTTTCTAAACTCGAAATTTTACTTCATGCGCCACGCGCACAAAACGGTGATTTAATGTGGAATGGTCTTCAACGGATTGACAAGTGAAATAAGTTTAGTACGTCAATTATCAATTGTTTGGGTGATGGAGGAAGTGCTCTGATGGACACATAACTATTTTTTAATAAATCACTTGGTTTTCACGAAATCGTAATGTCTTTTAAGTTAATTAAAATATTAATGAATTTAAAAATATATGCTGTGCTTAAGTAGGTTTTTACTTTCCTTTATACCGTATTTATTAATATTCCACTTTATGGATTTTTCGCCTGCCTCTACCGAAACCATATATTTTGGCCACAAAAATCGGGCCGAAACGATCACTTAGCGTATCTAGGGCCGAAAAAGTAATATGCATAATCTAGATAACCTTTCGCGGAAGGCTATGCAAAAATCTGATAGTGGCATTTCAATTTCAATAGTATGTAATATTAATTAGTAGCAGAAGTTGTTAGTAAATTAAGAAATCAATTCGTGTAAAATGTCAGAAAAGGGCGGCAGCGATGATCTAATGGAGTGTACTCCTCCAGAATTACAAAACATCGCATCCAGTGTCAGCGACAATCTACTGCCGGATAAATGAAGGCGACGATATGAACAAAACTATGCCGTGTTTTGCAAGTGGAAACTACGTAAAAAGTCAAAAAACACATCAGAAAATGTAATTCTGGCATATTTATCGGAAAGAAGCAAGGCAGTAAATAGTGCAACTTTATGGTCAAAATTTTCAATGCTAAAATCAGTTATCAAAATCAAAGAAAACATCGACATCGGACTATTTAACAAAGCATATGCATTAATAAAGAAAAACTCTATCAACTATCAACCAACAAAATCAAAAACATTGGTTAATGTGCAGTGTATTCAGTTTTTAAAAGAAGCCCCTGACGAGTCCTTCTTGATGCTGAAGGTAATGTACAGTATTTTTTTTAATGCTTCAATACATCTATGACTGGTGTTTCTTGTAGGTTCCTCTTATCATAGGCATTTACGGTGCTTGTCGACGCATTGAGTCAGGCAGGCGAAAAAATATCGAGTGTAACTCATGCCAAAATGCTTTAGCAGCCCTTCACTTTTAGCAGCCCTCGCTCGCTTCGCTCGCTCGAGCTGCCAGAAGCGGCGGGCTGCTAAAGCTTATTTTCGGCCCTTGATCCAATATATACTATTTTATCAATACTTCTTATGATGTCAGTTATTTCAAAATCTCAAAATAAGATGACGAACCACTGACTCATTCATCTCTGAAAATATTTAATGTCCTAACAAAATTTCTCAGAATCGTGTTTTGCTTCAGCATAATTGATGAGTGTTTACAGAACAAGGTAACGTTTCAGATTTAGAATCGATTAGTTAACGTTGGTTAATCACCCAATTTTCCGCTTCCTTGCCTTTCAAAGGACGAAGCAGATTTTCTCTCACCGCAAAAAATAACCAACAATGCGTCTTCCAAGGAGAAATGAAGAAAAAAAATTAAGGATTCTCTGCAGAAAAGGAGATAATAAATATTTAATATCAAGAAAAAATAAATAAATGGTAAACAAATATTCTCACGTCTAGAATAGTTTGTGTATCAGTAAACTTTACTTTGACATAAACATCGCTATTTTAACATTGATTATATAATATTGTTTCCTGCTATCAGGAGGCGTATTCGTTTAGTGTCCCAGTATTTAAGAGAGTAGCGCAAATTGGCATCCATTATGACGCTTTTGGGCGCTAAGTTCAAACTAAATCATTGTACTCTAAATTAAAACATAATTTTTACTACCCGTGGTGACGGAGTAGATGAAAAGAGCCTCTAACGGCCGGTTTTATAATAATTGGGTTAAAGTGACTTTAAAAAAAGTCGAATTCAAGTTAAAGTCGACTTTAAATATTGATGCGTTTTATAATCAATTTCTGATCTGAATTTAATAAAAGACGACTTTAAGATAATGAATATGGGTTGGTAGCTCCTTTTTATAGTTATTTTTATTACATAATGTTGCCTACCCTCATTTAATTGTTTATATTTCAATTATGTCATTAGAAATGTCACAACAAATAATAAGTAAAAATAATAATTATATCTGATAAATTAATTTCTCACTTAACCCGTGGTGAAACATATTTAATTAATAATAGAATATTGATTAAAACACCTGGTTTTTTAGTGAAATCAGTGAAACAAACCAAGTGTTTTAATCAAAATTCTATTAATAAATATATCATTTTTGTTAAGTGAGAAAAATATTTTAAATTTCAAAATAAATCAATGTCTTCGTACGCGTGGCGCATGAAGTAAAATTTCGAGTTGAGAAAAGCCAGAATTTGGTTTTGGACGCTGCGCGTCCAAATCCAAATTCTTTGGGCTTTTCTCAACTCGAAATTTTACTTCATGCTTAGTCTGGGAGTGGAAAACACTCGTTCGACAATTGTCAATAGCTTATTTTGTGTTTTTCTCTTTAGTTCAAAGAAAATGATATTAAGAAAAGTCGTGAAATGGTAAATATTAAGAAAAGATATGAAATTTGTTAACAGTGAACAATCTATGATTTTTTGTAGTAAAAATTAACATCATCTATTTTTTATAAAAATCTTATAAATTTACGAAAAGCGTTAAAATATAAAAAATTGATATCTTGAAAATGTATGTAAAACGTCCTAGAGTTTAAAAATCAACAAAAATCTATGAAATTCACGAAAATGCTCAAGACAAAATTTTTTTATAAAAATCTCAATAATATTATAAAAGACGTCAATTGTTACATCTTAGAAATTTGCAAAAGATGTCGAAATTTTATAGATTAACGAAAATCTTGACCATTTACGCAAACCGACAAATTTTCAAAAATTGTCTAAAAAAATCGTCGAAAATTTGAAAATTAACTAAAAGCGTAGACATTTATGAAGATCGTCAAATTTTTTGAATTTTACGAAAGTTTAGGAAACACACAAAATCTTCCGAGATTGCAAACATTTGTGAAAAGTCATAAAAAGTGTCAACGTTTTTAAATTAAAGAAAACCACGGAAGTCATCAGAATTTTGAAGAATAACTCCTACTGTGGAAAAAACAAACTAATAACGTTATATCAACATTGTAGCAACATTAAACGTTGTTTTAATGTTGATAAAACATTACTTAAATGGGTTTGGTCAGTTGGCTGGAATCTTGTAAATTAATAAATTTTGGAATTTAATGCAAATTCAACTAAAACTGACAAAAATCATCAACATTAAGTTCAACGTTCCGAATTTTTAATAAAATTTTATTTAATAATATATAAACATTTGCAGCTTTAATTTTGGCGTTTTATAGAAAACTGAAATATTTGATTATAAATATATCATTTCTAGAAAGTTCATTGAGCTTGAAAGTATAATTTGTTTTCAAAAATCACATGTTAAAGATTAGTTCAAATCATTATAATTTATTAAGATAAAACTATTTTTCATATTGCTCTACAGAAATTTTTCGTTTACGACCTGATGATGAAGATTTTTTAAGTATTATTTAATATAGTGATAAACAGTTTCATGACACAAATTATAAATGCATAATAAATTATGTTAAAATGAAATTTCCGAGAAAAGCAATATAAAGTTCTAATGTTATTCAAAAATATAACAATTCCATTCATCACTGAGAAATCCTTTAATTCGTGTTTGTTTTCTGGCGCTATTTCTTCTTAAGTTAAGTTTTTAAAGGAGTGAATTCTATAAAAATCATTGAAGGAATTAATTGTACAAACAAAGAGGAATTACTTTTAGTTCAACCTGTTAACAGTAAAAATAACATAATTCACTGCAATAAAAAACAAATAAATTGTCAGAAACGAAAAAGGTAAAATTCTGTAACAGTTTGCATTCAATTATTTTCTGATTTGGCTGAATGTACCACTTAACAAAATAAAATAACTTTAACAAATTAACCTGGTCGATTCAAGTGAACTCTAATCTTTAATTTGTGTTTGATAATCAAAATAAACAAAAAAATCCTTACCGCTAAATGCATTAACACAATTTATCCTCATTCTAAACACTGCTTTTCTTTTATTCACGATTTTTTTTTATCCCTTGAAGAATTACTATCCAAAATGTAATTCATTTTTCTATTTCTTCTGTGAAATTAATAGGCCTGGCTTCGCAGCCATGTCAAACACGCGATTGTTTTTTTTAACATTTGAGAATATTTTTAGGTTAGTTTTATTTATTTATTTATTCAACGGGATCCATATACAAAACGAGACAACAGTTGGTGATTCTAAAACTAACAAAAGTACATACAAGACTAAAGTACAAGACAAAAAAAAAATATATATATATATCTCCTAAGCTACAATGATAATATAATATATAAGTGGCAAACTAACCATGTACACAATAACCTATTCCTTTATTAGGAATGCGCGTAGCTGTTTCAATGTCCCACTAAAAATGTCAAAATTGATATTATTGCAATTAGCACAAATCCTATTAATACCAAAATTATTGCAGTAATTGGTTCTGTACATTTGTTCATAAAATGACTTACTGCTCCGTAATAGGCGACTTGGAGCATGGAAGTTTACTAAACTTAACAGTTCTGGACAGATTATCACACCTGATATTCATTTTTGAAGAAAAATAACATCTGCATTTAAGCGTTGTCGCTCGAGCGATTGCAAATTAATGAACGACATAAATAAATAAAGTCGGCTTTATCTATTGAAAGTTTCAAAACACCGTCTTTAACTTTAAAGTCGACTTTGATTTAAAGCAAAGTCGACTTTAAAGTTAAAGACGGTTTTTTTTAAACTTTCAATAGATATACAATGCATTATGAAACAGAATTTTACGTTAAAGTCGACTTTAAATATTTAAAGTATCTTTAACTTGATAATGAAACCGGCCGTAAACACAACTATATAATAATATATTACGTAACGAGAGTGGTATGCAGCATATTACATATGAGCAGACATGCTGCACACGAGCCGCGCAGCGGCGAGTGCAGTATTCCGCGAGTATGTAATTGCCATACCACTCGAGAAACGTACGATACTTTACCTACGCCTTAACAAAATAAACAATGAGCATGATAGAACAACTTATTTATTGCAATAATTTTTAATAGTAACATGACAACGATGAAAACTAAATTACTACTTGATCAATGTACAGGGAATTTTTCTTTTAGGTAAACATATGCATAAAGCTGTACATTTTACGACATTCGTTGTTTTTTAAAAGAGTTCAATTTGAAGCTTTAAACGAGTGTTTTCCACTCCCAGACTAAGCATGAAGTAAAATTTCGAGTTTAGAAAAGCCCTGTGAAAATTTGTCGAGGGTCGCGCAGCGACCCGAGACAAATTTTCTGGGCTTTTCTAAACTCGAAATTTTACTTCATGCGCCACGCGTATTAAACACTGATTTCAAGTGAGGTTCAAATATACATAAAGTTAACAATATTTTAGTGTTTTATACGCGTGGCGCATGAAGTAAAATTTCGAGTTTAGAAAAGCCCAGAAAATTTGTCTCGGGTCGCTGCGCGACCCTCGACAAATTTTCACAGGGCTTTTCTAAACTCGAAATTTTACTTCATGCGCCACGCGTATAAAACACTGATTTCAAGTGAGGTTCAAATATACATAAAGTTAACAATATTTTAGTGTTTTATACGCGTGGCGCATGAAGTAAAATTTCGAGTTTAGAAAAGCCCAGAAAATTTGTCTCGGGTCGCTGCGCGACCCTCGACAAATTTTCACGGGGCTTTTCTAAACTCGAAATTTTACTTCATGCTTAGTCTGGGAGTGGAAAACACTCGTTTAACGCTGTAAATTGAACTCTTAAAAAAAACAACGGTTACCTAATGATTTAAAGAAAATAAGCTGAATTTGGAATACGTAGACTTTAAAGAAAAACTCCCTGTACATCAAAGAAATGTCATTTGGTTGTGCGTAAGGAATCAGCTGTTCAGCTGTCAGCACGTAATGTACTTGTCAATGCTATTACGTGCATGTATACGTAATGTCAATCATACTTGTCAAGATGACAGTGTGGTATGATGCGGTTACTAGATAGGGCGTTGGTAAACAAATAAAACGTACGCGGTATTTTCGGCGAAATGACGTTTGTGCCTGACGTTTGTTGAAGCATAGTGTTCCAACTTATGTTAGACAATTACAAATTATAAACATTTCATCAATTAATAAATCGTAAATATAATTTATTTATTTCTTTCTATTGTGACTTGAAAATCTGAGTTCAAGTACATTCTTTTATTAATAAATATAATGCACCTAATGTTTAGCTGGATAAGCACACGACTGTTTCAAACGTTGTGATGGAACAGTCATGACTCCATGTTGACACCCTCACATTGGTCTTATCAATTGCAGTACTCTCTTACTTAAAGGGACACTACGTTACTTTAGTGTCCCTGTATTTAAGAGAGTAGCGCAAACTGGCATCCATCTTGACACCTTTAGGCGCCAAATTCAAACTAAACCAATCATATTCTATAATGATTAACGCGCGTCCTGTTAATTTGATTTCGGTTTAATTTGGCGCCTAAAGGCCTCTCTTACTTAAAGGGACACTACGTTACTTTAGTGTCCCTGTATTTAAGAGAGTAGCGCAAATTGGCATCCATCTTGACACCTTTAGGCGCCAAATTCAAACTAAACCAATCATATTCTATAATAATTAACGCGCGTCCTGTTAATTTTATTTCGGTTTAATTTGGTGCCTAAAGGCGTCAAGATGGATGCCAGTTTGCGCTACTCTCTTAAATACAGGGACACTACGTTAGTTTTCAATAGAGTTTGACAGTATAGAGTTAGTAGCATTGGATACTAGACTAGCTTGAAAAGATCTTATATTTTCGACCCACTGTTTGATTAAATATTTTATTACAATAAATGTGTTTTATTCACTGACGAGTCACCAAATAAACCAATTGTTGTACAAACAAAGTGATAAACAGTGTTTTATTTAAATGTGTTTTACTTAATAATAAAATATTGTTTCGGCATTTCACGTGATAATAATATTTTTAAATGTAAGGAATACATGAATATAATCATAAAAAAATATCTGTTCGGACATCTGTGTTTTCGGTGATCCGTTTAATTTTATAGCGTCCACAATTCAAGAGATATTGTGATAAGTCTCCGAAGAGCCCGGGCAGTAAAAATACCGTTTCTAAGATCTTACGTATAAACGTCAAAGAAAATATACGCCAAAAAATAAATTATAAACGAGAAAGGCGAAGAAGAAGAATGAAAGAAAAATACACCGCCTGCCAGTACATAAAATAGGAGTTATGGCTTCGTCAAGGCGTGAGTTACAGAAATATTTACGATATTTACACGATCAATAACACATTTCTTTATAAACGTTACGCACTTTTGATTTTTATTATTGTATCATAAAAATCAGGATTTTTCATGTTGACATAGAGTTTGTAAATTTTGCTTATATAAATTTATTAAATCCTAAATTTAATTTAATACATTTACTTTTATTTATTTAACAGAAGTCCATTTAAATGAGTACATTAATATCTTAAAAGATAAAAATAAAATAAAATATAAATAAGTCAAATAATTTAAGTCAAAACTTAATTTCATTATCAGTAATCTTGTAAAAAACTTAATTGAATTAATTTTTTTTCTAGTCCTAAACAACACACATATTAATTGCATTAGTTGTTTTTTTTTTGTAATATTCTTTTTGATATTTTATGGTTTTTAAAACGAAGTTTCTAGGAAAACAAAATAAAGTTCTAGTGGTAACGGTTTCTTTGTGTGTATCGCATTTACGATCTCCATGAAAAGCGCTGAAGAGAAACGGGGTTGAGATGAGGAGTTTTTTGTACTGTATTTGTGTGGAGATATGGTGGTGCCTTTTTGGATATTTTTATGGGCGATCGAAGAATTAAAGTCAAGAATGGAGCGTACGAAGACTGGCGGCCGTCGTAAACATTTCAAAATCGCAGTAAAACCGGAGCCGCGGTGCTTTTCACATATATAAATAATATTTTTAATACGGCTTTTACGACTTTATAAATATTTTATATATTCAGGTGTTAAGATTTTTGTACCTATGATATTTTATGGTCGGTGCGCTCTTTGATGCTACCCGGATCGTATTTTTAAAATATAAACGTCAAACATGGGAAAAACGAGAGGGCCTTTCTTCTTTTTCTTCTTGTTATTTTATTTTTTATCAGAGATTGTTTCATTACGTGTTTTTAATATTTTTGTGGACTTATTAGGAAGAGTCGTCCCGGGAAATCTCGAAACGTTAATCAAACGGCTTAATTAGATGGAGGTATGGGGCCCGGAGGAGAAAGGAGGTTTCAATTAATACCTTTAAAAGGCACGATTATATATAATTACCGTCTTTATAAATCTTAATTAACTGACGCGAATAAACGAAAACACACAAAACGCCATGGTCTATTATTATTTCACCCCTACAATCGAAAGTGTTGGGCTTTTTTTTAACCGCACATACACAGTGTTAAATTTTAGCCAAGGGCTTATTTAATAATAATAATATTCATTTACGGCAATGCCTTTTTTACAAAAGTCATAGCAAAGAAAGTAAAGTAGATAACATAAAAATAAAGTAATTAATTCTACAAGTATACATTAACATTTACTAATTAACAAATATAGATTTTGAGATACGCTTATAAAAAATCGATAAATCTATTAATTTTAGATTAACATTAGTTTAAACGATAAGCTAAGATGAAACTACCAAAGCATTTAAGTAGCTCTTTAAGTTAAATGTAAGTAGCTAATATGCTTTTACAGTTTCTTCTTAGCTTATCGTTTAGGAATAAATGAGAGTAAAAATAAATTCATTTAATGTTTCGGTTGTTTAAACCAGGATTTCGAACCGTTATTTTTTGCGTTATCGTTATCGTTTAGGAATAAATGAGAGTAAGAATAAATTCATTTATTGCGGTCCGGTTCAATTCCGGTTCAATTAATAAAATATGCAGTGAGAGCCAAAATGATTTGTTCATTTTTAATAGGCAATAACAAATATAACTATTTATTAATCGCTATATTACTGATAAGAATTTGAAAGAGGAGACTTTGGAGATATTTTGGCAGTTGTCAAAATGGTGCGTTGGAACATACAGCAACGCATATTTTGTGTTGAAAAATTTCTTAAATTAAGTTCAATTATTCAAACTCAACGTTTATTTCGTCTACATTTTAATGTTCGTGATGTTCCGGCTCGAACTGTTATTTCGTATTGGGTAAGGAAGTGGCTAAATCATGGGTCAGTTGAGAGAAGAAAATCAGCCGGGAGGATTCGCTCTGCATGCAATCCTGAAAATGAGGAACGGGTGAGACAATCAATTCTGCGTAGCCCAAATCGATCAGTTCGGCGGCATGCGGCAGCATTAAATTTATCTGCAACAAGTACCCGAATAATGCTGCACAAAATGAAGTTTCATCCATACAAAATAGTAGTGGTGCAGAAGTTAACTGATCGTGATAAACAAAGCCGTGTTGAGTTTTGTCAACGTTTTTTGGAGTAAGGAATCCGATATCGCACAACATCTTTTCATGAGCGACGAAGCACACTTTACTTTACATGGCTTGGTAAATAAACAGAATTTTCGATACTGGGCTACCGAAAACTCGTGTGAAATCTATGAAAGACCCTTACATTCCCCAAAAGTGACTGTTTGGTGTGCTGTATCATCGTCAAAAATCATCGGTCCATATTTTTTTGAAGAAAACGGCGAAACAGTCACAGTCAATTCTCAACGGTATGCACATATGCTCCAGACATTTTTTATACCGCAAACTGATGAAGAAGAAAGAAATCACTTTTTTCAACAAGACGGTGCGACCTGTCATACTGCAAGAATAAGTATGGAGATCCTGCGACAGACATTTCCGAATAGACTAATTTCTCGAAACGGTGATTTTAATTGGCCCCCGAGATCTCCCGATATTACTGTTCCAGACTTTTTTCTTTGGGGATATTTAAAGAGTAGAGTGTTCAAGAGTAAGCCTAGAAATATAGAGGAGCTCAAAAGAAATATCCGACAAGAAATTGAAGCTATCCCGCAGGATATGCTTCAACGAGTTATGGCAGATTTCGTCCGTCGCTTAGAAGAGTGTGTGGAAAAGGGTGGCGGACATTTAACACACACTATATTCAAAAAGTAAAACTCCCATTATTACTTTTTAAGATGTCATTTATATTATTTCTGCATTTAAAATAATTCATGTGTTATTTCCTATTAAAAATGAACTAATCATTTTGGCTCTCATGATATATATCGGTACGGTTCTGGTTTTCGTTCCGGAAAAATAACGGTTTTTCGCGAATTTAGGTTTTCGGTTCAGCTCCAAGGGATTGTTTAAATTTTTAAAAATGTTTTTCTTCCATATTTATTACACTAATGATGATTTAAATATTAAGAATATAGAAAAGTGCCTCAAACTAAATTTGTTATACTTTTATTATTATTTTCACATTTTCAAAATATTGACAAAATGAATATTTTTTGCATTTTTTCGCTTTATCTTAGTAAATATCTGTCACATCTCAGCAGTATATATTTTTAACTTTACTTTTAATCAGTGGTTTATACGCGTGGCGCATGAAGTAAAATTTCGAGTTTAGAAAAGCCCCGTGAAAATTTGTCTCGGGTCGCTGCGCGACCCTCGACAAATTTTCTACGCGGGGCTTTTCTAAACTCGAAATTTTACTTCATGCTTAGTCTGGGAGTGGAAGATACTCGTTAGTTCAAAATATGTCACAACTATCAAAATGTGTGTCGTAATAAGAGAAACAATAAAATGACCATCTAATAATATATTTCAAGTAATAGTTGTCTCAAATTGATAATAGTCGGCTGACGCCGATTTGTGTTAAGTTTGATATATTGAACTAAATGTCATTTCAAGTTGACAGGATAGACTAATGTTTAAATGTGCCTAGTTTCTTATTCAATTTAATGTCCAATGATAATCAAGTATCAACACAATTGCAAACCGATCATCTCCACGAAAGAAACTAATAAGCCATTAAATTGACATCACATGTGACTATTTCCTCCCACTAAACATCTAAATATATGTGCGGTTACCCTCTTCCGATTTTCCATCTAATTCGTAATTACACGGGCGCACATGTCGCAGCAAATATAATAATTCGCCAGATAATAAGCAGTCATAACTTTTACATAAAAGCTTATTTGCTTCCTGCTTTATAAAGCAGTTACAATGTATAGAGACCGACCCTCGACAAAAGGGCACACTGCTGCACACTGTGGCGAATTAGGGGAAAAATGGTGGGCTGCCCTCCTCGCCGTGTGTTCGATTTATGAAAGGGATTTATGGCAAGGAAATATATGATGCGGAACGTGAAAGTCAATAAATTAGGACAAGTTTATTTACATGGGAGAGAGAGGGTGGAAGCCCTTTGAAAAAAAAATAAAGAAAATAAATGTGAGGTTTATTTTTTGAAGGTGGATTACGCTTTTTTAATACTGATCCAAATATTTATGGGATTCCATCAATTATTATTTAATTACTACTTTTTAACTCCAATGAATTAATAGGTGGTTGGACGCGATATTCATACTGAATTAGTCCTAAATACAAAATACAGATAATAATATATTATAAATTATATATAATTTGTAAATATTCTGCAAACTATTGAGAAACTCAATTTTTCTTTATGTTAAATTGTCTTTATGTTACAGATAATTATGATAATAATAATTGAAATACATGATACATACATGCCGTTTAAGTTATAAATCAAGGCTATAATAACATATGTAGAAATTAGTTAGATATTATTAACTATAATTTCAGTAAAATTACAGCCCATTAAGATTTGTTTGTCTTTGTTAAAGGTGTGGTTCCAAAATAAGAGGTCGAAGGAGAGGAGGCTAAAACAGCTCACATCGATGGGACGGGGTCCATTCTTCGGGTCTTCGCGCAAGATACGCGGATTCCCCATGAATTTATCTCCGGGGGGTTTGGAAGACGGTCCCGGGGGTTTTCCGTATTTCGCCGATGGAAAGTTCGAGTTCGGCTACGGTGGGCCACCTTTCCATCCTCACGAGAGCCCATTTTTTCCTGGCCATCCAGGTCATCCGGGCGGCGGTCCCGCAGGACAGCCCATGAACTTCAACCAAGGAGGTAAGGACATTTTTAGAGTTACAGTTGCGAGAGAAAAAGACTAGTACAGCAGGGAGCTTTAGCCACCTCTAAATATCGTATTTTTTTCTTGTAAAACAAACTTGTGTTGTACAAGTTAATAACAATTATTTTCTTGGCCAACAAGACGGTGCTTTTGTTGACATGTACTGCATTAGCAATAGAGACATGCTAATACCGTCTCTAAACGGGTCGTTATTATCGTTTTTTGCTTTTTAGTCAGTTGAGGCACATCGACGTTAATTAAATTTCGTTTGACATTTTCGCAGATTTGTCAATTTGATTGACAATTTGAAAAATCGAAGTGAATCCAGTTCACATAGTCATATATTCTGATGTATTGGTTTTTTTATCTCACAACTGTACATATATTTTTCTGTAATAATGTTTTATAACCTTATTACCTTTATTTTATATATTCTAAAAGGGCAATGTTTAGTTGATTTCCACACAAAATTTCATAACAATATCCCGAATATTTCAAAAGTTATGAATTTCTGAAACTGGAATTGCATTAAAACTAGGATAAAATTACCTTACAATGTCGTTTTTTTTTGTAAATAAGTCAGAAACCATAGATGGAGTATTTTGATAATTTGATATATTCTGATAGATCTATGTTTTCTTAACATCCATAATAAAATAAAGATCTCACTTAAAATGTTGAACTAATGTTGTTTTAAAATTTTACAATCTATAAAATTTAATTTAAAAAAAACAATTAGATGGAAATAACTTAAAACTGTCAATGGAGTGTATTTGAATTTTTACATATTTTGAAAAATCAATGTTTTCTTAACATACACACAAAATTTCAGGAAGATCTAATAAAAACTATCAAAATTACGATCGTTTTAATTGTCAGATTCCACAAAATTTGATTGAGAAAAAAAAAACACGTCTTTTTTATTACACAACTAAAATATTCAAAGTTGTCGAGTGACAGGTAATTTAGTCATAATTGTCAATATAGTCAAAGAACTGTCAAGATTCTCAATTTTGTTAAATGGTAATTAATATAGCCAACATAGTCAATGTAATCGATACATTCAGTACTGTCAAAATGGCCAATATAATCGATCTGTCAATATAATCAGTAACGTCAAAATAATTAACATAATCGATACAGTCAGTACTGTTAAAATAGTCAATGTAATCAATATAGTCAGTGCTGTAAAAATAATTAACATAATCCATATAGTCAATATAGTTTGTACTGTAAAAATGGTCTATATAATCGATTCCAATATAATTAGTAGTATCAAAATAGTTAACATAATTGATACAGTCAATACTGTCAAAATATTCAATCAAATCGATACTGTCAATATTGTCAGTGCTGTTAAAATAGCAAACATAATCGATACAGGCAATATAGTCTGTCAATATAATCATTAATGTCAAAATAGCCAACAAAGATACATATTCATATAGTCAGTACTGTCAAAATAGTTAACAATGGATACAGTCAATATATTCAATACTGTCAAAATGGTAGATATAAACGATCTGTCAATATAAACAGTAACTTTAAATTAATCAACATAATCGGTACAGTCAGTACTGTCAAAATAGTCAATATAATCAATACTGTCGATATATATTCAGTACTATCAAAATAGTTAATATAGTCGATACAGTGAAATGCAAGTCTACTTATAGTTAGTACAGTCATTATAGTCAGTACAGTCATTGTAGTCAATACAGCCAAATTACAGTATTTCATGTGTTTTGTTTTTTCATCAAAGTGTAAACATTTGTCAAAGTGTCATTATTAATTTTGAATTTTTAAATTTTTAACATGAAATGGCAATCTAGGCCAACCATGAAATGTCAGAAAATTTTAGACGATTTATAATTTTAAAAAATTAAGTTAGGTTAGATGACAAGTTGCGATGACACTAATGTTATTTTTCTAGCCTAACCTAACCCTGTTTCCATCATAACATTTTGACTATACGTGACGTATTTGAATTAAGGATGTGATATAACTGTGTCAATTGTTTATTAATCATTATGAAATGTTGTCTTAGATTCACTTAGTCTTTTGATTGTGATAGTATTTCATAATTAAATGACTATTGTAACATTTTGTCGGTAATTTCGCTATTACGGCATTTTTATAGTATTTCATCATTAAAT
This sequence comes from Philonthus cognatus, assembly GCA_932526585.2. Classification (NCBI taxonomy): domain Eukaryota; kingdom Metazoa; phylum Arthropoda; class Insecta; order Coleoptera; family Staphylinidae; genus Philonthus; species Philonthus cognatus. Next base: position 32,204,399 of record OW052243.1, read on the forward strand.
GACTATTGTAACATTTTGACGGTAATTTTGTTATTATGACATTTTGATTGTATTTCATAACAGTCGACTGTATTTTCACTATTATAGCATTTTGAAAGTATTTCATCATTAAGTGACTATTGTAAAATGTTGACGGTAATTTTACTATTATGGCATTTTGATAGTTTTTCATCATTAAATGACTGTTGTTATGTTTTGACGATAATTTCACTATTAAGACATTTTGAGGGTATTTCATCATAGCTGACTGTATTTTCACTATTATGGCACTTTGGTTGTGTTTCATCATTAAATGGCTATTGTAACATTTTCACGGTAATTTTGTTATTATGACATGTTGATAATATTTTATCATTAAACGACTATCGTAACAATTTGACGGTAATTTCGCTATTATAATATTTTGATAGTATTTCATCACAGTCGACTGTATTTTCACTATTATGGCACTTTGGTAGTGTTTCATCATTAAATGGCTATTGTAACATTTTCACGGTAATTTTGCTATTATGACATTTTGATAATATTTTATCATTAAATGACTATTGTAACATTTTTACGGTAATTTCACTATTATGGCATTTTGATAGTTTTCATAATTAAATTGACTGTAATTTAAATATTATCTTTTGAATCCTTTTTAACTTGTATCAACATTGACATTCCGTTTTAACAAAATACAAAACATTCTCTGTCAATAAAACGACAATAAACTTATTACGTCAATTTTCAATTGTTAATAATGAAACAAACAAGTATCTTCCATTCCCAGACTAAGCATGAAGTAAAATTTCGAGTTTAGAAAAGCCTGAAAATTTGGCTCGGGCGCGTAGCGAAGCGGAGCGACCGAGCCAAATTAGGCTTTTCTAAACTCGAAATTTTACTTCATGCGCCACGCGTATAATACACTGATTTAATGTGAAATGGTCTTTAACCAATTTACAAGTGAAATAAGTTTATTATGTCAATTCTCAATTGTTTAGGTGATGGGGAAAGTGCTATCTATGATAGACACATCACTACTTTTTGGTTTAATTACATATTTTATACATAAAATTTGACAGATATCAAATTTTAATTCCAAAAATTAGAATGGATCATAGTGAAAATGTTTTGTTTAGATAAGTTATACGACAAAAAGAAAATTGATTAGTTTTGTTACTGATTTTTGGTTATAAATATATAGAAAATCGATCAGGTGGTTTAAAATTTCAATGTTAGTATAGATCAAATAAATTATAATTCAAATAAAAATCAACATTATTTTTGATTAATTACGTTTGAATTTATTTATGACTGTAAAATGTCCAGCGACGGCTCGCAGCCTAACTTCAGGGTCGGCCACAGCGCCAAGGCGCACAAAATTTGAGGTTGGGATCGCGCTTTATAAATACAAGGAATTGCACAACAAAGTCACCTTTCAATAACGGATACATATTACCTTGGGTTTCTGGCCGACCCTGAAGTTAGGCTGTGAGCCGTCGCTGAACATGTCTTAAAAATTTCCTTAAATAATGTAAAAATTTATCAACATTAAAATAACGTTTCTTACATTCAGTAAAAAAATGATGTCTCCTAAGAGCTCATCAAGAATCCTAAAGATGTGTTACTGCGGCATTTAGTAAAAAAAAGTATGAAAACATTTCTACACACAATATTAAAAATAAAACCTAATCAAATTATTTATTCGATTTTCAGGTGGTCCAATGGATCACGGCGGTCCTTTACCGATGGGCGGCGACTTCGGCGGCATGCCCAACGAACAGGGCCCATTCCTCCAACAACCCCCAGGCCCCGACCAGATGATGCAGGGCTCCGGAAGGGGCGGCAGTCCTGAATTCATGTCCCCGGGCAACTTCTCTGACAACCCGCAACAGTTAAACGAGGGACTCGTGTGGTAGCTAGCAAAGGCCCTTGCCAAAAGGGCTCGAGAAAACTAACACACGTTCAACACAAAACAAAAATAGAGTATATTGTAAATTTTATAAAAAGAGAGGAGAATTCAAGGAGCAAACATCAACATTTCAACCCCCGTTGTGCATTTGAATAAATAACGCATTTCTTTATGTTACGTTATCAATAGAATAAAAGAAAACTTGTAATGGTTGTATTTTTTGTAATGTTATCAATGACGATTGGTTATATGAGTGATTAACTAATCGCTTATAATCAATCACTCACTTAAAATCAGATATGCGCTTAGCGTATATTTTAGTAAGTTAAGAGTAAACTATAATTTTTTCAAGAGTATGTGTTCAGTACTCATTCGTTCACTATATACGCGTTTCAGGCTTTAACGCCATCATCAGTATAGTCCCGAACCAGTGCTTAAAGAATACTGAACATCTTTGACCATTAATAAGTGGCCTGTTCAATTTACATACCGGGTATTGACATGGCGGACGCAACATAGAAAATCGCATGTTAATTTTGAAGTGTTCAAATATAAGCTCCCCTGTTTATTTTAGAGACAAAATGTATTTAACATTTTTGTAGAGAGAAAAATTCTGAATTTATTAGTGTTAACATTTAACACTGTACGTTTCTCTAAGTTAAAATAATTAAGAAAAGGTAATGTGACTTTATAAAAATAATGACATACTATGGAATTGAAACAATTGCGGATGTCAAAATAGCACAAGATATTGCTGTCACTTGATTAAAGACAGAAAACATATCGCAAACATCCTGATAACTGTGGTCTGCATAATACCACTTAACTACTAGGATTTTTTCTTGTGTAGTGTAAATCATTTCGTAAACATTTACTTTAATCAAGTTACAGCGATATCTTTTGCCTTTTTGACATCCGCAATTGTTGTTTTAATTCCATGGCATGTCATTATTTTTATAAAATCACATTACTTTTTTTTAATAATTTTAACTTAGAGAAACTTTAAGTGATAAACGTTAACACGAATGAATTCAGAATTTTTCCCTATACAAAAAAGGTACATTTTGTTTTTAAAATAAATGGGGAAGCGAAAATTTTAACATTTTAGAGTGTACATAGGATTTCCTATGTTGCGTCCGCCAAGTCAACACCCGGTATGTTCGAATGGGTAAACGCCATCTAATGCCCATTACCTTAAGTAGCATCGTCAATAGCTGGCAAACAAAACGTTTGTAAACAGAAATTGGACGAACAATTGCTGTATACAAACGTTTAGTTTGCCAGCTATTGACGGTGCAACTTAAGCTAATGGGCATTAGATGGCGTTTACGCTTTCGAACATATGCATAATTTTTTAGTCTATAATTTATTGAATGATGACATGACTCATGAATTTACAAATGTAGAATAAAGTACTGATAAGCAGTGGCGTAGCAAGGGGTGGGATTTAGGGGATGAATCTCCCCAAGAGTCTTGAAAATAAAGTGAATTAAATAAAAGGCTATTTTTCTCGTAGCAATTCACTTTTTTATAATTTTACTTCATGCGCTACGCGTATAAGACATTAATTTCAGGTGAAGTTCACTTGTTTACAATATTTCAGTGTTTAATACGCGTGGCGCATGAAGTAAAATTTCGAGTTTAGGAAAGCCTGAAAATTTGGTTTGGACGCTCCGCGCTTTGCGCTACGCGATCAAACCAAATTTTCAGGCTTTTCTAAACTCAAAATTTTACTTCATGCTTAATCTGGGAGTGGAAAACACTCGTTTAAAGCTTTGAATTGAATTCTTTAAAAAAGCGTATGCAAATGAATATTTGAAAGAAAAATTCCGCGTAGGTATTTAATTTAAACACGCTACCTTGATCTGTCCGCGTTTTTATTGTATTGTGTTCAATTGGAGATTCCATAATAAATAAAAAAATACAAATACCGTGCGATCGTTTAAACTATGATTTAGAGTAGGCGGCATTTTTTTGTGCGGTTGCGTAGAATGCTAATTGAATGATGGAATAAAATTGAGGTTATGGCAAACTATGTGTTAACAGTCAGTAGTGCCAATCTAATTTGAAATTCAAAGCCTACTCTAAATCATGTTTTTAATGATCGCGCAGTATAAAAATGTCTAAAAGAAAATCTATTATTCTCATTTATGCAAATCTACTTTAGGGTTTCATAACTTTAAGACGTGAAAGAATTATACAGGGTGCCCGTTTTTGGAACTCAAGCATCTCTTTGAAGAGATACAAGGTTGGTTAAATTAGGGCAAAGTTGCCCAATCTAGAGTATAACATAATGCCGTTTTGAAACATAATATATAAGTTCTTCACCTGAAGAAGCAACAACGTTGCGAAACAATTGTCGTGAAATACACAATTAGTTGAAAATCATTAAGTGTTTTATTTAAGGGGGTATTACCAATCTTTCGGCCTTTTGCAGACCGTTTTTCAACAATTTTTTTTCGAGGTAAAATGAATACTATTCGCCCTTTTGACTTTTGATTATTGTTTATTGAACGAAAAAGAGTATCCAGAAGTTTTTTTTTTTTTGTTTTTGACCCGTGGTTTTTTATAAAAATGGCGGCCAATGGGTGCATGTTCGCCGTGTTTTCCTGGACGGGCGAAGAGTTTTTTCGGAGATGACTCATCTGAAACAGAAATTGGTATGCAATTAATAATCTGTATAAGATTCTCTGGAGCTTCTCCCTCTGTCATGCAAAAATCTCAAAAATTAACAAAATGGCGGCCATGTGAAGAAAAACGGTCGATTTTGACCCCATTTTTTCCTGTTTCAACGCGCTTAAAAAATATTAAATGTTAATATTTTCAATTGGCCGTGGGAGAAGCTCCAGAGAATTTAATAAGGAACAGAAATCGCAAAAGCTCAAGTCAATATGAGTTATAGTTTTTGAGAAAAGTCTTCTCCCGTCAACAAAAATGTCGTTTCGAGAAAAACGCGTTTAAAGATTTGGCATGATTTAAAACCATTTTGGGGGTTCTTACCACTAGTCAGCTATCCCAGCACCATACCAGATTTCCTCCTCTTTCTCGTAAAACTGGTTTCGGGATGCTTGCTCCTGTCGGCAGCGGTTGAGGGCCTCCCGAGCCGCTGGAGTCAGCTGCTGCTCCGCTCGCTGCTTGCGTTCCTCATCTATCTTCGCCTGAAAAGCCTTGGCTTGCAGGCCGATGCGGATTTCCAGGGTGCTCATTACTTTTAACACCGACGAAAACCCATCATTGAATATTCCGGTTGCCAGATAAGTTGCAATTGTAACTGTTTTCGTCCCACAGTTTAAATGCTTTGGCGTCAGTTTCCACACGCAGGCGTTAAAGCTTTCATTAGAATTCTGCGTGTGCCCACCGAGGCACCTCCTGAGCAGATCGTCCTCAGAAAGAGCCTCGTAGATGGGCCGAATGACGTTCTGAACTTTGGCTGTTAGCGGCGCATCGTGGTGAAACTGGTCCAGGGTACCTGTAGCCTTCGCCGCCTGCCACTTACACCAACTGTCGCTTCCTTCCGGGCAATTGTCGTGTTTCGGGTCCTTGTCGGTTGAACATTTATGTAAAAACGTAGCCCACACTTCTTTCTTCATGTCCTCAACCGAATTAGCATGTCGTCGGATCGCCAAACCGTAGTATATCGTCAACTGCTTTATCAAATTGTCTGTCAACTTGCCTGATCCTTTACAGCCAATGCCTTTGTTTTGCTTCTTCGCTGCACGAAGTCTGCTACCCATCCGCTTTTGAACGTGCCCGACACATTCTTTCTTCTGCACGGTCAAATCGGAATAGGGATCCATGGAGAGAAGAGCCTTGAAGGTTTTCGTGTCGCCGTCCCCGATGTAGTATTTGTACTGAACTCCATGCAGCTCTTCTGACCTGGCGAACATCTCTTGAACCGCGTCGACTTCCATCTTCCCGGAACTTCCGTCATGATTGACAAGACATTCCTCTGCATGTTGAGCCAGCCATTCTTCGTACTCAGGAGTGCCCGTACAACCTTTCTTCAAACTGCACCCGTGACAATACGATGATTTTATGACGCAATCAAGGACTTTTTTCGAATAAGTCCCAATCAGCGAAGTTATACCGTAGAGAGATGAAAAACCGCGCCGTTTCCAGGAGCCGTCACCCGACACTGACAGTTGGGTTGGTGTGTTTCCATGTTGTTCATTTTTTGCGATTTCTTCTTGAACTGCTTTGCTGCAAACACACTGGAAAACAGCTTTCGCCGCAACGTACAGATTCTCCAGGAAGGCGACGTACGCTGAATTTCCGAATCCATCTGACAGGTCCATTAGCCCGCAGAACAAGTTTACGCCCCGCTGTCCGACTCCGAAAAGACGCATTACGAACATCAGACGACGATTGACTTCGTATGATTGTCCAATTCGAGCACAAGACGACACTGAACGCGGATCGCACTCACATTCGATCAGTAGTTTAAATCCAAGGCCTCGAATTGCAGACCGCGAGAAAGTGACGTCCCTATCACAAGTTTTGCACTTCAGACTTGTTGACAGGAAGTTGAACACCGTCAGGAAGTTCAGCAACACGTAGCAGCTGTTGGGGTCGTCCGAAATATCTTCGAACCCACTGCGCAGCTTTTCGGCCGACGTGCTCACTCGCGAAGTATCATTTTCCATGGTGTGTTGATTTTCCGCAAAATGCTTCGTTTTCTTCCTGGTGACAAAACCAGCACCACCTTTTTTGCCTTTGCGCTTTAAATTCGGCATGTTTACAACTGAGGTTAAGCACGCGGGACGCAAGTCACATGTACACTGATTCCAACCGAAATAATAAACATCTGAGATCGACAACATCATAGCAGAGCATTATCAGTCCCGACCGCACAGCTGCGCGCGGTGAGTCGTTTTCGAGCCTCCGCACTTCTTCATTCAATGCGCGAAAAACTGGAGAACGCATTCGCGGATCGGAAAACGGCTTGAAGGGATGAAAGTAAACATTCCAAAGTACCGAAAAATGGAAAAAAAATCGATTTTTTGAAAAAAAAGATTGGTAATACCCCCTTAAGTAATATATTCCGACTACTTCCGAAGATATCCGAAAAAAAATCAAAATTTTCAAAACAGGTTTTTATTTTTTTGCGAGACTATTTGAAGAGATATTTCAAAATAATTTACACTTTATCATTGCCACTTCGTACGCTCTACAACGTGGTGATATCATAATAAAAATTCGACGTTTCGATTTTCGGCAAACATCATCAAATTTGTTTTTTCTTATGGGCACCATCTTTGATTTTTACATTTTCAAATACAGCTTTATTTTCTGATTGTGATGTGTTATGTGTTGAAGTTTGGTCTAGCAGTTTGATGGAATTGCCAAAAATCCTGTTTTTGCAAATGGGCGAAAAGTTGACTAAAACATCAACTCTATTTATTTTAGTCGTAAATTTTACAATCAAAAATAAGTTTATTATTGATCAACTAACGAGTGTTTCCAATCCCAGATTAAGCATGAAGTAAAATTTCGAGTTTAGAAAAGCCTGAAAATTTGGCTCGGGCGCGTAGCGAAGCGGAGCGACCGAGCCAAATTAGGCTTTTCTAAACTCGAAATTTTACTTCATGCGCCACGCGGAGAAGACGCTGATTTGATGTGAAATGGTCTTTAACCAATTTACAAATGAAATAAGTTTAGTATGTCAATTATCAGTTATTAAGTGATGGGTAAAGTGCAATTTTCGTCGATTTATAAAATGTTTGTCAGATTTTCAATATTTCGAGATTTTCGTTAAATTATAAAATTTTCATCAAATCGAGATTTTTGTAGGATTTTCGATGTTTCGAGAATTATAAATCTTTCCATATTTCGAGATTTTCAACAATTTATAAAATTTTCATTAGATTTTCAATATTTTGAGATTTTCGTCAATTTATAAAATTATCAGATTTTCAATATTTCAAGACATTTCTCGATTTATAAAAGTTTCGAAATATTTAAAATCTCATAAATATTTGATAAATTGACGAAAATCTTCAAATAGAGAAAATCTCTATATGTTGAAAAGATGATGAACATTTTTAAATTGACGAAAATCTCGAAATATTAAAAATCTATATTTCAAGATTTTTTCAATTTAAAAATTTTCATCATCCTTTCAACATATAGAGATTTTTTATATTTTGAGATTTTCGTCAATTTATCAAATATTCATATAATTTTCAATATATCGAAATTTTCAACGGTTTTCAATATTTCAAGATTTTCAACGATTTTCAATATTTCGAGATTTTCAACGATTTTCAACATATTGGGATTTTCGATATTTTGAGATTTTCGATGTTTCCAGAGTTTCGTCAATTTGTAAAAAGAAAACGAGTGTCTTCCACTCCCAGACTAAGCATGAAGTAAAATTTCGAGTTTAGAAAAGCCAGAAAATTTGGCTCGGGCGCGTAGCGAAGCGGAGCGACCGAGCCAAATTAGGCTTTTCTAAACTCGAAATTTTACTTCATGCGCCACGCGTATAAAACGCTAATTTAATATGAAATGGCATTGAACCAATTGACAAGTGAAATCCATCATCATTTTTTGTACCGTGCGATCATTTAAATTATGATTTAGAGTAGGCGGCATTTTTTTGTGCCCAGAATGCTAATTGAATGATGGAATAAATTTGAGGTTATGGTAAACTATGTGTTAAGGGCCAGTAGTGCCAATCTAATTTAAAATTCAAAGCCTACTCTAAATCATGTTTTCAATGATCGCACGGTACTTGTTTTTGTAGAACTTTGGAAAAATAAATTTCTGAAAGAAAAGACTAGCTCTACGCCACTGCTAATAAGTATTGTGAAAATTTAATTTTTATTTGAATAAACTAATAAAATACTCCAGTGAATAATGTAATTATTATTTTACAGATTTTTTTATATAGCTTTGTAATTTAAAGTTTAACGTTCACTGATTGTTATATATAAATACAGCCATAAACACGATGTATTTGCGATTCAATTTTCAATTTAATTTCATATAAACAAATAAACCCGTCAAACAAACCAATAATACAAAAAACCTTTGTTTATCTTGATTTGTTTATTATTTGTTCGTTTGTCAGGTTTATTTGTATATATGAAATGAAATTGAAACAACAAACAAATAAACAAATACCCTGACAAAGTATTTTGATGTTTTCAAAAAAATATCTCAATGTTGATTCAATCTATTTGAAAAATTGAAACAACAAACAAATAAACAAATATCCTGACAAAGTATATTGATGTTTTAAAAAAAATAACCCAACGTTGATTCAATTTATTCGAAAAATTGAAACAACAAGCAAATAAACAAATACCCTGACAAAGTATTTTGATGCTTTCAAAAAAAAACAACCCAATGTTGATTCAACCTATTCGAAAAATGTGCAATTTTTATAACTGTAAGTAAACTTGAAAGAAGAAGAAAAAGAAAACTCAACCTAAATGTATATATTTAAATTATGTACAAAATAAAAAATTAAATCATTTTTTTGTACAAATAAACCTAAAAGAAAAAAACTACTATTTAATTGTAATTAAGTATAAATGTAGGCTTTTTAATATCGTGACATAAGATGGCGAGCATGTGTAATAAATAAAATAAATAGTGTTAATGCTCTTTTACATCTTAACACTTTAAATTTATTTAAAATAAACTTACACTACACACAAATCACTCACACACAAACACACATACACAAATGTTTATAAAGTGCCAAGTATGTTATTATTTTCTCATGAATTATCGCAGAGTAAATAATGTTATTCTATAAAAAAACCTTTGTTTTAATTATTATTATTGGATGTACCCTGCGATCATTTAAATTATGATTTAGAGTAGGCCGCATTTTTTTGTGCGGTTGCCCAGAATGCTAATTGCATGATGAAACAAATTTGACGTTATGGTAAACTATGTCTTAACAGCCAGTAGTGCCAATCTAATTTAAAACTCAAAGCCTACTCTAAATCATGTTTTTAACGATCGCGCGGTAGTTGTAAATATGAACATAGATGTTTTATATATTTTTCGGTTGTTTCACTTGCATAAATGAAATGATATGTGTCTTTAAGTTTTTGTACTATAAAAAAAATAAAAGAGAGAAGATTATTAATGTATGACAACTTACAAGACCTGTGTATATAGAATTATCCTAATACTGTATCTGTATATTGTTAAATATAGCTGTGCCCTAAGTAAATAACTTATATCATTATATTTATATTTTGTTTTATTTTTATCCCATTTGATTATTTTCTGTCTGTCAGTGTTTATGAATTTAATTTTTGTTCAAATGCATTTTGTTTTATCCCTTTTACTTAGATTATTATTATTGCAAGCTAGACACCTGTAAGAAAAGAACAAACGAATTTTGACCACTAGCGTAATATGAAATTTTGAGCCCTGGCGAAATGTTAAATGTTGGCAGGTATTTAATAAATACCCTATTTTCAAGGTGAAACGTTCAGAAGAAATATAATCCAACACAGTCATCCCGAAATTTGTATATCGATCCCCCCCGATATTTTTTTCTAGCTACGGCCTCGATCACAGTAATGAGAAACGAAACAAAAATTACCGAGAACGAATGTAATTATATGTGGTGGACAATCGATACAAAAAAGATATCCGAATTTATACAAAAAACATAGATATCTACGAATCAGATGAAATGAGAACCCTACGCGACCAAACCAAATTTTCAGGCTTCTCTAAACTAGAAATTTTACTTCATGCTTAACATGGGCGCCCGCACATATGAGCACATTATACACACCCTGTATAAGGGGAAATCAGAATTCCAGGGGATGGCAAGTGCCTCCAATTTCCACCCCCTGTAGTTCTGATTTCCCATTTATCTATACAGGGTGTATATAAAGTCTGGAATAAAATGCATATTTCTGTTATCTTGGGTTTGATGGGAAAACCCTGAAACAGGTCGATTTTTGTTCTTCAATGCGTCGCTTTCTGCGCGCTCAAAAATACTGTGACGGCACTAGTGATCAGCATTTTTTTAAATAGAATTCGTTTTTTTTTATTTGGCAACTTTTGTAGAGCTCTTAATTCTCTTTAGTCACATATTTTTTTTTAAAATACGCGCCATTTAATCTAACAACAATACAGGGTGATTCAGTTTGGTGTTCCATCCCATTCTAACTTCTTAATTCTGAGAGTAAAGTATAACAAACTATATATTTGTAATCGGCAGGACATATTCTAATAAATTGCGTCATTGAATCGACAATATGATGTCAACTGTCAAGGTAGCTTTGGTCAACTTTTTTTTCTCAAATGACATCATACCTATTTTTTGTTAAATTTCCTGCCATTTTGATGATGTTAAAATCTAATATTATTGCGATAAGAGAAATGGAACTTAGCACTGGCGGCTCACGGCCTAACTTAATGTGAGGCTCAAATACAAGATACAAAAAATGAGGTTGAAAGCACTAGGTATCCATTTTGTTTATTAATGCTCCTTACGTCACGGAATTGCGTCATTAATACATGCGTTTAGCAGCACAACGAGCGCACCTCTTAATTCCGAGATCCTTTACCTTGGCATTTTTGTTTCACATGAAGTTGGCCACCAGCCGCCACTGGAATTTAGATGTTCTATCTTAAAAATTGGACACCCTATATAAAATCGGTTAATTTTGTTATGTTCTGCGAATGTAATTTAGGGTACATTACAAACTTCAGATCGTTGTCATTCTATTTAACAAAGCTATAGTAAGATAATTGCGTGTGAAGCTGGTTGAAATTTGTTAAAACTGTTTTATTTTGAACTAAAACAGAAAACTTTGCTTTCCAATGCCTAGTCCTTACCATTTTTAACAGTTTTCTTTAACAAGCCATAATTCACTAAGATTTCGAATCGAACCTATGTTGATACAACTTTGTTTGCTTAAAATGACATAAGTAATACATCCCTTCGCATTTTGAATGGTTTTCTTCAACACGCCATAATTCACTAAGATTTCCGAATCGGACCTGTTGATATAACCGTTTTTGCTTAAAATGACCTAAGTAATACACCCCTGATGTTTGGCAAATTCCTCCTCGGACACCCTGTATTTGGATTGAAAATACTTTAAATGAAATATTGTAATAACCAACAACTAATAATTCCAATAATCCAATATGTTTGCATGATGGCATGAATTTACCCAAACTTCGACACGTTCGTGTATTCGGATAACCAGCGATCATATCTAGAAAGTATACTAATTTGTAGGGTAAACACACAACGCGCGACGCCTGATTCATGCTTTTATTTTAATATTTTATCCGGAATGGCCGTTTGGATTGAGGCACACATGTCAGGAAACAAATTGGAACGACAAACATTAGATAAGCGATCTTAATCGCGTTCGTCCCCAAACAATTAATTCCTTTTATTTTAGTTCGACTAGTTTATTTAGAATTTATGTATACCGGGTTTTCGATAAAAAAAAAACGCCTAACGCCATAGCTTTGTTATTTTTTGACCGATTTTATTGAATCGATTGAACCGATTGACCGATTTTATTGAACTAAAAAGTCAATGGCCGTTTAAATACTAAGAAATGACGTCAATATTGATTTTTTCAATTATAACTTCATCGCCGAATAATAGCCAACTTAACATTTTTAAATTAATCCCTATAACTTTTTAATTTTATTACATATAACTTTAAATAGAAGATTTTTTTTTACAAAAATATTGAACAAAAAAACAAGAAATTGGGCATTATTGGATTCTGAAAAATTGTGCCCATTTTTCTGAATAATGCCCAATTTCTTGTTTTTTTGTTCAATATTTTTGTAGAAAAAAAAATCTTCTGTTTAAAGTTATATTTTGCAAAAATTATAATTAGTGTGCCTTGTAAAATGAGTGTCAAATGTCATTTTTGTCAGGTTATGCCAAACATGAACAATACCGACCAAACAAATAAGTACCTACGTTACAACTTGATGTAGATAGGAATAAATAAGAATAACTCAACAATATTATACAATTTTTTAATTACTAACTAGAAAAGTTAATTTGATACGTTGTATTATTTGACCAGACTTGCGAATGTGTGAAGAAGAATGTAAATATTTTGTTATTTAAATATTTCGATTATTACTCATTTTTAAAGTGTATTTCTAACTTCACAATATTTCAGTGTTTAATACGCATGGCGCATGAAGTAAAATTTCGAGTTACGCGCTACGCGACCAAACCAAATTTTAAGGCTTTTCTAAACTCGAAATTTTACTTCATGCCTAATCTGGGAGTGGAAACACTCGTTCCAACTTTAAATTGAACTCTTTTATAAAATCGACTTAAATTTTACAGCCTTGTTATGGAATGCAATTAATGTGAATGTGCATTCCATTACTATTTGGGAATATTTTGGGAATTGTTTCGAAGACTTTCTAATATAGTTCCTCGAGTAGTTTTCCTTAATACTTAATTACATACTTTCGTTTGTTTTACGTTATAAATATTAAACTTTAGGAATTAAGAGTCAGTTTTGTACAAGTACGCTAAGACGGTAAGACTAACATTGTATTGTACACAGATGTAATAAAATACGAGTAGTAAATTATCATCGTGGTATCATTGAAGATACAAAACCCTCACCTAGTGGAAGTCATCTCCGGGGAGTGCGTTTGGCAAGTGGTATCCTCGTCAACATAAAATACCACGGGAGTAAGGTTGCGAAAGTACCAACTCCACAACAGCTTATACATTATGTATATTTAAAACAAAAAAGAAGTATTTATTAAATATTAAAGCGCATTTAAAATAATAACAAACTGTGAATGTATAATAAATTAGTTAACGAAACACACGGATCAAATATAAACCAATAAACAATTTAAACAGTATTAAAAGGCTAATTTTTTTCAAGGCACACTAAATTTGTTATTAAGAAATCATGTGAACAAGATTTTTTTTTCTGGGATAAATATTAATATTAAAATAAACATATCGGGCATAACTGAAATCAGAAAACCAATATCTAAATTATATGTTTAATTTAAAAAAAACCTTTATTAACATAATATATTACATATTTACTAGATACAATTAATTGCAACCCCCTTTTTCCTCCTGTTTTCCTTCTTTTCCTCCAACTTCTCCAGCGACCTTACCCCGGCCCGATCCTCTCTCATCCATTTCGTCACTCTTCTATTCCCTCTTACTCCCACTCACTCCTTCTTCACCCCCTCGCATTCATCCGTTAAATTACTCCACGTATATTACCCCCGCTCACACATTACACACTTCACAAAGTCTTCTCACATCCACACCTTCTTTCCTCTCTCCCCTGACCCACACTGCGCCCTCGCCAGCATAACCCTTTCCTCCCTACCCTCTCTACCAAATACCTCGGCATTCTCCCATGCACTTGCTACCTCCCATACCTATCGTTGTATTCACTCCTCTCTATACACCCCTGCCTTTTCTGTACTTCTACCTTTTTCTCCTTCACCTACGCATCCACCTTCACCCCAGCCATTCCATCCCTTCGCCTCCGACAAACCCAACCTGTCTTACATTATCCTTCTCTCGCTCCCCCATTTACCCTCTCTCCCAGTCATGCACGTCACCCATACCGCCTTTATCAATCTCTCTCTCTCTCCAGATCCCATAACTTCATCTCATATCTAGCGATTCTTACCATTTCCTCACACTCTAGTTTCTCTCCATTCATCCCCTGAAGCACTATGTATCCGGGTGTTGACCTTTCTACCCCCAGCATACGCTTCAGGAACCATAACTGCTCCCTCTCCATACACTTATACCCTCTCGTCCCCCACACTTCCACCCCATACATTAACACCGACCTCACAGACGCATCCCATACTTTACACGCCACTCCCCATCCACTTCCCCCACTTTTGCCCGCTATCCCCTACGCCTTTCTAGCCTTCCCCTGCACTCACCTCACATGCCCCTCATACCCTCCCGTTTCTTTGAACATAAACCCTAAATACTTGAATCTTTTAACCTTCTCAATCACCTCCCTCTTCCCCTCAAATTCCTTTACCCTCCCCTCCCTTATTTCTGAATCTCATCTATTTCGTTTTTCCAACATTCACGCTCAACCCTCTATTACCTATAAACCTCTGCCACCAGCACCTATCATCCGCATATGCCAACATCCACACCTTACTTTTACCAATAACTCCCCCCCCCTCTCGCCTGCCCTTCCCTTATCACCTCCTCCCATTCACTTTTATAGAGGTTAAACAACACAGGGCTCAATAGGCACCCCTGCCTCAGCCCCTTCCACGTCCTAAACTTCTCTGACTCCTCCATTCCCACTTTTGCCACTGCCCATGTTTCCTCATACACTCCTCTCACCCACTCTACCATTTCCTCACTCATCCCTCTTCTCCTCAAACACTCTAACAACCCTACCCTTGGTGTAGAGTCGTACGCCGCCTTCAGGTCCAGAAACACCGCATACACGCTTCCCTTCTCTTCCATCACCTTCTCCACCATTCTTGCCAGGGTAAAGACCTGCTCCTTCGCCCCCCCACCCCTCCTAAAATCCCCCTGCGTCCCCGGTAGCAACCCCTTCTCCTCCACCTCTTCCTCCAGTCGATTCTTCACCACCATCATGGATATCTTGTATCCAGTACTCATTATCGTTATCCCCCTATAACTTTCCGCATTCTTCTCATCCCCTCCTTTGTGTACCGGGCACATCGTCCCCACCCCCTATGCTACCGGCAGGTTCACTCTTTTCCTCCACACGTGGTTCAGTAGCTCTCTGAATTTCTTCTTCCACCCTTCCCCAAAAAATAAATAATTAGTGTAAATTTATGGTATTGAAACGGCCATTGACTTCGTTTTTTAGTTCATTCAAATCAGTCAATAACTAACAGAGTTATGGCGTTGGGCGTTTTTCTATCGAACACCCGGTATATGTAAGAGTTATTAATCGTGCTTAATCTGTCTAGTTATGATAATCTACATAGTTATAATCTAATTTATCTTTAATAATTAATCAATATTCATCTATTTTTATCTTCTCAATTGTTAATTTCCAAACAAGTCAGTTCTTAAATTCGCAGCCATTGAAATAGTAACTGATACGGTGTTATATATCTAGAAAAAAAACAAATATTATTTTTACTGTTATTATTTTAGTTTAGTTTAGTCATTTATAAAATGTATTTGCTGGATATCAACAGAGTGTCCCTAGATTACTGCTAGGACAGGAAACACGTGTTTATCTATTTTTGGATAAAATTTTATTTTCCAGAAAAAGTGTTGCTTTGCTTAAAAACACTATTTCGTTTATCAATTTCCAAAAGTACATTAGAGGGCGCTCCAAAATTAGTAAATCAGATGGTATTATGTGATAAAAGAGAAATACCTCTAATTATAATCTTATTGTAAAAAGTAAATTGTAATCGAGAATTAAGTCTACACACAACATTTTATAATCAATTTTTATTTTTTGAATTTTAATTTTTATATTCATTTGTCGTATATTTTTAACATTAATTCATTTCAAATATTTATATCTAATAATTGAGTCGCCTATTTCCAACAACTCCTAAATCCATTTGAAAACAATGGATTTAGGGGTTTTTGGAAATAGGCGACTCAATTTATCACTTATGGATCAAATTTAGTAAAATTTAGCCAATCCAAATAATGTATTATAAACATACCGTGTAGCCATGAAAGTATTGCCTACGCAATTACTCAGACAATATAAATGGCAGATATTTGGATTTAGAAAAAGTAAAGCCCCGTGAAAATTTGTTGAGGGTCGCGCCTTTTTTGCATTTTTTCGCTATATCTTAGTATATATCTATCACATCTTAGCAGTATATATTTTCAACTTATCTTTAAATAAGTGGTTTATACGCGTGGCGCATGAAGTAAAATTTCGAGTTTAGAAAATCCCCGTGAAAATTTGTCGAGGGTCGCTGCGCGAGACAAATTTTCACGGGGCTTTTCTAAACTCGAAATTTTACTTCATGCGCCACGAGTACAAAACACTGATTTCAAGTGAAGTTCAAAACACACTGATAAGGTTTATACATTTATGATTTATTGCATTATTAAATAAATTCTAAATAACCCTATTTTGTTATGACAGTTAAGGTTATGTATAAGACTTAAACTAGAGCTATTAAATTATTAGTTGTAAACTAACAATAGTAATTTACTAAATTACGTTGGGAGATTTTTTATCGAACACCCGGTATGTATAATACATTAATACTAATTGAATATGAATCCATGTGATACACTATGTAGTGAATAACTTACGTTGAGTGCATTTTCCATATCAAACTTGTAGACGTACATTAGCATATCTAACTCTTCTAATACAATCATTGAAAATATCTGTGCAACATTCTTAATTTCCTTTATATCTGAATGTTTTATATAGTATCTATGAATAATAAATGCTGTCCGGGAAAACTATAAATGGTTTTAAAAAAATTAATTAGATGTTTGAATATTATCAATAAACTTACTCAATACCTCGTTTTTTGCTTTGTCAATTGTGAGAAACATAATATAACTTCCCATAGAAACCATAATAATGTAAAGTATTAATACTAGAATTTTTATATAATATGTTTTTGAAAGTGTGTTTTGTTGTAACAAATTAGTGATATCTACTCCCAATTCCGCAGATATTATGAAAAGGTATATACAACCGTATTTTTTCATTAGGCTGATCGTGCATTTGAAATACTCTTTTAAGTCTGAATATAAATACTTTCCATAGCTGAAATATTACGAGTTTAAGGTTATCACTTTAATGCAATATTGCTAAACTCTGTTTTTTTTAAATATGACCAAACTTAGGGTGTATTTACCGCGAGCAGTTGCAGTCCTGTTTTAACAGTAAGGTATTTTAAAATCAAATTTTGAGATGTTGGTTAATGATTATCAACGTAACAAATAAATCATAATTTGTCAAATGAATTGTCACGATGCAAAGATTTTCAAAAAAGAGAACGCTACAACTTGCACTTTACAACATATACAGGGATTTTTGCTTTTAAGTATACTTTCACTTATTCCATATAAACATTTGTAAAATGAATGAACATGTGATCAAAACCAAGTCGAAGTATATTTTGAACTTCACTTGAAATCAGTGTTTTATACGCGTGGCGCATGAAGTAAAATTTCGAGTTTAGAAAAGCCCCGTGAAAATTTGTCTCGGGTCGCTGCGCGACCCTCGACAAATTTTCTACGCGGGGCTTTTCTAAACTCGAAATTTTACTTCATGCTTAGTCTGGGAGTGGAAATCACTCGTTAAAGTTTTAAAATTGAGTTTTTAATAAGATCACGAATGTCTAAATATTTACATTGAAAAATTTGTAATCGTAATCTTTGTAAGTTAAATGAATTGTCATATTATTGTCATGTTTCCCTACACATAATCTACAAATTAAAAGTTAATTTACAATATAACATGTGATTAATCTTGTCCTAACTTAAAACAAACAACCTGCATCACACCATTAGATTCTTGAAATGTCAAATTTGATTGGTCATATTAAAAAAAACAGATTATACATGTTTAATATATTTTCGTTGAATATAAATATAAGGCGTGTACTATGAAATTATGTCTTTTTTTCTTAAATAATAACATTTTGTGACTGTGACAAAAAATATTTGAAACAAAAGTTCATAGTTATATTTTAGTTATTATGTGTCCTCAAGATATTTTGTGTATGTTTATTTGTCGTTGCGGCAACTAACTTCTGCCGGTATTTGCAATCAATAATATGAGTAAAAAATAATTATTACTCTTCCGGCTCATCTACACCTGAAGCACTTCAATGATTAATTGATAAAGTAAAAGAATACTTGCTTTAATTCACAGTAATATTTAAAAAACACCCTGAGCGCGGTTTTACACATAACGATATTGTCGTTGTCGTAGTTGGATGAGGTTTTCATACACACAACGATAAATGTATCTAAATGCTATTTTTGAAGTAAGTGCGATATGTGCGAACGCCGAAACGACAATGTCGACTCCTGAGCGAGTCGACTCAAAGAGTCAGCTCAGTGAAGTGAGCTGGTGAGCCAAGTGACTCAATTCTAAATATGCAGCTCTTTTTGAGGCATGACTCATTTTGATTCGCTTGCTCTTCTAGAGTGAATGTAGATTCGCAATATATCAACAGATCTTGATTTTCACGCGGCTCGTGGATCGACAAGCCCGCTTCTCTCAGCCTTACTGAACATGCACTTTTTACTTTTTGCATTTTCACTCGTACACTGCTCAATTAATTTTTAAAAACTGAATATTTTTCACGGCAGCTTCTAATCCTGCGTTATTCGTTTATTTAGATAGAGATTCTTTGTTCACACATACTACAATTTGAACTATCATAAGCAAACACGGTTGTTTACTATCTAGTAAATATTATAAGTGTATTTTTTCTTTCGTGATTATTTTGTAACTAAAATTGTAGATTTAATAAGTGTTTGTTATTGTAGTAAGAAAATAGCCATCGTTATAACGGGTGGGCCATCTATGCATTGGCTTCTCGACAATAATGTGCGGGTTTTCCTAGCCCCAGATGCGGCAATTTTGTTTGTTAACGTAGCCGCCAAGATGAAAATAAGCCTCGTCAGAAAAGATGATTTTTCGCCCAAAATCGTTGTCCAATTCAAGCTGCTCGAAGGCCCAAACTGCGAAGCGATAACGAAGCGGATGGTCATGCGCCTTCAATTGCTGAGTCAATTTGACCTTGTAAGCGAATAATCCGAGATCTTTGTGCAGAATTCTTCTCAGGCTAGTGCGTGTAATATTGAGCTGTTAAGATCGACGGCGAGTTGATGTTCGTGAATTGAGTCTCACACTCTCGGTTACAGCAGCCACATTCTCGTCTGTGCGCACCGTACGAGAAATAGGACCATGAGTGTTGTCCACTAGCATGCCAGTCTTACGAACTTTTTGCATAAACTTGCGTACAGCAGGCGCGGTGGGTGATTCATTTCGGCCAAAACTTCTTTTCAACAAACGCACTGTTTGGGCTACACAGCACTCACTTTGGAAATTACTTTGCAATATTTCCCAATGTTGTTCAAGCGTAAAGCGACTCATTTCGTACCGCGGAGTAATGATACCGACTTTCTGTCAAGATTTTGAGCAGGAAAAAGATGTCAGTGTCAAAATAACCTATGATTTAAAAAGAAACCACTAGATGGCCCACCCTGCATTTCTATCGTATTATTGCAGCATCATCGATTCGAATTACGACGCGTGCGAATGGAGTTAAATAAACCCATTGATCTGGCAAATCGACTCTAAAAGAGTCACGGCAGCTCTTGAATCCGACTGAGCGGACTGAGCTAGCTCACTTATCAGAATCCAACTCCGCGGTTCGGAGTTGGCACGCGATGATTCATGACAGCTCTCGAATCCAACTGAACCAGGGCGTTTTAAAGAGCGCTTGAATCCGTCTAATTCGACGGAGCTAGCTCTCTCATCGGAATCCAACTCCGCGGTTCGGAGTTGGATCGCGAGTTGGATCGCGATGATCCAACTGAACCAGCTCTTTTTACGGAGCGCTTAAATCCGTTGAATCCGACTGAGCTAGCTCACTCATCAGGATCCAACTCCGAGTGTTTTCACAGGCGCGCACAAGTATTCAATATATTTAACACACTTAAAGTGTAATCGCACGAAATGAATACGCATTTACTATAATTTTGATTAAATATTTACTCTTACGTTTTTATATACATAATGAATAAATTCTTGAATCTTGGAGACGTTCACTTCGTGGTACATTTTCAATTTGATATAATGAAAACACTTAACTTTTTTACACCATTTTTATTAACCAATAAAAGCGGTATAAAAAAGTTAAGTGTTTTCCTTATATCAAAATGATTAATTTATTGCAATAATTGTATAACCGAAATCAACGTGTCGCTCAATTTAATGAGTTGGCGAATCAGATGGATTTCTAAGAGTCAGAACTCTCTGCGGATCGCTAGCTCGTAACTGAGTCGTAACTCTTTTGAGCTGGCTCACTGAACCAGCTCTTTAAAGTAAGTTAGATCTAGTGAACCAGCTCACTGAAAAGAACCGTATTGCCGATCTCTAGTGAAGAGGCGCATTTAGTTTATATTGCGGGTAGAATCGGAGCGATAATTCATCGAACGATTTAACTCGACAGTCGAACGTGCGCAGCGACAATTGTAACGCTCAACGATATTGAAGTCGGATCGCCGGCTGTGTGAAACCGCTACATTTAAACCAATGCATTTTTGAGACACAACGATTCCGACAACGACAATATCGTTATGTGTGAAATCGCCCTGACTGTAATGTATTGATTCAAATTTAATAATATAAACATGCTAACCCAAGTTTATGTAGAGGACACATGTCATAAATGCTAATCGAATCAATTATTCCATTGCATATTACACAGTATAACGAATCTTCTTTTAATCCGGTTTCAAGAGCGACATTGAAACTTTTGCACATTTCCAACATAAAAGTCATTAGAGTAGTACACATCAGCATAGCCGCATACATACATATGTATAATATTTTTATTTTTGGTACACCTTTGATTTCATTTACATACAACATACAAATTAACAATAGTGGCGTTGTTGCAGCTAAAATATAGATGATTCTACTAAATATACAATAAAACTTATAATATGTGCTTCTAGGCAGATGAATATTAAAATTCATAATTTTTTCTTCAATTTTCTGTAACCGTGTTATTATATTAATGAAATTGTTTCTATCTAAAAATATTATAAGAGGGATAGCATAGAGAAATCCAAATACGAGTAGGTATTCATAAAAAATCCATAATGCAGTCATTGTGGTATATAAACTCAGGTTAGGAAAAGTGTACCATGATAAAAATAATAAAATGATGTAAGTTAAAAAATATTGTATCTTTACTGGATATGAGTAATCACAATAAAGATGTTGACCATTATATCTTATGCAGTTTAGTGAAAGGACACGCATAAATGTAATGTATATTTTTAATTCCTCGTACACAAAACTCATTTTAAAACTAATATTGCGTATTCGTATCAAAACAATATTTCAATTCTAACGTTGCAATATAATAGAAAGTTATATATACGGATCAACATTAAAATTACATTAATACAGTTAATGGTTTCATGAATGATGCACGCCGAATTACGTTTTAAATATTATTGTCTAAATTATTCTGTAATCTATGTACATATTATAAACATTTATAATTGCTGAATTGTTGGAAAGATTGAATACAATTTTATTATGTTTGTATTAATCGTTTGTGTTTGCGGGACACTGCATTACATACTGGGTGTTCGATAAAAAAAAACGCCCAACGTCATAACTCTGTTATTTATTAACCGATTTTATTGAACTAAAAACCAAAGTCAATGGCCGTTCAATTACTAAGAAATGACAAGAATGTTTATTTTTTCAATAATAACTTCTTTGCCAAATAATAGACAACTTAACATTTTTAACTGGCTGCCTATAATTTTTAAATTTTATTACATTAGACATAATTTTTCTGAATCCAATAATACCGGGATTTCAAACCGTCTTTGTGGTTTACTGGCTTGTTCTCTAGATCGAGCCTTGATGATTCATTAAGGCTCGATGATTGATGATTTATCAAGGCTATGATTTTTTGGAATGATGTGGAAGTGACAGAAAGAGGTGGTTCTGTCACTTCCATATCATTCCAAAAAATCATATCGACATAATCTGATGCTCCAAAATTATTTTCGGGATTTCAAACCGTCTTAGTGGTTTACTGGCACAAGTCGTTTGACAAATCAGGATTTGCAAAGGTTACTGGAAACTGAGAGTATAAACATAGCTACTGAGTGCACTCTTTTTGAACTCCTATCACACACTGAAGGGATAGAAACAGCCGTCAAAGAAGTCACTGCTTCCTCAAAATTGGTCTGTGATCAAATGAAAAGAGAAAGCCTTATCAAAACTAGAATGCTTGATAGAAATCCGTCCAATATATGACACATATATGTTGAAAGATGTAAATACATTTTTTCATGGTTGGGTGGTTTGGAGGGCATGGGTGGGACTCGAAGTGCAACCACCTCCCCGTGGTGAGTCCTGGGTAGTTCAGTATGAACTAGCGAAGAGTTGCAGAATGCTAAGTTGATTAATAAAAGCTATGCAATATGAAGTTTGGAATGAGTGATTCCACTCCCAGACTAAGCATGAAGTAAAATTTCGAGTTTAGAAAAGCCTGAAAATTTGGTTTGGTCGCTCCGCGAAATAAACAAGTTTTGATAACACTATAAGAGGATATCAGAACTTATAAAACTTTAAAAATAAGAGAAATTTACTAATATTTGGATAAGTTTAAGCCTCATGTGCAGACTAAAACCACCGCCTAAAAATATTAAAAAAAATCCTGTCTATACAGGGTAAACGTATTTCAACAGAATGTATGAGGATCTCGGTTATTTGAAAAGATAGAAAATAGGTTTTTTGAATAAAAAATGACAACGAAATTTCATAAAATCAGTTTCTTGACAATATCTCAAAAATAAAAGAAGATATTTCAAGTTTGTTTTCAGATTATTATTGGGCCCTAAAATACGCAACTTCGCTTCAATTTAACCGACTCTCTATCTTTTCAAATAACTGAGATCCCCATACATTCTGTCGAAATACGGACACTCTGTATTTAAGGCCTTGTTTAACTATTTGGTGACTACATGTCAGGCTTTTTTTTGTTTCAAGTACTCAATTTTTTTTGAAAAAATGTAAAAATTTTCAAAAAATTTCAAACTTTAAACCAAATGTGCAGACTCGAGATGACGTCGTAAACATTTTACAGAATTGATACTAGATTGAAGTCATTGAAGGGTATCCGAAAAAAAAAATGACCTTTTCACTTCACCCTACTGTATATACTTAAAATAATCCTAAATTATTAAAAGTTTATCTATAAATTACCGGTGCAACGATTTAGATTAAAAATGTTACCAAATTTCTGGTAATTTAAACATTCGACCAATTTACGACAAACCTTAATCTTAGGAACTAAAAACAATTCGTCTTGTTAAGAGTAACACTTTGGAACGTAACATTTAAAGCGTTCAGAAAATGATTGGAAACGAAAGCCGCTATAAAAAATGTAATATGATTGTGTCCAACGTGAAGACATTGTCGGTCGGTTGGTGATGATCGTGATGGTCGGCGGTAGAGACGGAGTAGCGCCCGTGAACAATACACACACCATTTAGGAATACCTGTCCGCAGAAGTCGAACGGTTTAAAGACCATAATTACGATGAAGTATTGGTATATTATTAGTGTAGAAGCGTAATTACACCCGAGAGAGAGCGCTCTGAACGTGCTTCTAAATACGTGACCGCACTTGTGCTTCTTTTGCGCCGCATTCTCTTCTTCTTCAGAATATTTCATTTTTCTTTTCTTTTTAATAATTCATGTGTTCGAACGTTAGTACGCAAACCAAAAAAAAAAATGCAATCTTCATCACTTCATGATTACTCTTTTCTACAATCGAGGATTTAATGGATGGCTTACCTGGCGGAACCCAGGGAAGCGTGGCTAGAAAACATGTTAATTGTTTAAAAATAATTTGGCATTATTTGAAAAATTCAGAAACCAAGAAAAACTAACAAAATTGTAGTATGGTAAATTATTAGCATACGAAGCAAATTAAGGTAAAATATAAAATCACAAACAATATACAAATAAAACAAACGATTGTAATTTATGATTTCAAAAATGATCAATATACAAATAGAACTAACGAAAGTAATTTATAATTTCAGATTTATCTTATAATATCACATGACATTTAGATTATTATGACAGTTGGCATTCGTGACATTTCTCAGTTTGAAATGTCAATATCTTCACTTCAAATCAATGTTTTGTACGCGCGGCGCATAAAGTAGAATTTCGAGTTGAGAAAAGCCCGAATTTGGATTTTCTCAACTCGAAATTTTACTTCATGCATAGTCTGGGAGTAGAAGACACTTGTTTAGATTTTTGAAAATTTTTATGAATTTTCAATGTTTTAGTTAATTTCCTAATTTTTTTATGCATTTCCAATATTTTAGTTAATTTATTATCACTTTTCGTAAATTACTAAGACTTCGTTTATTTTTAAAATTCTGACGGGTTTTCCTAAATTTCCGAAAATTTCGTTTTTAAAACTCCCTTCAATTTTCAAATTTTTGGCAATTTTCATGAATTTTCTAAATATTTTTTAACCTAAATTTTTCATGAAATTCTAAGATTTTCGTTAATATTCAACAATCTAACGGTTTTCTAATTAAATTTTGTAAGATTTTCGCAAATTTTAAAAATTATGACGTTTATTAGTGAATTTCCAAAACGGCCGTTAATTATCAAAATATTGATATTTTTCATAAATTTAATACATTTAAGTTATCTTCCAAATTCCTGATGGGTATCGGGTTTGTTAATTTTTTTCGTAAATATTCAAGGTTCCCCTTGATTTTCAAAATCTTGATGTAGAAACAGCTTCAAGAATATTTCAAGATTATTATTATATTGTTTTTTTTCTAATTGATACGATAATGAGTAATATTGCCTTGGTTACGATATGTCATAAAAAAATGTTGACAATCCATATTTCCCTAGGAAAATATAGATTGTCAAATAAATGACAAGAAAATGTTTTCCTCCAGAAAGTGGCTAGTGTGAATGTGCTCAAAATATGAACGGAATCAAGGAAAACATTTTCTTGCCACTTTTTGACAATTCATATTTCTCTAGGGAAATATAGATTGTCAAAAAGTACCAAGAAAATGTTTCCTTCGATACCGTTCACATTTTCAGCGTATTCACACTGGCCACTTTTTATCGCGCCACACAGCCACGCCACAAAATGTGGCGCGATTGGTCACAAAGTACAGAATCCAATTGACGCATTAACACGTACGCTCGTTTTTTAGTGGCTTATAGTGGCCGCGTGTGGACACGCTCTTTTTCTTTCCAATGTAACAATAATCTTAGCATTGATCATTTGGGCCACAAGGTATTTGGTGAACATTTCTGTGACCACGGATAGAATAAACAAGTCATACCAGAAAAATAACCAAAATTATAACAACATACACAGAAATGTAGTAAAATGACTGGAAAATCTAGGGGGGGAACAAGAAGTGGTGGGGGAGGTTAAAGAGTTTACGGACGAGGAAATAGAAAAAGCGTTTGATGAGGTTAAGACTGGAAAAGTCGCTGGGCTTGACGGGTTAAAGGCAGAAATGTGAAAGGAGATAGGAAAGTAGGGAAAGCAGAAGTTTGGAGAGTCGCTGAACCAAATGTGGAAAGGATAATCCAACTTACCAAAGGCCTGGCGTGTGGGGGTTATGTGCCCGGTACACAAAGGAGGAGATACATCAAATGCAGAGAATTACAGTAAAGAATAGACTGGAGAAGGAGGTGGAGACCAACGGAATGCTGCCGGAGACGCAAGGGGGTTTTAGAAAAGGGAGGGGAACAAGGGACCAAATCTTTACTCTGGCAAGGATGGTTAAGAGAGTGTTGGAAGAGAGAAGGAGTATGTACGCTGTTTTTCTGGATTTAAAGGAGCGTACGATACTGTACCGAGTGAGAGGTTAGTGGAATGTCTGAGAAGGAGAGGAGTGAGCGAAGAACGGTGGAGTGGATTAGAAGGGTGTACAAGGAAACGTGGGTGAGGGTGAAAGTGGGAGAAAATGTGTCTAAAAGAGTTAGAATTTGGATGGGGGTAAGACAAGGATGCCCGCTGAGCCCGTTGATGTTTAACCTATATATTAGCGAATTAGAAGAAGTTTTGAGAAAAGGGCAAGCGGGCGGGGTAGTGATCGGAACAAGGAAGGTATGGATGCTAGGTTATGCAGTCCCTTGCCAAAAGCACCATTGCTTTTGGCAAGGGACTGGGGAGAGATGAAGGAGGTGATGCAGAGAGTAGAGAGATATGTGGACAAGAGAGGTCTGCGAGTAAATGCAAGGAAAACAATGTGGATGAGATTTAGGAATAAAGGAATGGAAGGAAGAGTGGGTGAATTGAAATGGAAGGGGGAGGTGATTGAGAGGGTGAAGGAATTTAAATATTTAGGCTTCATATTTAAAGGTACGGGTGGATACGGGGATCACGCCAGATGGGTTCAAGGGAAAACAAGGAATGCATGGGGCATGGTGAAGAAACAGTGGGGAAAATGGTTTGCGGGAAACTTCCAATTGGCGTGCAAGTTGTGGGATGCGTGTGTGAAGCCTATTTTGTTGTATGGGGTGGAAACATGGGGGATAAGGGAGTATGAATGTATTGAGAAAGAGTAGCTTTGGTTCTTGAAGCAGATTTTGGGGGTTGAAAGATCAGCCTCTGGGTACATTCTGCTTCAGGAAACAAATAGAATGAGTGTGCATGGTGAGGCAATGGAGAGAGTGGTGAAATATTATATGAAGTTGTGTGAATTGGAAAGTAAAAGACTAGTGAAAGAGGTGTGGAGAACGTGCGGGGAGTAGGGATAAGTAAGTGGAGGATGGAGCGCAGAAAAATATTTGAAAGGGCAGGAGAGTCAAAGAATATTGTGAATGAGTGGTTAGAGAATGGAGTAAATGTGGCGGCATGGATGAAAGAGAAGTGGAAGGAGGTGGAGATGCAGGCGAGGTCAGGATATAACGGGAGGAGCGGATACAATCCGATGTATGAAAGGTGGCAAGTGCATGGGAGTAACAACAGGGTACATGACTAATAGTGACTTCTCAAAGAAGGATAAGATGGCAGGGTTGGCAAGAGCTAGATGCGGTTCGGAAGAAAAACGCCAGTAAAATATTTGCTGCGGCACCGTTTACGGAATGTTGGCTCCTCGATTATTCGTGAAAATTGCATGCATTTTTGTATATGCAGATTTAGATTTGGCTGGAAGTAAACATTCACGGCCTACTTTTTGTCAATATTCAAGTAAATCGAATAAGTGGATAATTTAAATAATTAGACACGGTTTAATTGTTTTGAAAACTTGATTGTATTTGATATCAAATCAATCATCTTAAAATTATTACTTGGCGTTAGGAGGTGGCCCAGGCTCCCCCCTACCCCTGCTTGACTACGCCTATGGACAATGTCGATAACGTCTGTAATTAATAGTTTAATAGAAACCCAGCTGTGAAAAAACAAAGTGATCTGCTAACATCTACATTTTATGTTTTTGTTTATATTTTTATGGCACTATGAAATTATAAAAAAGGATTAATTTTTCAATCCTATTTTGCCACCCGGGGCAATTGCCCCCTTTGCCTTCAAAGATAAATTAAACAAATAAGTTAGGTGAGGGAGTATCACAGTAATAATTGATTTTAATACGTTCAATGAAATTCCATCCGGGCCTGGTGAGTTTTTACTAAACGTAAACTGTTTCCTAGCGTCTCATTTAATTTATTAATTAAGACCCCACCGATAATCTCGGAAGGATTCAACACTTTTATTGATTTACAAATATATTTATTTAAAAATTGTGATACTAAACAAATAAGAAAAATTGTGTCGCCTATTTCTAAAAACCCCTAAGCCCATTGTTTTCAAATGGATTTAGGGGTTTTTGGAAATAAGCGACTCAATTATCAATTTACATGCAAGATGAATTTTTGAAAAAAATTATGGTTGTTATTTTTCTCAAACAAATAACTGATTTGTATGTAAAATGTTATCCTGAAACGGAAAACAAAATATAGTGTTTCATCAAAAAATTATCTTAACACGTATCTCTACAATTATATTTTATGTGGTACCTATTCTTATTGCAATTGAATGACGGTTTTCGTTTAAACACACATTTATTTGTGTGCCTGTGTGCGTGTGTGTTTGTGTATTTGTGGGTGATTCCCGACAGACAGGCAGGTGTCTTCATTAATCATTAATCTAATTACAGATAATGAGTGCAGCACGCAAAGGTTACGTAAAATTTGATTATAACTGTGAATACAACCGACCATTTAGAATCGGAATTGTTCTCTCGTTTGACATTTCAAGTGATCATTTACCTATAAGAGAAAAAAAAGTATATAACTGTAGATTTCGTTACGTCTCTTATTTCTCACTTTTCTTTTCTTGGCAATAAGTTAAATTGGGGTGCTCGATTATTTCTAATAATAAAAAATTACGATTATTTTATCCCGTCCTGTCATTAATGGGCAATTATTTTAAAACATTTTTGTACGGTTTTACAAAAGATAATCGTTTCCGGGGTTAATTTTGGTAAATTGCACTAGCTTGGTGTTGAAAATAATAATAATAAAAGGGTTGCGGTGTGTCATTATCGAAAATGCTCGAGCCCCATAAAACACGGTTCTTTTAAATGCGCTGCCGGTTTTAAATATACGTTTTATAGGGTTATTTTCGAAATTGTTTTTGCGTCCCTTATTATTGTAATTTTGGTTACGATATGTATTTATGTCAAAATTACTTTGTTGTTGTGCGTTTCTGGCAGTTTTTGTACCATTTAACTAAACATATTTTTTGGCAATTTACCTAACATTTAGTATGTAGATCGGGTGATTATTTATAAATTGAAAGGCTCACTGATGATATAAGGAGTCTCTTTACAAAAAACAAACATTTTTAATATAACATTACAAAAATATAAAAAATCTACCTATTTTAAAATATTGTGAAATTTATGTGTATTTTACCCTCACTTGAAATCAGTGTTTTATACGCGAGGCGCATGAAGTAAAATTTCTAGTTTAGAAAAGCCCGGAAAATTTGTCTCGGGTCGCTGCGCGACCCTCGACAAATTTTCAAGGGGCTTTTGTAAACTCGAAATTTTACTTCATGCTTAGTCTGGGAGTGGAAAATACTCGTTTAAAGCATCAAATTGAACTCTTTTAAAAAAAGAATGAATATCTAAAGATTTAAAGAAAACAAGCTGAATTTGGAAAACGTATACTGTAATGAAAAACTCCCTGTATATATTATGTATAAACTGTAAACAAAATAATTAGGAACATATTTTCAAATCAATTTTACTCGCTTATTAATTTTTATATTTTATTCCTGAAAACGGATTTTTTTCACAAAATAAATTTAAAAACTTTGTCGGATACTTTTTTAACTCGAAATTTTTTAGGAAATTTTACAAAATAAATGCTTCAAAGGTTTTGTGATGTGATCCAGAACATACATAGAAAATTTCAAAACTGTTAAAGCAACAATAAAAAAGTTCATTTTTTGAGCACCGGTAAAAACCCCCTAACTATAGAAAAATATATGTATATAAGTGTTAAATGATGAGAATATATATATATTTTATGTAAAACCGAACATTTGCATCCAATACAATTTGACACCTTTAATTTTTAAGTTGTGTGTAAATTGAGTTGCCTATATCAATCGCAATTAATGCCTCAACTTGTACATACAGGGAGTTTTTCTTTCAAGTATACATGTCCTTATTACAGCGTATATGCCATAAATCTTAAGATACTCGTTGTTTTATAACAGAGTTCAATTTGAAACTTGAAATGAGTGTGTTCCACTCCCAGACTAAGCATGAAGTAAAATTTCGAGTTTAGAAAAGCCTGAAAATTTGGTTTGGACGCGTAGCGCGAAGCGCGGAGCGGCCAAACCAAATTTTCAGGCTTTTATAAACTCGAAATTTTACTTCATGCGCCACCGGTACAAAACACTGACATACTACAAAGTTTAAAACACACCGCTAAACATTACATTGCATCAGTTTTTTGTACCGGTGGCGCATGAAGTAAAATTTCGAGTTTAGAAAAGCCTGAAAATTTGGTTTGGCCGCTCCGCGCTTCGCGCTACGCGACCAAACCAAATCTTCAGGCTTTTCTAAACTCGAAATTTTACTTCATGCTTAACCTGGGAGTGGAAAACTCGTTTAAAGCTTCAAATCTTTCAATAAACCGAGCGTCGGAGCATGCACAACTTATGCTTATGTATACTTAAAAAATTCTCGTTATGAAAATGTTCGGTGTTACATAAACTCTCTGTTAGCACTGCGAGCCAAGTTGGCCCATGGCTTGTTTGATTATTTCTTTCCATATATTTCTATTTAATGCTTTCCTTTTCCAGTCACTAATGTTCAGTATTTGTATATCCTTGTCAATTTGGTCCTTCCATCTTAGTTTAGGTCTTCTTCTCCTTCTTCTTTCCCCAATACTACACTTTAGTACTAATTTTGGCGTTCTTGTTGATGTCATTCTCTCGACATGTCCGACCCACCTTAAACGCTGTGCCTTTATCACTCCCACTATATCTGGTTCTTTATACATATCTCTAATTTCGGAGTTCGTTCTTCTTGCCCACATATCATCTATATATTTTCCTTCCTCCGTTTATCTTTCTGAGAATCTTATTTTTCCATATCTCTAGAGTTGTTTAATCTGTTTTGTTTAGCGTCCACGTTCCACAGGCATAAGTCACTACAGGTCTAATAACAGTCTGATAAACTCTTACTCTTGCCTTTCTTGAGATATTTTTGTTTTTTAATATATTATTTAGTGCGCATACGCATCTATTTCCTGCCATTATTCTTGTCTGTATTTGCGTTGTGTCTGGTTCTTTTGAAAATAGGAGTCCCAAGTATGTAAAATTGTCTACTTCTTCAAACTTGTTTCCCTTCATTCCCCTGCATTTTTAAGTAACTTCCCTCTTTAAAGTTTGTCTCAGCCCATTCCATGTATTTAGTCTTTGTCTCGTTTTTGTATAGTTCCATTTTTCTTGTGGATTTTCCTAATGTTGCTGCTACTGTTTTTAGTTCTTCCTTACTTCTTGCCATTATTACAATGTCATCAGCAAATGCTCAGCATTAATGTTTTTATGATAAATGAGACCGCTTCTGTTTACATTTGCATCCCTCATTGCCTTTTCCATTACTATGCTGAATAATATTGATGCCAATGGATCACCTTATCTAACTTCGTTAATTGTAAATGTTTCCGATGTTCTATTATTTATTTTAACCATACTTTCAGTTCCATTCAATGTTGTTTTAACCACATGTATCAGCTTGGTAGGGACATTCTTTTCAGATAACGCTTCGCATATTTTGTTTCTCTTAATTTTATCGAATGCTTGCTTGAAATCAATAAAAGGGGCAACTGTAGCTATTTGATGTTCGTATGTCCGCTTGTATTTCTTTTAGTGTGCAAATGTGGTTTGGCGTGCTTCTCCCCATTTCAGGCATTTAATGACCGCGTCCAGTGACATATTCGTTTTCATTAATCAGTCATTAGTTTCATATGGAGGCTTGTGGAGTTTTCTTTCTTTTGAGTCTTGCAGGTGCTTTGCACGGATCCATGAGGTTAGTTGCCAGGTGGTTTGGGTGGTTTTGTAGACGGTCTTTGTAGCTTAGAGTCATGGTTTTGATTTCCTCCCTGATTGTGGGGATTTCAAGTTCATAGTGTAGTCGTGAGTTGCTTATATACCACGGAGAGTTTGTAATTTGCCGGAGGACTTTGGATTGGAATCTTTGAAGGATTTAAAGATTTGAGTTTGCTGCCGTTCCCACAGCTGTAGTCCGTATGACCATTTAGGTTTACTGATGCTTTAAAATATGCAGCTTGTTACTCAGGGATAGTTTGGATTGCTTATTTAACAGCCAGTGCAGTTTACGTAGTTGTAGCCCAACAGCTAATCTTTTGGTAAGAATATGTTTTTCCATGTTAGGCGTCGGTCAAGCTATATGCCGAGGTATTTGGCTGTGTCTGATTGGGACAGCATTTTGTTATATAGCGTGACTGGTGGGCATGTTTTTTTACGGGTGGTGAAGGTAACTTGCAAGGATTTTGGTTCACTGGCCTTGATGCGCCAGTCCTTTAGCCATATTGATATGCTGTTTAGACTATCTTGGAGTTTTTTAGTGGCTATTTCTGGCTGGCTATCTGCTGCTAATACTGCAGTGTCAGCAAAGGTGCCTATTATTGTTCCTGTAGTAGTTGGGATATCAGCTGTGAATAGCAGATAAAGAGTAGGTCCTAATACGCTCCCCTGCGGGAGCTTTGAGGTTTCGTACCCTTACTTAACAAAAAAGTGTCTGTTATGGAGGTATTCCTTTATGAAGATGTAGTAGCTTGAAGGTATCAGTGGTTTGATTTTAAGTAGCAGGCCGTCATGCCAGACACGGTCAAACGCCTGGGCGATTTCTAGGAAGGTGGAGGTATTGTTTGAGTTCAAAGGCCGAGTTGATTTTGTTTACTAGTCTGTGAACTTGCTTAATCGTGCTGTGTTTGGAACAAAAGCCAAATTGGTGGGTAGGAATTAGATTGTTCTTTTGGATTGTCGGTTGGAGCCTGTTAAGGAATAGTATTTATAAAACTTTAGATAGTATAGGCAGGAGGCTGATTGGGCGGTACGACTTGGTTCATTTGGTGGTTTCCCCGGTTACAGGATCATTTTAACTTGTGCGACTTTCCATTGTGGTGGGATTCTACTTTTCTGCAGGACGGTGTTGAACATATTTACTAGAAAGGTGAATCCAATCTTTGGTAGTTCTTTAAGGACCTTGGCCGTAATAAGGTCATAGCCAGGTGCTTTCTTTGGTTTAAGTTTTTGAATAATTTTTACCTCTTTGAAGGTTGTTTTAGGTATAGATAGGTCGAGTTAGTAGGGCATGGTTAATGAGTCCTTTATTTCTTCGGCTTTACAGGACCCTTCATCAGGGTTTGGGATGAAAACAGTGGATAGGTGGTTTGCAAACTCCTGCGATTTTTCTGCATCACTTCTGGCCCACGTGTTGTCAGCTTTACGCAGTGGGGGTTGTGGTGCGTTGGGGCCTTTAGCTTCCTAGTCGCTTTCCAGAGCGAATAATCTGTAGCCGCAGTGGGGTCAAGGTTTATTAGATAATGCTCTATGGAGTTATCTCTTTCTTTTGTTAACCTCTCTTTTATCTCGGAGGTGAGTCTGTTTAGTGTTGTTTTGTCACTAGGGAATCTGGTCTGTTGCCAGCGCTTTCTAGCCAGTCTTTTTTTCGCAATCAGTTCCCTGGTTTTAAGAGAATCTGTTTTACACATCAAGTCGGTATGTGGGAAAGTATTAAAGGTTTGAAGTTATTTTTAAGTGAATTTACCAATATTACTTAAATATAGTATTACTAATAATTATTTATGCGTTATAATAAGCTAATACTAATTTAAAAATATTAAAAACCGCGCTTAAGGAGTGTTTATCCCGTATAAGTGTCCAAAACGTTTATATCAAATACAAAGCTCAATTAGTGACCGGGATTAATGAAAAAAATAAAGGGAGGTTGTTTTTCTTTAAAGTATACGGATTGCAAATTCAGCTTATTTTTTTAAATCTTTAGATATTCATTGTGTTTTTAAAAGAGTTCAATTTGAAGCTATGAACGAGTGTTTTCCACTCCCAGACTAAGCGTGAAGTAAAATTTCGAGTTTAGAAAAGCCCCGTGAAAATTTGTCGAGGGTCGCGCAGCGACCCGAGACAAATTTTACTTCATGCGCCACGCATATAAAACACTAAAATATTGTGAAATTTATGTATATTTTAACCTCACCTGAAATCAGTATTTTATACGCGTGGCGCATGAAGTAAAATTTCTAGTTTAGAAAAGCCCAGAAAATGTTAGTTCATGCTTAGTCCGTGAGTGGAAAACACTCGTTTAAAACTTCAAATTGAACTCTTTTAAAAAAACAACGAATATTTAAAAATTTAAAGAAAATAAGCTGAATTTGAAACACCATTATTCTATTAATATATGTTGAAAAAACATATAGAAACAACTGTAAACAAAATAATTAAGAACTTATTTTGAAATCTATTTTACTTCCTTATTAATTTTTATATTTTATTTCTGGAAACGGATTTTTATTCACAAAATAAATTAGAAAACTTTCTCGGATGCTTTTTTTAGTAAAGTATTTTTATTCCAAAAAATTTTTAACTCGAAATTTTTTAGTAAATTTTATAAAATAAATCTTTTAAAGATTTTGTGATGTGATCTAGAACATACATAGAAAATTTCAAAATTATTAAAGCTACAATAAAAATGTTCATTTTTTTGAGCACCGGTAAATATATTTGTTTATAAGTGTTAAATAATGAGAATGTGTCTTTATTATTAAAATATAAACAAATAAAACAATTGCAACCACTAAAACTTGTTTATCGATTTTTGTCCTATGCTCCCATATACTCGAAACACTGTGCGGCGCACAGTGTAGCCGATAGAAAGCAAAGCGGCCACGGGTGTGAGCGGGGGCTAATTTTCAACTTGAAATGTTTAAAAAACTAGGTACTACGTAATGTTCCTTATACTTCAGAATTCTAAGGTATAGATTTTCAACATAATAGTGTTTATAGTTAACGAGTAAATGATTCACAAAGACGAGTAATTTTAGGATGTGAGTTTATAACGAAAATCGATGCGCGGTAAAATGGATATATTTTTTTAACTGCTTGAAATATTTATCTACTGTTTTTTTGTAAAACATAAATAATCTGTGCTTTAGACACCCAAAGAACTAAATTAATGTCATGATTAGTTAATGAATTTTTTTTTTTTAATTTACATAGCTTTTAAATATAAATTTAAACTTTCCGAGACCCGCAAATACTCAACTCAAATTTGTCCGACCTATAATTACTACCACATCATAGCCCTAAGTTTCTTCTACAACAGAAATTTTAATTTTTTCAAATATGGAACCAGCTTTTTGAGAAAATAATTTATTATTGTCGCGAGTCACCTCAAAACGTCTATCGCAAGCAATAAGCTAGTTCGGCTGGAAGGTGATCCAGGGGCTGCACGTTCTTATAAAAATACTCAATATTACTTCTAAAAATGGTACTTTTTCAAAATACTAATCCATTAATTATTACATTGTTTACAAAGAAAGTTTATTTATTCATTTTTTATTATTAATTAAATAGAAGTATGAAGAACGATTATTAGTATTGAATTTATCAATTAATAATTGATCTCTACGTAACTTACTCAATAAACTTTTAAAGAAAAATGATAGTAATAAATTAATTAGTTGTTTTTATTTAAAATGTTAAGATGATATTGATAAGCCAAGTGTGAAAAAAGCGATGACACACTTAACTGGTCCGTGTTAACATCTGTGTTCTGCATTTCACAGTTCTTATTTTTTTTTTTTTTCGTTTTGTTTCGGAGCGGTGTCAAGTGGATATTTTTGTGTCACAAGTTTAAAAGCATTATTGTATTTTGCTTTGAGTTAACATTCATTTTATGATGCGTGTGTATTACAATAACCGAGCCTCTTAATTATTATTTTATTATCGACTTCAGATTTTTATAAACATTTTTAATAGTATAAGTATAAATATAAATAGCTTAAGTGATTAAAATTTAGTCGTAATTTGGATTGTTATAAATTTAGTGCTACTGTGTAAAAATAAATATGGAACAAATTACACATTATGAACCTAACTAATAGATTAGCATTTTAAAAAAAGTGTATATACCATTTTAGGAAGTAATATTGAATATTTTCAAAAGCTCGCGCGGCCGCTCGATCATCTTCTAACCAAACTAGCCTGCGGCATTAATCATTATTTTCTTAATAAGTTGGTTTGATATTTGCAAAAACAAAAATTCCTGTTATAGAGGAAACTTGGGGCTATGATTTGGTAGTAATTATAGGTTGGACAAATTTGAATTGCGTTTTTGCGGATCTCGCAAAGTTTAAATTTATTAAATAATAATTCATTAACTAATCAAGATAATATAGTTCTTGGCCGCGTTGCCTTCAATTGGCCACACTGTGCGGTGGGCCAAACTTTGGGAGGTCGCGGTCGCATTTGGCCCTGGCGCCGTTGTTTGGAGATCCCTGCTGTATAATCCTATAGGATTGGATTCAAGGCAGTAGCCAGGGGGGGCGGATATGGGGGTTTAAACACGCCGAAATTTTCAAAATGTTAAATTTTTGTATGTGAAAGCGGCCATGTAGGTGCAAAACCAATATTTTTACCATTACCCCCCCCCCCCGAAATTTGTTTCTGGCTACGCCGTTGATTAGATTGAATTGCTTTAGTTGCACTGAATTTCTGTAATCTATGTAAGTACGAGTATATTATTCTTACCAAATTGTGAATCGATTATAGGATTAAACCTTTTAAAAAATTTAAAGTATTGAATTTGCCCTATGGCAAAAAACGTGTTTCAATACCAGTAGTACGTAAAATTACCTCAACTATTTCACATTTATAATACGATAATAACAGATATAATACACATTACGTTTTTTTTTTCGAATAAAGCGCAGAGAGAAATAAATCAAGCCGTATAAAATATGACAATCAGAGCACAATATATAATCTCCCATAATAATATGTTAAATATCAATTCGAAAATAAAGGAAAACCTGGAAGAGTTCGTAATTTGATTGGCGGTATTTAAATAATTAAAATGATGTATACATCCGCGGTGTCTGTCCGTTTTGGCCCCGAAGGCTCGAAGTAACTGCTCCCGTATTTCTCATATCCATATTTGATTGCAACCACCGGCCAAAAGCCAATTACATAAATCAAAAATTCAAATCCCGTCGAGATTTATCGATGGGTAAATTACGTGGAAATTTAGGTGTAATGCATCCTTCGGGGATTGCGCGTATTCAGAAAAAAATAAGAGGATAGAAAGCGCTTCCATATAATTATTGCCATAAATACAACCACCTGCTATATTTCCATGTCTTATAATTTATTTATTATTAAGAATTATTATTACATCTAGGAAAATATGAAGAGAAGTTTTCCCTAGGTTGGCTAGTTACATCCCGACGGAGAAACCGGAGGGATGTATAGCCAACCAAGGGAAATATATTCATATTTCCCGTGTTGTAATCAATAGATTTTTTCTGATTAAAGAAATATCTTTCTGAAAATAGGAAAATGTTAGATTATTTTTTGAATTCATTTATAACGTTGCTAAGGGCCATGTTTGTAGTTATTATAGTTGACTGGTCTGAAGTGGGTCTGATTTTTTCATCATGTCATAATTTGAAATGTCGCACGTGCTAACGCAAGCGACGAAAGCGCGTGAATGTTTGGTTCCAGTCAACTCTCAATCTGCATATGAAAAATGTATGTAGATTATCAGGAATAATCGTGGAGCCAACATTCCGTGAACGGCGCAGCAACAATTATTTTACTGACGTTTTTAGAAGATTTGGTATGTTGTTATAATTTTTGTTATTTTTGAGGTATGACTAGTTTATTCTATCCGTAGTGACAGAAATACGTTGTGGCCCAGGCCGTAGCCAGGGGTAGGTATATTAGGGGACCAAAGCCCCCACCTGAAATTTTCAAAATTTTAAATTATTGTATGTAAAAGAACAAAAACAATATTTTTACCATTAACCCCCCCCCCCCTTCACGAAATTTTTATAACCCCTTCCGAAATGTTTTTCTGGTTACGGCCCTGGTTGTGGCCCAAATTATCAATGCTAAGATTAAAATTACATTTAAAAAATTTTAAACGGTATCAAGGAAAACATGTTCTTGTCACCTCTTGAAAATCCATATTTCCCTAGGGAAGTATGGATTGTCAAAAATATTTAAAAGTTGAGTGGTAGAGCAGTAGCATCTCCTAGAGATGTATGTATTGAACTCCGCCTTTTTCCTCTATCTTAATAATAATAATTTATTTCGTGTCATTAACAGAAGTCTTACACATGTCAGAGATATATAGACGTAAAAAGTATGTAAAGAGAACAACAGCGTGACGATTGCATTCTAAAATATAATGAAAACAAAAAGAAATAATTTATGATAACAAACGAAATGTAGAAATAGTTAAATTAAACATATAATGTTGAAGAAGAAAGCAAACTCAAGAACAGACCAGGTAGTTATACGTGTGCCTAAAATTAATAAAAAAATAAATGTATACATAACTAATGTTAAGAAAATAATTACAAGACACCAAAAAACATGTTAAAAATAAAATAGGAATATCACATACTCACAGCCATCAGTTAAAATAAAATAGTTAATAGTATATGTAAATGTAAATTTTGTAATTGCAATATAGTGGAAATAAAGTTAAAAAAAGTTTCATATTTCTCTAGGGAAATATCGGTTTGTTATGTTACATATCGTAACCAAGGCAATATTACTCCAGGGGTGCAGTCACGAAGAGGGCCTGGAGGGTTAATCAAAATTGTTGAAAATATAAGAACACTGTGCTTTATTTTGACACTCGCAAAAAATTAAAGAAATAAAAACAAATGAACAAATTGTACGGAAATATTTATGTCTTTGCTTTTTATGTAAAAAACAACAACAAAATTAAGCCGATAAAACTAGAGAAGCTAAAAGTTGGGACTAAATGATTAAAAATACATTCTTCAGCTTTTTTCTGAAATTATAAAATTAATCGATCGAACAAAATAAAAAAAATAAAGTGCTGGTAAATATCACTTTGTTTTATAAACAAAGTGACAAATTATTTATAAGAGGTATTATTTTAAACTTTACTTTAAATCAGTGTTTTACACGCGTGGCGCATAAAGTAAAATTTCGAGTTTAGAAAAGCCTGACAATTTGGATTTGCAAAATCCAAATTTTCAGGCTTTTCTAAACTTGAAATTTTACTTCATGCTTAACCTCACTCCCATTCGTTAGAAGTTCAAATTGAACACTTTTATAATAAACCTTGTACAAAAAATGTACTTTTCATAATAGACTATTAAAGCACACAGTTGACTGTATTTTGACTATTGCGACATTCGACATTGGTCGATTATTTTTTACTATGATAGTGCTTTCAAATGAAATGGCTGTGTTTTAACAATTATGATATTTTGACTATAAATCACTTCCACTGTTCTTTTATTATAACGGTGTTTTCACATTAAATCATTTTGTCTACAATACTTCGACTATTCAATTACTCTGTTGACAATTACGATATTTTGACTATTGTGACTGTAAGTAACGAGTGATGTCCACTCCCAGACTAAGCATGAAGTAAAATTTCGAGTTGAGAAAAGCCCTAAGAATTTGGACGCGCAGCGTCCAAATTCAAATTCGGGCTTTTCTCAACTCGAAATTTTACCTCATGCGCCACGAGTATAAAACACTGATTTAATCAAAAGTTTAAAATTTTTTTCAAAATTCTTAGTTAATAATTTTATCTCTTTTCGTAATTTTTTCAAAATTTCAACATTTCCCTTTCAATTCATCACTTTTCGACATTTTCGAAAATTTTCGACATTTTTCGACATTTTCGAGTTTTTTTGACATTTTTACAATTTTCGTCATGTTCAACATTATCAACATTTTACGCAAATTTCAACATTTTCCGACATTTCATCACTTTTCAACATTTTTAACTAATTTCAATATTATTTTATATTCATTTGTTTATTTAAATAGGTACATTAATATCTTATAAGCTAAAAATAAAATAAAATATAAATACAGTTTCATATTTTTGCGACGTTTTTCAAAATTTGCGCAAATGTGAACATTTCATCACTTTTTACACAATTACACAATTACGACAATTACGATATTTTCACTGCATTTTGACTATTGTGACTGTAAGTAACAAGTGATGTCCACTCCCAGACTAAGCATGAAGTAAAATTTCGAGTTGAGAAAAGCCCTAAGAATTTGGATTTGGACGCGCAGCGTCCAAATCTAAATTCGGGCTTGTCTCAACACTAAATTTTACTTCATGCGCCATCCGTATAAAGCACTGATTTATTCCAAAGTGTCACAAAATGTTAAAAATTCGTAGTTAATAATTTCATCACGTTTCATAATTTTTGAAAAATTTCAACATTTTCTGTAATTTTTTCTTTGTTTTTGCCGTCAAGTTAACAATATTAATTGGGTTTTTTGGTTTTAGCGGCGGAATTAATTAAAAAAATAAATCAACTTAAGAACTTTCTTACACTGTCTATATTTCGGCAAATTTTATCGAAATATAGGCACATATATATTTCTTTTTTAAAAAAGGATTTTTTTTTAAATAAATTTCATACTAATTTCTACAATGAATTCTTTTATTTTTTAAATTAATTCCACCTCTAAAACCAAAAACCCAATTATTATTTCCTGTAATATCATTACTTTTTGACATTTCCGACATTTTTTGACAGTTTCGACTTTTTTTATTTAATCGCTGCTCGTCCAAATCCAAATTCGGGCTTTTCTCAACTCGAAATTTTACTTCATGGGCCACGTTATACGCGTGGCGCATGAAGTAACTGATTTATACAAAAGTTTAAAAAAAATCTTTAAAATTCGTAGTTAATAGTTACATGACTTTTCAACATTTTCGACAATTTTCGACATTATCGACTTTTTTGATATTTTTTACAATTTACGCAAATTTCAACATTATTAACATTTTTCGCAAATTTCAACATTTTCTGACATTTCATCACTTTTCAACATTTTTTTTTTACAATTATTACAAATTTCCACATTTATTTTTTCCCAAATATTAATATTTTTTGATATTTCATAATGTTTTAACATTTTCACAACTTGGACAAATTTTAAAATTTTTCGCAAATTTTAATATGTTTTGACATTTCATTTATATATATTTTTTAATTTCATCACTTTTCGACATTTTAAATTTGCGCAAATTTTAACATTTCATCACTTTTAAATTTTATTTTTAATTATTACCTATTTACACATTTATTTTTTCGCAAATTTCAATATTTCATCTTCCCAATTTGGACAAATTTTGACATTTTTCGCAAATTTCAATATTTTTGACATTTCATATTTTTTTATGTATTGGAATTTGCAAAAAATGTCAAAGATATTGAAATTTGTTTTCACAAATTTCAACATCTTTGACATTTCATATTATTTCGACGTTTTTTTAAATTTTCGCAAATTTTAAGATTTCATCACTTTTCAATATTTTTTTTAAAGTATTACAAATTTCCACATTTATTTTTTCGCAAATTTCAATATTTTTTGATATTTTATGATTCAACATTTTCACAATTTAGACAAATTTTACCATTTTTCGCAAATTTCAATATTTTTGACATTTTATATTTTTTTGTGTATTGAAATTTGCAAAAAATGTTAAAAATGTTAAAATTTGTGAAAATTGTAAATATTTTGAAAAGTAATGAAATGTCAAGGTTTTCTGACATTTCATCACACAAATTTCAATATTTTTTTACTATATTTTGACTATTGTGACATTTTGACTGTAAGTAACGAGTGTCTTCCACTCCTAGATTAAGCATGAAGTAATATTTCTAGTTTAGAAAAGCGTGAAAATTTGGATTTGCAGGGGCGCGCGAGCGAAGCGAGTCGCACCCCAGCAAATTCAAATGTTCACGCTTTTCTTAACTCGAAATTTTACTTCAAGCGCCACCCGTATAAAATACCGTTTAAATGGGACATTTGAAATATAGATAAATTATATCATTTAAAATTTCTGATATAAATTTATAAAATTTGTTGTGCCTGGGGCCTGGTCTCCTATCCATTTTTTTTCAAAACTCATAGGGGGGGATTTATTTCCACATCCCCCCCCCATTATACGCCACTGAATCAAAGTGTCAATGAAAACCATGTCAAAATCAAAATCATGTTCGTGTGATGAGTTTGCCGACATTGTATCAGCAGTACACAGCCGGTGGCATCTTGACCGGCCTTTCCGCATCACAACCCTATTTTACTCTAAACAACAGGAACATCAGCATTTACAGCGGAGCTATACACTATTTTCGTGTACCCAGGCCATACTGGAGCGACCGTCTACGTAAAATGCGAGCGGCCGGCTTGAACACGGTTGAAACGTATATCCCATGGAATCTGCATGAACCACAAGAAACTTTCTACGATTTTGGAAACGGAGGCTCGGATTTTGGAGACATGTTGGATTTGAGGATGTTTTTGGAGACTGCTCAAAAGGAAGACCTATTTGCCATCGTGAGGCCAGGGCCGTATATTTGCGGTGAATGGGAATTCGGGGGGCTTCCAAGCTGGTTGTTGAGAAATACCAATATTAAATTGAGGAGTAGCGATAAAACTTTCATGTTTCATGTTGAGAGATATTTTAAAATTTTACTTTCAATTTTGACTCTCTTGCAGTTTAGTAAAGGTGGGCCACTGATAGCGATGCAGATTGAAAACGAGTTCGGGAGTTTAAGGCACAAGGACATGCGTTATTTGAAGCAACTCAAGAGAATATTTAGGAAAAACGGTATTGAAGAACTTATGTTCACATCAGACGGCCCCTCAGCTGGGAATGTAGGTAAGTTTAATATACCGCTCGTTTGCATTATCGTGCTCACCATTGGGATTTCGTAAACTATTAGAGATCCAAAGACGGATTAATTAGACAAAACATCCACTTTTGATACAAAGTAAAACCATAATCTGTTTTTTTTTTCAAGAATTTAGTGGTGTGATGCAGGTTGTGTGTTTTATGTTAGGACAACATTAATCACATGTTATCACGAACAATCAAACGAGTTATTTAATTTGTTGTCTTTAGGTCAAATGCCGGGGACTTTGTTTACCGGAAATTTCCAATCAGAACCTCATTTAGAGCTGAGCATTCTCCAAAGTTATCAACCAGGCAAGCCGCTAATGGTAATGGAATATTGGACCGGATGGTTTGACCACTGGGGAGAAACTCACAGCAAAGTTGAAGAAGACGATTACATCTACACCTTACGGGTTATTTTGCAATTTCCGGCTTCAGTCAATCTCTACATGTTCCATGGGGGAACAAATTTCGGTTTTATGAACGGGGCTAATCTGCAGAATAGGAAGTTGGACAATGAAGGTTATCAACCGGATACGACTAGTTATGACTACGACGCACCTTTAACAGAAAATGGGGATTATACGGCCAAATATTTCCGTACAAAGAAA
Source organism: Philonthus cognatus (assembly GCA_932526585.2). Lineage (NCBI taxonomy): Eukaryota > Metazoa > Arthropoda > Insecta > Coleoptera > Staphylinidae > Philonthus > Philonthus cognatus. The sequence continues at coordinate 32,248,139 of OW052243.1, forward strand.
CTTTTGAAACGATACAATATGGTGAAAACGAGATTGCCAAAACTGCCGAAAGAAAAATCACGTTTTAAATATAAAACGCTGGAAATTCTAGAACAGTTAACGTTGGAAGATTTAATTGCGCAAATTCCGTTTAAAATTAAAAGCCCAACATTACTTCCAATGGAGTTCCTCCCCATCAACAATAATTCCGGCCAAAGTTACGGCTACGTAATATACAGGAAAGAGAATATACACATCCCATCTAATTCAAAATTGACAATACTGGGTAGAGTCTGCGACACAGTCATGCTCTTAATAGACGGTGTTTTGAAATCGAAAATTTTGGAGACGTACACCGATTTAAACGGCTTCGGCTATTGGAAACAGAAAAACGCTTTTCTTACCATTGAAACGGAATACATTAATGCGACTTTAGATTTAGTCGTGGAGAACTGGGGTCGGGTTAACTTTGGTACTTTTTGGCAGTATAACCAGTACAAAGGATTATGGCAAGGCAATGTCCTATTAAACAACCAACCTATTTTCAACTGGATCATAATCCCATTGGAATTCAAAAAAGCTTGGACGTTAACCTTGCAAAACTGGAAATTACCAAAATTTCAAATCGGACCTGCTTTGTATAAAACTAAATTAACACTCGACGAAGAACCGCAAGATACATTTATAGACACACGAGATTGGATTAAGGGAATAATAATCGTGAACGGTTTTGTTTTGTCAAGATATCTTAAATTGGGCCCACAGCAAACGTCTTATCTGCCAGCACCATTTTTGCAAATCGGCGTCAATGAGATTTTGATTTTCGAACATTTCGAAGTTGTGGACTTAGTGAAATTTTCCGATAGACAGCTCTTTGAGAATATGGAGACTAAGCAAGATATTTTTCAAAAAGCAATTTCTATTTTTATTAAGAATTAAAATAATTATGTGTATGAAGAAAACTAGACAATTTGTTAATATATTTTAAATACAAAAGTCGTTTGTTTCACATAATATAAAATAAAATATTTTGACTAGTTTCGCTGTTTGACGTGTTTACTTTTTTACCTAATTGTTTAAACATGTTTAACTGTTTGAAATCCGATTAATAAATGTACCGGCGCATAGTGGTAAAGTAAGCGGACTGTATATCAAACAATATTAATTTAATATTTTAGCATTAGATGGCGTTAGCTATCGAATGCATTAATAGTTTTCACATATTGGCTTGATATAGTCAGTGGCGGATTACCTATTAGGCTAAGTAGGCTGAAGCCTACGGCGGCAAATTTCCAACGGATACCTAATTTCGACTTTGAGGCTTTTATGAATTTTTATTTAGACGGGAAACTTTATTTCTCTCGGCTGAATACCCCTTGAGAATAGTGTTGCTAACTCTAAACCATCAAATGTCTTAAAGTCTTGTATTAAAAATCACCAGAAATAGATTTTTCGGTTTTTATTAAACGAATTTCAATTATGTTAACAACAAAAAACTCTGAAATAATTAAAAACTTTTTGAGACTGAAGAATTTTCAAAAAGATTTTGAGACTATTTTTTTGACATACAGGGAGATTTATTAGCTTCCTTACAAACTTTGGCATTTAAAAGTAGATTTAATTTCATGAAGAAATCATTCCTATCATTGCAGGTTCTATCTGTCCTGGTTTAGAAGTTATAGCGTTTTCCAAACAGTGTCTCTTGGAACACTAATATGTAATCATAGTTTAACACTTTAACTGCCATACGACGCGCCGGCCGTCGTATGTATTTCTGAACAACTAGGCGGTACGACGGCCGGTAGTCGTTTGTTTATATTTCCAAAAATGTATTAAAATTAAAAACCTAACCATATACCTGTATTTATGAAACCTTTATTAAAGCTTGATTAACGAAAATATTGTCTTTGGCACTGCCACGCCACGGACCGGGGTTCAAATACCGGCCTAACAAGTTGTCTGCATTTACATAGGTTAGGATAAAAATGCCAAACACTCCGTCTTCTCGGATATGACGTTAAATGCATGTAGGACCCGTGTACTGCCTGGATGTTGCGTGCACGTTAAAGATCCCTACCGGTGGGTTGGAACTCCGGGTTCGGCAAAATTCCCGGATAGCTGTAGACCTAATCTCCGGCGTCATGATTGGCCTTTGCAGCGGAAATAGATGACGTAAAACCCAAAATAAAAAAAAAAATTGTCTTTGGCCCACAAACGAGTACATTTGAAATATGCACATGGCAGTTAAAGTGTTAAAGAAATCAAAAACATTACTGTAACAAACGGAAAGCAAAATTTACCTACAGTAAATGTTGAGAAATGAGTCCAGTCCTGAGTACATAATTGGCAACGACGAATTATACTCTCTTGTACGCATAACAAATTCATGTTATTTCTAATATGAGTTGCAGCATCTTCAATCCTCTGCAATAACTAATTGCGATCGTATGTTTCTACGGCATAAACACGTTGCTTGAAGTGACCCCATAAATAAAAAATCGTAAGGATTCAGGTCAGGTGATCTAGGTGGCCATGGTATCGGCCCTTTGTTACCAATCCATTGATTTGGGATATAAGTATGCAGTAATTGGGTCACTTGTCTTCCTCGGTGAGGCGAGGCCCCGCCTTGTTGATACCACATATCTTTTATTATGTGGAGTGGAACATCTTCCAAAGGATCAAACAATGTTGTGTTAAAAAAATGATGGTACCGCTCTGCATTTAAATTTCTAACAAACAATTGTGATGAAAGTATTAATATAACCAAATGATTTTTGACAAGTGATAATTTAAAATAATGGTTACTAAATTTTGTTTGGCTAAAACACGACTACTACGTTTTTTCAACTTAACAATTATAATAGCGTTATAACTTCTGAACAAATAAAGATGGGACTTGCGTTTATATGAACATTTCTTCATGAAATTAAATCTACTTTTAATTGCTAAAATTTGTAAAGAGGCTAATAATCACCCTGTACATTTGCTGATTTAAAACTTTTTTATAAACATTTTTAAGCAATATCCTTTTAAAATTGTATAAATTTAATGCTTATTATTCCCTAATGTATCACAATATTTTATAGTTTTTCAAAAAATGTTTTAAACAAAAGTTGTAGATAATGAAAAAAATAAATAAGTAAGGACCTTTAAATTTTCATACTAAATAAGGTAACGGCTCAATAGGTCAGGATGAAAATGAGTAAAAATGATTAAATGAATGAAAATGAATAAAATAAAAAATAAAAGATGACGACGATCGTTTCGCTCTTATTTTGAGCTCCTCAGGCCACCACATCCACTGAAGAAGCAAATCGAGATAAATGCCCGCATCAATGCAGGAATATGAAAAATGTTCATTACCGAAAATTTACGGTTGGTGGGATTAGCATGTATACAAGTTCTAAATATCAAGTGTGTGTGCTGGGTTGATGGATGTGGTGGCCTGAGGAGCTCAAAATAAGAGCGAAACGATCGTCGTCATCTTCTGTCCTCCTTGTATACACACTTGGTTTTTCATTTTATTTATTTAATCATTTTCACTCAATTTCATCCTGACCTATTAGGCCGTTACCTTATTTGGTATGATAATGAAAAAACACACCACTTTTACCTAAACACTTTTCACCTTAACTCATTTGTTTATGATCAGTATACGAAAAAGCCTAGGGGGATATTTATTTAATAATCACTCACAAATTGCTGCCTTATTAGTAACTTAATTAAAAAAGGTTTCAAATAAAAGATAATAAAAAACACAACACAACATTTTGTATAATCACTTTTCACCTCAGTTGTTTTGTTTATGAACTAGAAACTAAAAAATCTAGTGGAGATCAACAACTCACCGACTATGGCTTTCGACATCTCAATTAATAAATGTTTCAAACAAAAGTTGTAGCCAACAATTAAATAAACCACTTTTACCTTAGCACTTATCACCTCATCTCTTTTGTTTTTGTTCAATAAACCGAGAAAGATTTATTTGATATATTTTGGGAATCACTCCTTAACTGTAGCTTTATTATCGATTCAATCAAACAAAGTTTCAAACAAAAGTTGCAGAGAACGAAAAAATACGCAATTTTATGATAATTTGAAAATTTACGAACGAGTGACTTCCACTCCCAGACTAAGCATGAAGTAAAATTTCGAGTTTAGAAAAGCCCTGAGCAAAATTTGGCTCGGTCGCGCAGCGACCGAGCCAAATTTTGCGGGCTTTTCTAAACTCGAAATTTTACTTCATGCGCCACGCGTACTAAACACTGATTTCAAGTGAAGTTTAAAATATAGAAACATATTAACTTAATCAAAAAATGTCTTAAATAAAAGGTGTAGCTAAGGAAAAAACACAAAACTTTTGTATAAACAATTTTAACCTTAGCTATTTTGTTTTTGATCAAGAAACGAGAAAGTCTAGCCCAGATTTATTCCTTAACTGTAGCTTTATTATTGATTCAATCAAACAAAGCTTCAAACAAAAGTTGCACACAACGAAAAAATACGCAATTTTGTGATAATTTGAAAATTTACGAACGAGTGACGTCCACTCCCAGACTAAGCATGAAGTAAAATTTCGAGTTTAGAAAAGCCTTGAGCAAAATTTGGCTCGGTCGCGCAGCGACCGAGCCAAATTTTGCGGGCTTTTCTAAACTCGAAATTTTACTTCATGCGGCACGCGTATTAAACACTGATTTCAAGTGAAGTTTAAAATATAGAAACATATTAACTTAATCAAAAAATGTCTCAAATAAAAGGTGTAGCCAAGGAAAAAACACAAAACTTTTGTATAAACAATTTTAACCTTAGCTATTTTGTTTTTGATCAAGAAACGAGAAAGTCTAGCCCAGATTTATTCCTTAACTGTAGCTTTATTATTGATTCAATCAAAAAAAGCTTCAAACAAAAGTTGCGCACAACGAAAAAATACGCAATTTTGTGATAATTTGAAAATTTACGAACGAGTGACTTCCACTCCCAGACTAAGCATGAAGTAAAATTTTGAGTTTAGAAAAGCCCTGAGCAAAATTTGGCTCGGTCGCGCAGCGACCGAGTCAAATTTTGCGGGCTTTTCTAAACTCGAAATTTTACTTCATGCGACACGCGTATTAAACACTAATTTAAAGTGAAGTTTAAAATATAGAAACATATTAACTTAATCAAAAAATGTCTCAAATAAAAGGTGTAGCCAAGGAAAAAACACAAAACTTTTGTATAAACAATTTTAACCTTAGCTATTTTGTTTTTGATCAAGAAACGAGAATGTCTAGCCCAGATTTATTCCTTAACTGTAGCTTTATTATTGATTCAATCAAACAAAGCTTCAAACAAAAGTTGCGCACAACGAAAAAATACGCAATTTTGTGATAATTTGAAAATTTACGAACGAGTGACGTCCACTCCCAGACTAAGCATGAAGTAAAATTTCGAGTTTAGAAAAGCCCTGAGTCAAATTTTGCGGGCTTTTCTAAACTCGAAATTTTACTTCATGCGCCACGCGTATTAAACACTGATTTCAAGTGATGTTTAAAATAAAGACACATATTAACTTAATCAAAAAATGTCTTAAATAAAAGATGTAGCCAAGGAAAAAACACACAACTTTTGTATAAACAATTTTAACCTTAGCTATTTTGTTTTTGATCAAGAAACGAGAAAGTCTAGCCCAGATTTATTCCTTTAGTAATAATGGCATTTAATGTAAAGAAATGCAGTCTAATATCAAAAAAATAATCTATTATCAAAAATATTATCTAATGCTACCCACTGAGAATAGGCGGCAAAATATTTCAGCCTACCGGCGGCAAAACCGTAAATCCGCCACTGGATATAGTCAGACATGTTCAGTATTCAGCACTGGGTCGGGACCACACTGACGAGGCCCTTGAAGCTCGAAACGCGTCTGTAGGTATCTGGTGCTGGAATACTGAACACGAATTCAATTTTGATATTAATTTAATTGACTGGATTTTAAGCCTGCGAAAGATCTTAATTTAATGTCACTAATTGCACAACAATTACCAGTTTCGAAGGGAATCAGTATTAGTGAAAAAATACACAGTAATTATAATTACAATTTAACATTTATTTTACAAAGACAAATTAAATATTTACACACGGCTTACAATTTTAAACATTTACAAAACGCAAGACGCTAAACCGTATTGATACGCATGTAAATTTAGATTATTAATCGTTGATTATTAATGCTTGATATTTCGAGTTGAATTGTCTAAAAATGCAAGATTGTCTTGCTTCTATTTGTATTTATTAATGCGGAGTTTTTAACAATTTCTTGAATTTCTGCCGTTGATGTTTCTCCGAACCGTGCCATTTTTATGACTTTACAACAAATGTCAAAGTGACAGCACAAACTGCTATTCGTAATTTTATGTCGTAGAAAGGGAGAAGAAGAAGAGACAGAAGAGAGGGAGAGAGAGAGAGAGAGAAAGAAGAGGCAGGAATAGACGCCGTAATCGTATCAAATTATGACATATCAACAATGAATTTTGACAGATAAAATAAATAATCAAATTAAGTATTATCTAATTTTGACTACCATTTGACAATTGGCAAATTAAATTTCACTTTTTACTGAATATGTGCATGAATAGAATTACAGACATTTTTCAAAAATGGTCTTACTCAACTCGGGGGACCTCAAAATGGATATATCCACTAAAATTTTTTATTTGAAATCGCGAAAACAATACTTTCCTTTTATTTTGCATATGGGGAAAAGTAAAAACTGTAAAAATATATTAAAACATATCAAGATAAATTCAAATTCAAAACTATTTGAATTCGAGAAAATAAGCTTACGCTTCTTATAGTTTGCACACTTTAAACATAATATATAAAATTACGAAAAATAATCAATATCCGGAGGTGTCTTTGCACGGGAAGTAGTTGTTTCAATGGATATTTATCGTCTTAAATTGTCTTATTAATTAAGACACTGTTTGCATTTTCACGAATAGTTTTTTCGTAATTTTATATATTATGTTAAAAACATATCTTTTAAATCCTCTTAAAGGATTCGAATCCTGATTGACTTTTAAGTGCATAAATATTCGCAATTATTTAACGAAGCACCAAAAATTAAAACCGGTTTCAATCAATAAATCCATTCGCTTATTACCATACAAGCAAAAAACGCAGGCGAACATCGAAAATAATTGCATTCTTCGTCGATTTCAAGAGCGCCTCTATTTACTCACCTTTTCAACTCTAGTCAAGATCGATTATTCACGCAGTGTATTTCGTGTCTTTGCTTTTTAGAAAACACTGATCCGTTTTTAAGTTTGATTGCGAGGTTTCAAGTGGTAGTGTTTATTTATTTAGTTATCTACGACAGTAATTGCTGTGGCTGGTCGACAGAACTGGAAATTACGCAAGAAGAAGAAGTGTAAGTGTTTTAGTTTAGTGAAGTTTTGTTTAACGGAATTTTCCAGCAGCACTAGATATTTGGATTTAAAGGATCGTCTTCCATTAATTAAAAAGTTAGTGCAATGGTTTGTTTTCTTTCTATTTGGCGATGTTGATCGATAGGGGTTTGAAGCCAGTTTCATGGGCCTGGCCAGGATTTTTTCTAGAGGGGCCAAGATTTTTTTAATAAAACGTTAGCAATGTAAAATGATGAATATAAAGAAATCATTTGGCGTTCTAAAAATATTAATGCATTTTATTAATTCTCGAAGTCAGCATTAGAATAATTTGTTTAATGAGATGATCTTGTCAAGTTTGCACTTTTTGTTAATTAATTCATTTTATCAAATACAGTAGATAGTATTTATTTAAAATATTTCAGTGTTTTATATGCGTGGCGCATGAAGTAACATTTCGCACCATATAAACCGTAACGGATGCAATTAGTTTATATTAAATGGATCACCAGTATATTATTTAGTTTTTTAATTACTCGTAAAAAAATGTTGTATTCAAAAATGTTTATCAAACTGTTTTAGGATTTACAAAAGGAAATTATAAAATACAATATTAATTTTAATAAGATATATGGGGCCTTGATAGCCGAGTGGGTAGAGACCCTGCCCACAAACCCAGATGTCGCGGGCTCGAGTCCCGTCCGGTGGATTCATTTATGAATAATAAATGATTTCATCCGGGTCCATGGTTGTAGTGTGAATGTGTTGTGGCGTCCTAGATGTAAGTTCGATATTAGAATTGATTAAAAACTTTAAATATATAGATTGATGGCTCATGGCCATAGTTACCAAGTCTAAAAAAAAAAGTTTTATTTTAAACTTAAAATAAAAACTAAAAATTAATGAACTTACATTGAGTGAGGTGGTTGTGTCTGGTGTTATTATAATCAAATGATCTTGTATAATAATTGTATTAACTAAACACAATTTGTTTTAACTTAGAAGTCTTTGAAGTTGTAAGTGATTAAGGAAAAATAAATTAAAAGCGGTTTAAAAAATGTTTGTTTGTGAAATATAAAATCATCATAAATTATAATAAATAGAAGTAAATGTACAGGAATCTAGGCGCAGCTATCACAAGTTTCTGAATTTTCCACAAGCCTAATTTGATCACAATTTCCTTGAGTAGAACTGAAATTTTTGTTCATTTCATCTAAAATAATAATAAAACAAATATAAATAAATATTACAAATTGCAATTGACTTACGTCTTTCAGCATCAAAAATGACATTATAGGAGTAGATAAATAAATATAGATAATATGATAACAAATGTTTAAGATTATGATTCCATACATTTAAGGATAGAACATAACAGCGCAATGAGAAGTACTTTAGTGAATTGGTTAATACAAAATAATCTACATTTTGGTTGACTTCTTCGCGATAACGTAGTAAATTTGATAAATATTATTATTTATAATTATAAATCTTAAATCTGAGTAAGAAAATTATTACTTTTGATCTGGGCTCGAAAGTCCGTACTTTCAAACTTTTAATTCTTGACATTAGTGAAATGACACATTTTTTAACCTTGTTTGGAAGTTACAGATTTCTGACTGATTGTGAATAAAATTATTTTATCGCTTTATCTCTGTAAACATTAATATTAGCGTTCGGTAATATGATATTTATATACATATCAAAATATCAGATATACCGATCGTATTATTAGATAAAAGTTTCAATTTATAATGCAAAACAAAACTGGGTTAAATAATTTAATCAAGAGTAATTTGTTTTCGAGATATGGCGGAAACTGTGAAAATCGACAACATTTTATTTTTTCTATAACGAAAAATTGTATACAGCGTGTCCCATTTTCAAGATAGAACATCAAAGTTCAATATTTTTTTAATAGCAGCCATATTTGATTTTTCACACCATTAAACAGAGTAGAAAATGTAAGTTAGATAAAATGAGTCATACAGAAAAATTTTCTTTTGAGTATACTTATACGCTTTTTTAAAGTAGTTCAATTTGAAGCTTTAAAGGAGTGTATTCTACTCCCAGACTAAGGATGATGTAAAATTTCGAGTTTAAAATTTAGTTTGGTGTTGCTATTAGTTTATAATTATTTTTAGTTGTACTATATTATGTATTATTTAAGCTGACTCCGTTGACTGTAAAAATGAAAAAAATCATTTGTATCTGGCATTTGTTTTAAAGATATGAAACTGAAAATCTGTAAATATTATTTTTACTATAACTTTGTTTATTGAAAAGATATTGAACTAAATTTTTTTTATTTAACCCAACTCAGTCCTTAATCGAAGAAGAAGTTCAAATTATATAGAGGGTGTTCCATTTTATGAAATATGACAATTGCCGTTTTAATTTGACATACTGGGAGTTGTTCATTTAAGTATATCGTATGTTCAGTAAAATTCAAACTCTAGAGTGCCATGGAAAATATTGTAGGTTGGCAACTCTGAAATTTGACAATCATACTTCAATCGCCTTTTTGCCTTTGTCATTTCGCAATGATTAGAAATTAGAGTGAGAAAGTAAACAAAAAGTTGAGGTTATGTCTGACGTTTTTTATATCAATTCCTAAAGTGTGTTGCCAACTTAAATTTTAAAAAAAGGTTAAATCATGGCACTCTGGAGGTTTTTTTTATTGAACATACGATACATATCCTAATTGTATGCTGTTGATATTCAGATATTCCTCGTTTTTTTTTTAAGTTTAATTTGAAGCTTTAAACGAGTGTTTTCCACTCCCAGGTTAAGCATGAAGTACATTTTCAGGCTTTTCTAAACTCGAAATTTTACTTCATGCGCCAAGCGTATAAGAAAGACACTGATTTCAAGTGAAGTTCACGTTCCCACATTATTTCAGTGTTTTTAGTATTTAAAGCGCGTGGTGCATGAAGTAAAATTTTGAGTTTAGGGAAGCCTGAAAATTTGGTTTAGCCGCGTAGCCTATTCTAAAATTTAAAAATATACCTAATTTACAATAACAATAATCCACCACAAAACTGAAATTAAATAAAAATAACTAAAACTATTAACATTAAAAAGACTCAATGACTATTATAATAATTAACTAAAATTTAAAAAATATAACTAAAACTTTTAACATCAAAAAGACTTGATGAGAATTATCATAATTTTATAATTTAGTCTAAAATTTTTAATTTGAACAAATTTAAAAACCACAACATTTTATGCAAATTTAGAATTTTTATATCCACTTCCTAGTACTCATTTGTTTACGACATTTCTGAAGATTTGCACAATTTGATATAACACATCTAGTTTTATAAAGATGTCTCAAATAGTATCCATGTTATGAAGTTTTGAAATGTTTATATCACTCAAAATAATTAAAATTGACTTCTGTTTCACGTTCAAGTAAAAATAACTCAAAAACTATCCATGGCGTATATTTTGATTTGCACATATTTTAAAAGACCAATAATTGAGTGATATGCACATCAAATTCTATAAAGATATCTGAAATAGTATCTAAGTTATGAACCCTTGAAATTTTTATATCACTCAAAATTGAGTTAGTTTGATAATGACTAGCTTGTAGTCGAAACTATAGTCACTGAAAAGTAAAAAAAAAGTGGTAAAACGAAGTTAAGTGTTTTAATTAAATTGTTACTAAAAATTGACTCCCGTTTCGCGATCAAGTGAAAATAACTCAAAAACTATTATTCGGGTAAATTTTTATTTTCACATATTTTGAAAGACTAACAATTGTGTGATATTATGCACACCAAGTTTTATTAAAATATCTTAGATAATATCCAAGTTATGAACTCTTGAAATTTTTAAATCACTCAAAATAATTAAAATTGACTCCTGTTTCACGTTCAAGTGAAAATAACTCAAAAACTATCCATGGCGTATATTTTTTTACATATTTTGAAAGACCAATCAATAGTTGAGTGATATACACACCAAGTTTTATAAAGATATCTCAAATAGTATCCAAGTTATAAACTCTTGAAATTTCTGTATCACTCAAAATAATCAAAATTTACTCCCGTTTCGCGATCAAGTGAAAATAACTCAAAAACTATTATTAGGTTATATTTTTATTTTTACTAATTTTAAAAGACCAACAATTGTGTGATATGCACACCAAGTTTTATTAAAATATATTAAATATTGTCTAAGTTATGAACTCTTGAAATTTCTACATCACTTGAAATAATCAAAATTGCCTCCCGTTTCACGTTCAAGTGAATATAACTCAAAAATTATTTATGGGATATATTTTTATTTTTACATATTTTAAAAGAACAATAACTAAGTGATATGCACCTTAAGTTTTATACAGATATCTTAAATAGTGTCCAAGTTATGATCTCTTAAAATTTCAATATCATTCGAAATTATCACAATTGAGTCCCGTTTGACGTTCAAGTGAAAATAACTCAAAAACTATTGATATGGTATTTTTGATTTTTACATATTTTAAAAGAACAATATTTGATTAATATTCACACAATTTCAATAAAACATATCACAAATAATTCCCAAGTTACAATCTCTTAAAATTAGTATATTACTCAAATTTATTAAAATTGTCTCTCGATTTGAAATGTAAATAACTCAAAAAGTTTTCAAATTGTGATCACTTGAAATTTCAATACCGTTCAAAAAAAAGATTCTGTGGGCGCGTATGCCCCTAATTGCTACAAAATTCTTCTTAAAAATATTTATTTATATAAATTTATCAATGTTTAAGAATTTCCTGTGTCTTCGTTTAGTTTGGTTTGAGAATAATTTGATATGTTAAATTTTGCAAATAAATTATGCATAGAAACAGTACAGCTTTTAATTTTTGTAATGGTATACGTTTATTATTGTATTTATACAGCTGATCCCACAGTATTTGCTCGATCACAAATATTCATTGAATAATGTAATATGTTTTTCCAAATAATTATTGAAACAACTATTTCCCAAGCTAATACACCGATAGCTCAGGATGTATTTGCTTCAATGATTAATTTGAAAAATCTCAACTTTTTGTAGAAAGACCATAAATTCGCTTTTAATTTTTGTATACCTTTGTATTTATACAGCTGATCCCACAGTATTTTCTCGATCTTTTCGATCCAATTGTTTTTGATTTCTAGACTCCTGGCTTCCAGAATATATTGTGGATCCTTGTGCTTCTTGCGTTTATAAAAGTTTTCCAGAGTGAAAATGACACTATCCGGTTCAGATTTTCTACTAAGTGCGTCTACTGGAATATGAGACTTATAAATATAATTTTCCGAGTTTTTCTAAAAAAACATAAAAAAAAGAAGTTAAGATACGACAAGCCTTAGATGCTGTAATTTTTAAATAAAACACATTATAGATATCGTATATTTAACAAAAAAAAACCTCTAGAGTGCCATGTTTTTTTTTTATTTAAGTTATTGACATATAAAACGTCAGACATAATAATTATAATATATAATTTAAGATTTGCCAACCTACAATACTTTCCATGGCACTCTAGAGGTTTTTTTTTATTGAACATATTATATCTATATTTTCTGAATTTGAGAGTAATATTGCATACAAATCAATCAACATTTTATTTAAAATAATATTTTACACCTAGTGTGACCTTATTACGATTTGTATAATTTTTTTTTTTTTTTATTAGTGCTTTAACAATTGTTTTACACACGTCAATAATACATATAATATCTATACCTATGTGACAAAATATTTAATAAAATAAAAAACAGATGTCAGATGTGAGAAGAAGTGTGAGATCACCAACTCTAAACAATTGAAACACTTAAATGATACAAATACAGTTTTAAAATAATAAATAAATAAATAAACACTAAAATAAATAAACATTAAAATAAAAATAAACATTAAAATAAAAATAAAATCACAGACGATACGAACGATTTAAAAGAGAGCAGTCAAAAGTAGTAAAATTAATGTCTTAAAAGTCAAGGGATAAAAATAGTGTTTAAAATATAAATAAATTAACATAATAAAAAAAAATTTACTTAAAATTTAACTAACGATAAATAGAATTACTAACGATACAAACGATTTAAAAGAAAGAAATCAAACGAAGTAGAATGTCAGTTCGCTACTATACTAATGTGGTAAAATCGTACTCAAGGTACTCCTCCCAACTGTAGAAGGCTTGTGTAAGAAGGACCTCTATAATCAGTTTTGTAAATTTGTTAACTTCTATGGATTTAATTTGATTAGGAAGGACATTAAAAAATTGAATGGCATGGTATCTAACACCCGTCTGTGATTTAGTTAACCTATTCCCCTTTGAATAAATATTTGATTTGTGTCTTATATCATAATTGTGAATATCACAGCTGGTCTGGAAAAGGTTACTATGATTTTTAATATACGTCAGGCACTCAAGAATATAATAACATGGCAAAGTTAGTATTTTCATGTGTATGAAGACCTGACGACAATCCTCTGTATACCCACAGCCAGACATTATGCGGATAACTCTGCGCTGTAAACCAAAAATTCGATGCCTTATAGCAGAATGTCCCCATACAATCAGTCCATAGACCATGTGGCTTTGAAACAGAGCGAAATAAGCCACTCGTAATGTTTCTTCTGAAACAATCTTTGTTAAATTACGTATGGCGAAAGTGCTGGAGGACAGTCTACTAGCAAGAGCATCGCTATGTGAATCCCAGTTCAATTTAGAATCGATATGCACACCTAAAAATTTTACTGAGGCCTTTTCTTTCACTTCTTTGGAGAGTGAGAAAGTAAGAGTCCTGGATTTAGAGTCATTAAGATTGAGCTGATTACTTAAGAACCAGGACGAGACCGTTTTTAGGGATTCGATGTGAATTTCTTTAACGTCATCCAGTTTTTTATGTTGATTTATCAACGTAGTGTCATCCGCATATAAAATGATGTTCGCATTTGTAATTGATTGGGGTAGATCATTTACGTATATTAAAAATAACAGAGGCCCCAAAATGGATCCTTGGGGAACCCCATGTTTGAGAGGCAGTGGTTTAGATACATTTTCATTGTATATGACACATTGACTCAGGCCTGACAGATATGACATTATCAATCTACAGCTACTTGGATGTATGTTGTAGAAATACAATTTACGTAGAAGTGTTTGGTGGGACACACAGTCGAATGCTTTCGACAAGTCAAGAAAGCTCGCCATTGACACCGATCCCTCTTCAAAACAATCGGTTGTTAGTTCCACCAATCTATGAATTGCATCAGAAGTGGATCGTCCTTTCCTAAAGCCGAACTGGTCATTAAGAAGCAGGTTCTGGTTCTCAAAATAATCAAGTAGCTGTAGTTGAAGAATTTTCTCGTAGATTTTAGAGAATATGGGAAGTAGTGAGATGGGGCGGAAGTTATTGGGGTCATTATAATCCCCTTTTTTATGAATTGGTATGACTAGAGCCTGTATTAATGCTTCCGGGAAAATATTATTTTCTATGCATCTGTTTAAAAGTGTTGTTAAAGGCGATATGATTACATTTAATACTGATTTTAAAACATCACAGCGAAGACCGTAGATGTCCTTACTTTTACTGTTATTCAGCTTGCGTATAATATCCCTTACAGTACTGGTTGATATAGTGGAAAAAATAAAATATTGATTACAGTTGGGAGAGTTGTTACACATTAATATAATAGGGTCAACGTCAGATTCTGCCAATGAGATCATAAGTTTGGTTGAGATTTCAGCAAAAAAGTCATTAAACTCTCCGACGGAAATGTTACTAGTTTTTTTATTTTTATTAGATGATCTTTTAGAATTTATGACAGACCGCACCGCTTTTGGTTTGAAGTTATTATTTTTAATGAAATCATTATTTGCGTTCAGTTTGGTAGACTTAATAGACTTCCTGTACGTTGCTCTGTATTTATTTCTTGCCTCCCTCAATTCAGGATTTTGGTGTAGATTGTACAGTTCGGAAATTAAATTTAATGTGTCTCTCATATGACCTAAGGTACTGTTGAACCATTTAATTGTGTTACCTTTACATATTGTTTTCAAACATTTTTGGGGAAAAGATGTATGAAAATGATCGAGAAAGACGGAAATAAATGATTTAAATGATACGTTTACGTTCGTTGAATTATCAATAAAACTCCAGTCTTGCTTATCTAAAAGCTGGAAAAGAGTAAATTTTCCCACATTAGTGACTGGGCGTGTGATTGTACGTTTAGCTATATGATCATTGGCTTCCTTTGAGGCGATTTTAAACAAGATCCCTCTGTGATCGGATATTCCGGTTTCTAGGGGCTCTACAGGCGAGTCGTCATAATTCTTACATAAATTATCAATGCAATTGTTCAGTCGTGTCGCAAAATGAACTAAAAACTTCAAACCATAGCCGTGTGCAAAATCTATAAGTTTAAATTTGTTAAGGTAATTATCGTTGAATCTGACGTTGAAGTCGGCGGCTATGAAAACATATTTATTGATAACATCGATGCCGTCAAGTACTTTGGAGAGAATGAGTAAGAAATTATTGAAATCTCCATAATATTATATTATTATGAATTTCGATGCCGGTGATCTCACAGTCCTTCTCAACTGAGTGACTAAATACATTTAACTCTCTATATTCCTTATTATTTTTGACCATTATTAATACACCTCCACCGGAAGAGAATTTTCGCGCGAAACTAGAAGCTACATGAAAATTTGTTAAAACAACTGCCATTGCTTCTTCTTCCAATAACCAATGTTCGCATATGCAAAGAACTGAGATATTTAAGAATTTATCAGTGTCAATGATATCTATTTCATTTAGTTTATTGCGAAGAGATTGGATATTTAACAACAAGCAATTCAATTTTACTTCACACTGTGGATCGGCGTTCAGAATTAGTTTTTTTGTGGTTGACAATTTAATAGTTGTTGGGTATTAGTTTGAAGTTGTTTTATTATATATTTAATCATTGACATTTTTGAATGATTGTTAACAACAAAATTATGATTAGAGAGGATTCTAGTTTTAATTTAAGTGAACATTAAAATGTTTAAATTAATCGAACAATACTATAGCTCTTCACTTTATGGTGCATCTTGATATAAGAATATTAACATTTCTGTTTACTTCCTACAGATAAGTACTATAATTTTTAATAAAAGTTAATCGTTACATCAATGAACCGATTTTTTTATCGTGCTCCCTATTTAATTTCGTAAACTATTAGAGATTAAAAGGCAGTTAAATTAGAAAAAGATAGCCATTTTTGGTACAAAACGTAGCTTAACAAATTGCAACTTGCGTAATTTGTTTTGTTTTTTTGTTTTTAATTGCACCCAATCCGATTAACTTAATCAGTGATTGTACTTCTTAAAAACACAAACATTTTAAGAATATGAATTTGTGTTTAGTACGAGCAATTGCAGTATACAAACGTTTAGTTTGCCAGCTATTGACGATGCTACTTAAGCTAACGGGCAGTAGATGGCGTTTACGCTTTCGAACATATGTACAACAATTTTATTTACAAATTGGTTACTTTACACAATCGCATATTGTAAGAGACATGTTTATGTTATCTTACAAATGTATAACATTCTTATATTCTACAATTTTTACTTAAACAGAGGTTTAATCAATGATTAGTGGTTGATTAAAATTTATCAATTGGGATGCAAATAGGTGCAAATGTTGAAAAACATCAATTATACCAGCTGAATCAATCATCCTGGTTCCCGCTTATACATACCGGATTTTGAGCAGCAAATATAATTATTTTCTGGAACATGAACAGAACGACATCCATTTTCCTGGGAGAGTGCATCCTGAAGGATTCCTTTTCAATAAACTGTCCAGTACTGTTAAAGCTAAATTCATTGTTTTCAATAGAATCCAAAATGATGATATCATTACTAGTTCTAGATATACGTTGAATAAGAAGTATGGCAGATTCTAACTCATCCGTTGCAACGTCATTACTTTTTAAATATTTATATAAATTCTTCAAAAGTTGTTCATATTTTGCAAGGCGCTGAATGGGTGCTAATAAATAACTGCTCAAACCTAAATGATCCTGGGTTGTAGCTTCTCGTTCCTAATTAGAAATAATAAATTATATTAAGAGGAAGGTTAGGTGCTCGGTTGTCAATTTTGGCTTAAACATCGCTTGAAATTCATAGTCACTTTTCTACGTCATATAAGATGGCAGGAAGTTCAAATTAAGAGGGGGGAAGTAACTTGAACTTCTTATGTCACTTCTTAACGTCGTATTAGATGCCGGAACATTTAAATTGGTTATATGGAAGCAAATCTACTTCGAATCCAGAGAGAATATCGCTTCGATGTATTGCTTTCTGTCTTTCACGCGCCAAGAGTGACCATTATATAATAAAATGGTGAAAATAGATTTTTTTATGTGAACTTTTATTTCCATATAAATAATGAATTACTTTATGTCGAAATAGACCTCTTAACAAACAATACTTCTGCGTTAAATAAAACAGTTAAAAAAACCTGTTTGCGCTATTTTGTTACGAAAGGTTCAATGCATCTTTGTAAAAGAACATTTGTAAAATATTATCTTAAAACAACGCTGGAACCGATGGCCCAACATACACATTTTACATGGCCTAACCCCCCTCTTAACATTTTTGTATTAATAATATGAATTATAAAATTACTTACATGTATTATATCACTGTAGTATGTTTCTAACATTAAACTTTCAGAACGCTTCTTGTTTTTACAATAAGATGGATATCGATTAAATAGGTTTTTCTAAAAAGATATAAAAAAGAAGATAATTACAATTTTAAATGGTCGAACATTTGCAAGAGAATCAATCCCTTTAGATCAAAATTGCATGAATCATTTCTAAGGAGTATATTTTAAACGTCATTTGAATTCAGTGTTTTGTACGCGTGGCGCATGAAGTAAAATTTCGAGTTTAGAAAAGCCCCGTGAAAATTTGTCTCGGGTCGCTGCGCGACCCTCGACAAATTTTCTAAGCGGGGCTTTTCTAAACTCGAAATTTTACTTCATACTTAGTCTGGGAGTGGACCGTCAAGATTTTTAGCATCTCGAGATTTTCGATATTTCGAGATTTTCATCAATTTACAAAATTCTCATCAGATTTTCAAGATATCAAGATTTTCACCAGATTTTCGATATTTCGAGATTGTTCTCGATTTACAAAGTGTTTGTCAATTTTCAATATTTCGAGATTTTCGACAATTAAGTGGTCTAACTGCAAAACTTACATTCTCCACTTTTTGTGAAAATTTTGTTGGCGGTTTTTTTATGTTCACCATGTTAAAGTACACGCGTTTTTTGCAATTATCCAAATGTTTTCTAAAGTGGAGAATGTGAGTTTTGCAGTTAGACTACTCAATTTATAATTATCATTTATTGTTTATTGTTTTGTAAAATATTTTCGTTCGAATATTAAATTATAGATTTTATCGGTTGCATCAGCAGAAAAAAATAAAAAACGATGTCAAATGTTTTATAGTTTCGTAATTTAATTTATTAGAGAGATCTTTTTGAATGTAATAAAAATTGCAGCAATTTATTTTTTTTGTTTTTCAATGCGATTTTGTAATTTCGTAATTCCATAGAAAGAAAGAATAATTTACAATCGAGAAATCCAACCTCAAAATTTTACAGATTTATATTTATTTCTTATCGAATCACAAACTTTTCCTTTAACCCGATAAAGAAAATTAAATCAATACAACTTTAATCGAACTGTAAGCGTCTGTAATTCAGTTAAAAACAGCTCGATTTTGTTTTTTTTTTCAACTCTAACAACAATCCCTGCTGATTTGAACAAAATCCGAGATTTCCTTAATAATCTAATCTTGTAAAAAGAGGAACTTCATTCAAAAATTCAATAAACTTAAACTAAATCCGAATTTTGAATAACTGTAAATCATTTTGTAAATCCCGGATTTAATCCCCACTTAGCACACCTAAATCCAAGTTTTTAAAAATGTAGCGCAAAAATTGAATTTATTAAAAATATTCAAACACAAACCCAACTAATTAACCATTGCATTATCCAACGATATCTCGATTGTTGTACAAAATAACAAAATATGTTTTAAACAAAAGACGTTCAGCATCAAATTCTCGACATTTTCGCCTAAGTTTTTTTATATACTTCTCGTAAACGGACCGTGTACGAGATAATTGACTTGAATCGCGAAAAGGTCAACTTAACTCACCGTTCCTGTCAACTCCCACAATCCCACGCGCTATTTAAAATTTTTAAAACCCTTGAGCGCAAAATTGAATTTATTACACATTTCCTAAACGTATAATTGTTTATCCAACGATATCTCGATTGTTGTAAAAAATTTTTAAAAAATTGTTTCAAACAAAAGACCTTCGGCATCAAATTCTCTGCCTTCTCGCCGAAATAATTTTTTCGATAGCACGCTCCGTTTGCGAGATAATCGACTTGAATCGTAGAGACGTGAACCTAACCGAACCTCACTCACCGTTCCTGTCAACTCTCACAATCCCACGCGCGATTCAAAATTTTTTAAGACCGTTGAGCGAAAAATCGAATTTATTACACATTTCTAAAACGTATAATTGTTTATCCAACGACATCTAGATTGTTGTAAAAAAATAAGAAAAATTGTTTCAAACAAAAGACGTTCGGCATCAAATTCTCTACGTTTTCGCTGAAACATTTTTTCAGAGAGCACGCTCCGTTTGCGAGATAATCGACTTAAATCGCGAAAACGTAAACCTAACCTAACCTCACTCACCGTTCCTAACAACTTCCACAATCCCACGATTGATTCCAAATATTTAAAGCCCTTGAGCGAAAAATCAAATTTATTACACATTACCAAAACGTATAACTGTTTATACAACAATATCTCGATTGTTGTAAAAAATAAGAAAAATTGTTTCAAACAAAAGACGTTCGGCACCAAATTCTCTACCTTTTCACCGAAACAATTTTTTCGATAGCACGCTCCGTCTGTAGATAATCGACTTGAATATTTATTTTGAAGTTTTTCTCTCATTTCACACAAGCAAACTGATGACATTAAACTATTTTCGTATTGCGTACTTATTCTAACGAAAATAGTCAACATCAAAGCACAAACTTACTAAAAAACGATAAAACGTTGACTGGTTGCAATCACAATTTAAATATCTCAAAATATATGTAATAAATTTCATTTTTCGCTCTAGGGCTTTGAAAATTTAGAATTGTGCGGTGAGTGAGGTTAGGTTAGATTCACCTAACCTAACCTCACTCACCGCACATATGTGTAATAAATTCCATTTTTCGCTCTAGCGCTTTGAAAATTTAGAATCGTGCGCTGCAAACTGATGACATCAAACTATTTTCGTATTGCATACTTAATCTAACGAAAAAAGTCAACATCAAAGCACAAACTTACTAAAAAGTTAACAAAAGTTGACTGGTTGCAATCGCAATTTAAATATCTCTACTGGATTTTTCAAAATATGTGTAATAATATCACCGCATAATTCTAAATTTTCAAAGCCCTGGAGTGAGGAGTGGAGTGAGGTTGGAGTGAGGTTAGGTTAGGTTCACTTAACCTAACCTAACCTAACCTCACTCACCGGATTTGGATTTTTTAAAATATGTGTAATAAATTCCATTTTTTACTCCAGGGCTTTGAACATTTAGAATTATGCATAACGGTGAGTGAGGTTAGGTTAGATTCACCTAACCTAACCTAACCTAACCTCACTCACCGTTATGTTTTTCCCTGGAGTGAAAAATGGAATTTATTACACATATTTTAAAAATCCAGTGGCGATATTTAAATTGCGATTGCAACTAGTCAACGTATATTAACTTTTTAGTAAGTTTGTGCTTTGATGTTGACTATTTTCGTTAGATTAAGTATGCAATACGAAAATTGTTTGATGTCATCAGTTTGCTTGTGTGAAATGAGAGAAAAACTTCAAAATAAATATGCTGCGAATTGACATAAAAAAGTCTGCTACGAATTGACACGAACAGTTGAATGAATGTAACTTACGTGTCTTATAAATATTTTCCCGATGTCTTCGTGATTATCCCCGCATGCAATAAGATCTGCGTAAAAAATCTCCGTTTCCAAATAAATATTTTCGATATTTCCATAAATATCTTTGTAATTTATAACGTTGTGTTCCTTCATAAATTCAATGTAGTTCTGAAAGATAGGATTAAATAAGGATTAAATAATTACAGTTGCATGTACAGGGTGCAGCATTTTCGATGGTTTCTTCAAATAAAGTACCTTAAATATGAATGATAGACAAAAACTAATATATACTTCCAGAGCTCTCTTTTAGAGCATATGTACATGAAATATGCTCTGAAAGAGAGCTCTGGAAGTATATATTAGTTTTTGTCTATCATAATCAAAATTTGTATGTCTTCAGTTGTTTTCGAGTTATACTTGAAAACTTAAAATTGGGCCATTTTTAAATATTGAAATAACTTCTTTATTTAAAAAGATATTGACATGCGATAAAAAACGTTCTTATGACACCTTTTTAGTAGAATATGCTGCTCATCAGATTTTGTCTTAAGTTTAACATTTCTGAGATATGACATAAGGTTGTGTTATTATAAATACAAACCATAGTTTGCCTTGACTTCAGTCGATTGCATTTTTGTAAGCTTTCCAAAAATATCATCAGCGTATTCTACCTAAAAAAGTGCAAAAGATAGTTTTTACAGCATGTCAATATCTTTTTCAATAATTTATAAAAGTGGTACTTTACTTGAAAATACCATCGAAAATGCTGCACCCTGTACACGTGTCACCTCTTGCCCATATGTGCGGGCACCCATGCATGTATCTACTTACATTACGAATATGCTCCAAATTCTTGAGATAACTTTCTTCAGTTTGAATCAGCTCTTCAATTATGTAATCTTTTCTAAAAAATAAAAAAAACACGAAATAACAAATAAAAATTATGTTTTCGTATAACTTACTTTGTTTTGCTCACACGCGCCTTTTGAAAATGATCTCTATTAAATGTTTCTTCTAAATAATTATTAACGCTCTCGCGATGTTCGTTATGCCTCTGCAATTCAATAATTCTTTCACCTTCTTTTCTATTAAAATTAATTGTAATATTTTCGTAAATCGGCATTTTTTCTGTGACGGTCGGAGATAGAATTCTATATTCTTCAATCAACTCATAGGACGAATCCAAGCCTATATCCAAAGAGTTTGGTCTGGATGGCCCATCCTCTAATTCATCCTCGTCGTTTGAAAAATAAGAAGAGTCTGTCCTGCAGTCTCTTTCATTCGACTGTATCATCGTTGAGGAAGCTGGTTCCGGTAGTTTTGAAATAATTTCAATGTTTTCAGCGCTAATGAATTCGAAGGAATCGTTAGGAGAATCAGTGAAGCTCTTTCTTAAGTAACATTCGGCGTTGGACTGCTCAAAATCGTTGCTTGAGCCATTTTCGGTGAGGCTTTTTCTCAAGTCATATTCGGTTTTGGAATGCTCAAATTTGTTGCTTAAGTCATTTTCGGTTAGACTTTTTCCCAAATCATTTTCGACTTTGGAATGCTCAAATTCGTTGCTTAAGTCATTTTCGGTTAGGCTTTTTCCCAAATTATTTTCGACTTTGGAATGCTTAAATTCGTTGCTTAAGTCATTTTCGGTTAGGCTTTTTCCCAAATCGTATGCGACTTTGGAATGCTTAAATTCGTTGCTTAAGTCATTTTCGATTAGGCTTTTTTCCAAATCATACTCGACTTTAGAATGCTCAAATTTATTGCTTAAGTTATTTTCGGTTAGGCTTTCTCCCAAATCATATTCGACTATGGAATACTCAAATGCGTTGCTCAAGTTATTTTCGGTTAGGCTTTTTACCAAATCATGTTCGACTTTCGAATGCTCAAATTCGTTGCTTAAGTTATTTTCGGTTAGGCTTTTTCCCAAATCATATTCAACTTTAGAGTGCCCAAATTTGTTGCTTACGTCGTTTTCGGTTAGGCTTGTTCCCAAATTATATTCGACTTTGGAATGCTCAAACTCGTTGCTTAATTTATTTTCCGTTGTCGAATCAGTTAAATTACTGCTATTATTACATGTTAAATTAACTATTTCTATATATTCCTTCTCTAAACTGTCACTCGCCTCTGTAAATGTACCGTTTTGGGAAATTAGATTTATTTTTTTAATCGGTCTGGTTTTGCCTTTTAAAATTTCTTTACTGGGAGATTCAAAATATTTAGCTTCTATTAATCTTCGGTTAACTGATACTTTTGGAGGTTTCTTAACAGACAGTTCTACAAATGAACTGTTGGAGCTGCTTTTGTTAAGCTTTTCAAAGAAGCCTATCAAAGCTGATACTTTCGGCGAATCGGATTCTCTTCTTTTTGACATTTTAAAGTGTATGTCGCTCTGCGGTGTGTTCTTTTATCAACTTATCTTATCTTCAAAACGTAAATGTCTAAGTAATCAGATTAAACCTAAAACACATCAATTATTGATTACTTTTATTATTTCTACAGAATATTCTAGGATATGTGAAATGCTTTATAAACTTTTTTATCATCAATTTTACGATAAAATGTTACTCTTTATAACATCGTCTCAATCTCATAAAAATACGGTGTTATCACTTTTCAGAAATCTAAGTTATATGGGGTGTTCACAAATGATAAAAATCTGAAAAAGTGATTTAAGCTATTCTAACGGAACAACAAATTAACATCGCGTCTAAGAGATGTCCACAAAATAAAATTTAAAAAAATTAACACTTAATACGAAACTACCGATATGGTTTGAATGTTTGATAACTTTTTAAATTTATTTATATTTTTTATTTTTATTTCAGAATTTTGTGAAGAAAACTTGGGGAATTTGAAATGGAACAGTACACAACAGCAATCAAAAATTGTTGAATTTTATTTTGAAAATCAACGGTCAATTGTTTTGACGCAGCGTGCTTATCGTCGTTTTTTAATGTGCGTACTGGACCTTCAGCATCAACAATAAACCGCCTGGTTGCAAATTTTCGACAACATGGTACAGTAAGACACCTTCCATGTACCGGAAGACCACGTACGGTCCACACGGAAGAAAATATCCAACGTGTTGTGAATAGTGTGCAGGACAGTCCAGAAACGTCAACAAGAAAACAAGAAGACGTTCGGCACAACTGGGGCTATCGCGAAGGTCCGTTCAGAGGATTTTGGCCACATTGCACATGTTCCCGTATAAGGTTCAGCTTGTGCAAGAATTGAAGCCGATAGACTACCAACAACGGCTTGATTATGCCATTTCATTTCGACAAAAAGCAGAAGAAAATCGCGATTTCATTAACAATTTGAATTTAAACAAGCAAAATTGCAGGATATGGGCTACGGAGAATCCAAGAACAGTTCATCAGCGACAGTTACACCCACTTAAGTGTACTGTTTGGTGCGGTGTATCGTCTGAAAGGATCATTGGTCCATATTTTTTTGAAAATGCACATGGCGCCTCAGTTACGGTTAATGGTGCTGAATATCGAACGATGCTGGATAATTTTTTGAGGCCAGCTGTAGAAAACCATCCACAGTTGTGGTTCTAACAAGATGGAGCCACAGCCTATACTGCAAGGGACACAATGGCTCTGTTACGGGACCTCCTTGGCGAACGCATTATTTCGCGCAGAAGCGATTTCAATTGGCCCCCACGTTCACCCTATTTAACAGCTCCAGACTGTTTTCTTTGGGGTTATTTGGAAGAAAGGGTATACGTAAATAAACCAGCGACCATACCAGAGCTAAAACAAAACATTTGCAATGAAATTTAAGCCATAACACCGGAAATTTTACGAAAAGTTATGGAAAATGTACTAGAAAAAGCACGAATGTGCAAAGCCGAAAATGGCCACCACTTGTGGGATATAATTTTTCATACTTAATCCAAAAACATGCCCCAGTAATATACTGTATAAAAAAAATAATTAACCATTAAATAAAAAAGTTATTAAACATTCAAACCATATCGGTAGTTTTGCGCCACCCTGTATTATGCAACAGAATTGAAATAATTATACTAATTATAAATCAAAAACAAAGATATGCTAACTTATATTTTGAGAATATTATCATTCTGGCAATTGTGATGAAACCCAGTATTTCATTTTTTAAACTTATTTTGCCAATATTTCTAAAACGTGGTGTTTAATTGTTTTTTTCTTTTATTCACTCGTTAAAATAGGCATATAATTTAAACAGAAATATAGGTATTTTGACACTCTGTATATGTCAAAAACGAATAATAGTTTAAAATCTTTTTGAAAATTCTTCAGTTTCACAAAGTTCTTAATTTTTCGTTGTTAACATAATTGAAATTCGTTTAATAAAAAAACCAAAAAATCTAATGATTTATGGTGATTTTTAACACAAAACTTTTAGACATTTGATGGTTTACAGTTAGCAACACTGAGTATACAGCGTTAATAAAAAAAATCTAAAAAGGACTTTTCAAAATATGTTATAATTTAAACAGAAATATAGTTATTTTGATACTTAATTTCGATTTTATTCATTCAATGCTTACTTATTCCTCACTGTGTCACATTATTTTATAGTTTCTTTTTAAATGTTTCAAACAAAAGTTGTAGATAAAGAAAAAACCTTAACTCTTATGTTTATGATCACTATACGAATAAGCCTACATGAGGTATTTATTTGATAATCACTCACAAATTGCTGATTTATTAGTACTTTAACCAAAAAAAGTTTCAAACAAAAGATAATTGAAAAACATAACATAAACGTTTTTATAATCACTTTTCACCTTAGTTCTTTTGTTCATGAACTAGAAACTAAAATATCTAGTAGAGGTCAACTACGCACCGACAATAGCTATCGACGTCTCAATTTAAAAAAATGTTTCAGACAAAAGTTCTAGCCAACGAAAAAATAAACCACTTTTACCTAAACACTTTTCACCTCAGCTCTTTTGTTTTTGTTCAATAAACTAAGAAAGATTTTTTTGATACATTTTGCTAATCACTCAACAACTGTAGCTTTATTATCGATTCAATCAAACAAACCTTCAAATAAAAGTTGCAGACAACGAAAAAATACTCAACTTTATGATAATTCGAAAATTTACGAACAAGTGTCTCCCACTCCCAGACTAAGCATGAAGTAAAATTTCGAGTTTAGAAAAGCCCTGAGCAAAATTTTACTTCATGCGCCACGCGTATTAAACACTGATGTTAAGTGAAGTTAAAAATATAGAAACATCAACTTAATCAAAAAATATCTCAAATAAAAGTTGTAGTCAACGAAAAAACATGAAATATATCGAGTTTTATATTTCATATTTAATGTTCTGCAAACTAAAAACGTAAGCACATTTTTTTCGAATTAAAAATAGCTATGAATTCGAAATATACTTGGATGTAGTTCTATTTAATATTTGTGTTTAATTCAAGTAACAACGTTAGATTTATTATTTATATTAATTGCTGTGAAATAGCTTACAAATTATTTTTTTTTAAATGAAATTCTGGCGTTTGCTGTTTGTAACATGAAATGCATCGGAATTTTTAATATTAAAAAAAAAACAATAATCTTGGAAATTTACGAAAAGCGTTGAGATTTATGAAAATTGACTAAAAACTGGAAATTCACAAAAAATCATCAAGAATCGGAAGATTAGAAAAAACACAAAACTTTTACCTAAACACTTTTCACCCTAACTCTTTTGTTTATGATCATTATACGAATTAGCCTAGGGGAGATATTTATTTGACAATCACTCACAAATTGCTGCTTTATTAGTAACTTAATCAAAAAAAGTTTCAAACAAAAGATAATGGAAAAACACAGCACAAACGATTTTATAATCACTTTTTACCCCAGTTCTTTTGTTTATGAACTAGAAACTTAAAAATCCAGTGGAGATCAACAACTCACCGACAATGGCTATCGACGTCTCAATTAAAACAAATGTTTCAAACAAAAGTTGTAGCCAACGAAAAAATAAAACAATTTTAACTAAACACTTTTTACTTCAGCTCTTCTGTTTTTGTTCAATAAATCTAGAAAGATTTTTTTGATACGTTTTGCTAATTACTCATCAACTATAGCTTTATTATCGATTCAATCAAACAAACCTTCAAATAAAAGTTGCAGACAACGAAAAAATACTCAACTTATGATAATTCGAAAATTTACGAACGAATGTCTTCCACTCCTAGACTGAGCATGAAGTAAAATTTCGAGTTTAGAAAAGCCCTGAGCAAAATTTGGCTCGGTCGCGCAGCGACCGAGCCAAATTTTGCGGGCTTTTCTAAACTCGAAATTTTACTTCATGCGCCACGCGTATTAAACACTGATTTCAAGTGAAGTTAAAAATATAGAAACATATTAACTTAATCAAAAAATATCTCAAATAAAAGTTGTAGCCAACGAAAAAAACATGAAAAACATCGAATTTTATATTTCATATTTAATTTTTGCAAACTAAAAACGTAAGCACATTTTTTTCGAATTTAAAATAGCTATGAATTCGAAACATACTTGCATGTAGTTCTATTTAATATTTGCGTTTAATTCAAGTAACAAAGTTAGATTTATTATTTGTATTAATTGCTTAATAGCTTAAAAATTATTGTTTTTAAAATGAAATTTTGGCGTTTGCTATTTGTAACATGAAATGCATCGGAATTTTTAAAATTAAAAAAAAGACAATAATCTTGGAAATTTACGAAATGCGTTGAGATTTATGAAAATTGACTAAAAACTGGAAATTCACAAAAAATCATCAAGAATTGGAAGATTAGAAAAAACACAAAACTTTTACCTAAACACTTTTCACCCTAACTCTTTTGTTTATGATCATTATACGAATTAGCCTAGGGGAGATATTTATTTGACAATCACTCACAAATTGCTGCTTTATTAGTAACTTAATCAAAAAAAGTTTCAAACAAACGATAATGGAAAAACACAGCACAAACGTTTTTATAATCACTTTTTACCTCAGTTCTTTTGTTTATGAACTAGAAACTTAAAAATCCAGTGGAGATCAACAACTCACCGACAATAGCTATCGACGTCTCAATTAAAAAAAATGTTTCAAACAAAAGTTGTAGCCAACGAAAAAATAAACCACTTTTACCTAAACACTTTTTACTTCAGCTCTTCTGTTTTTGTTCAATAAACCTAGAAAGATTTTTTTGATACGTTTTGCTAATCACTCATCAACTATAGGTTTATTATCGATTAAATCAAACAAAGCTTCAAATAAAAGTTGCAGACAACGAAAAAATACTCAACTTATGATAATTCGAAAATTTACGAAGGAGTGTCTTCCACTCCTAGACTGAGCATGAAGTAAAATTTCGAGTTTAGAAAAGCCCTAAGCCAAATTTTGCGGGCTTTTCTAAACTCGAAATTTTACTTCATGCGCCACTGATTTTAAGTGAAGTTAAAAATATAGAAACATCAACTTAATCAAAAAATATCTCAAATAAAAGTTGTAGTCAACGAAAAAACATGAAAAATATCGTATTTTATATTTCATATTTAATGTTCTGCAAACTAAAAACGTAAGCACATTTTTTTCGAATTCAAAATAGCTATGAATTCGAAATATACTTGCATGTAGTTCTATTTAATATTTGTGTTTAATTCAAGTAACAACTTTAGATTTATTATTTATATTAATTGCTGATAAATAGCTTAAAAATTATTGTTTTTAAAATGAAATTCTGGCGATTGCTGTTTATAACATGAAATGCATCGGAATTTTCAATATTAAAAAAAAACATTCTATAGTTTATCAATAAATGTTTTAAACAAAAGTTGTAGATAATGAAAAAACACACAACTTTTACCTAAACAGTTTTCACCTTAACACTTTTGTTTATGATCATTATACGAATTAGCCTAGGGAAGATATTTATTTGATAATCACTCACAAATTGCTGCTTTATTAGTAACTTAATCAAAAACAGTTTCAAACAAAAGATAATGGAAAAACACAACACAAACGTTTTTATAATCACTTTTCACCTCAGTTCTTTTGTTTATGAACTAGAAACTTAAAAATCTAGTGATCAACAAGTCACCGACAATGGCTATCTACGTCTCAATTAAAAAAAATGTTTCAAACAAAAGTTGTAGCCAACGAAAAAATAAACCACTTTTACCTAAACACTTTTCACTTCAGCTCTTTTGTTTTTGTTCAATAAACCAAGAAAGTTTTTTTTAGTACATTTTTCTAATCCCTCATCAACTGTAGCTATCTTATCGATTCAATCAAACAAAGCTTCAAATAAAAGTTGCAGACAACGAAAAAATACTCAACTTTATGATAATTCGAAAATTTACGAACGAGCGTGTTCCACTCCCAGACTAAGCATGAAGTAAAATTTCGAGTTTAGAAAAGCCCTGAGCAAAATTTGGCTCGGTCGCGCAGCGACCGAGCCAAATTTTGCGGGCTTTTCTAAACTCGAAATTTTACTTCATGCGCCACGCGTATTAAACACTGATTTTAAGTGAAGTTAAAAATATAGAAACATATTAACTTAATCAAAAAATATCTTAAATAAAAGTTGTAGCCAACGAAAAAACATGAAAAATATCGAATTTTATATTTCATATTTAATTTTTGCAAACTAAAAACGTAAGCACATTTTTTCGAATTTAAAATAGCTATGAATTCGAAATATACTTGTATGTAGTTATATTTAAAATGTGTGTTTAATTCAAGTAAAAACGTTAGATTTATTATTTATATTAATTGCTGATAAATAGCTTAAAAAAAACTAAACAAGGACATCAAAATATTAATCAACCAATACAAAACAGAAAACTGGCTAAAATGCTGTCAAAGCATCAATGACGCACAAGGAAAAACTTACTGGTCAGAAATAAAACAACTGTCAAAATACAAAAAAAACATATAGAATAACAGAAATCAGCGACCCAATAACTCAAGAGACGATAACCGACAAGAACATAATTGTGGACAAATTTGCAAATTACTTTGACACTACATACAGACTAACAGAAAACCCTTCATTTGACAACAATTTTTATGACACCGTAAATGACTGGTACAAGGACTACATCCAATGCCCCTTCTCTCTGACAGTGACTGACAAATTTTCAGAAGAAGATTATTACGAAATCCTGCATAGAGGAAAAAATTCAGCCCCAGGTCATGACTTTGTTCATAGACTTATTATTAAATCCCTCCCTATTCACATCCACGAATACATCTTAGAAATCCTTAACTATAGCTACCAATCACAATACTTTCCTCCTGAGTGGAAAATTGGAACCATCATATGTATCCCCAAACAAGACCACAAACCGTCCCTAATCTCCAGCTACAGGCCCATCACTCTTCTCCCTGTAATAGGCAAACTATACGAATCCCTAATTAAACATAAAATCCTGTCCTACATCTCTCACTGAATACCCAATTACCAATTTGGATTCCTCCCAAAAAAGTCCATTACCCTCCCGCTCTCCATAGTCGCATCCAACTTGCAAACGGCACACCTCGAAGGCCAAGCATCTGCAGCCTTATTTCTGGATATACAAAAAGCCCTCGACTCTGTATGGCACCGAGGTTTGCTGTTCAAGTGTCATCTCCTAAATATTCCTAAACATCTCATCCTACTCCTCAACAATTTCCTATCCCATAGAACCTTAAAAGTTAAAATAGATAATTATTTCTCCACAACATTCTCCCTCGAGCAAGGGGTTCCACAAGGATCACCCCTCTCTCCCATACTATACAACATTTTCTGCACTGACATGTATAATCCTGATCCCAAATACTTTAATCCTACATCATATATTCTCCAATACGCTGACGATACCGCTCTCACAACTCACGAACCCTCCCTTCCAAAAGCCCTACAAACCCTGCAGCAACTAATAGATACACTCGAGACATGGTTTGCAAAATGGCGAATCAAAATTAACCCCAAAAAATCCCAACTATTAATTCCTTTCCACCGACTCTCCCCTAACTATCCGTATAACCTATTCATCTCCCAAACTCCTATACTTCCTTACCTTTATATTAAATACTTAGGTGTCACATTTGACACTAAGTTAAATTTAAAAAACATGCGGCAAACATTAAAAACAAAATAATTTGTAGAGCGAAGCATTTTAGATGCTTAACATTTAGAAATAAGGGTATTTCCACCCTAACCGCCACCCGCATCTACAAAATGATCTGTCGTCCACTCCTTGATTACGCATCCATACTCCTGTTCGAATCCTTCAATCCAACTATAAAATGCATACAAGTTAGTGAACGATCAGCTCTCCGTGCACTTACAAAAATACGCCATCCTAACAACCCTTTGTACAACCCATCCAACCATCTCCTCTATACCACAACCAATGTATCCCCAATCGAAAATAGGCTACAATACCTCGCAGACAAATTCGCAACAAACCCTTCAAACTTCCCATTCCTTTCCCAATTCTGTAAACGTCTAAACCCTCATGTTAACCGAAAACACAAAAATCCCACATCTACCATTTTCGATTTCATTTCATCTCACCACCCACACTAACTGTCAAAGAAAATAGTACCATCATCAATTCTCGGCGGAAAGACCTCTGGTCGATAGCCAGTTATCAAGAGGAAGTTTATTTTATTTATATTTATTGATTATAAACAAAAATGTAATTAATTATTTTGTATTGTCCTCTGATAATAAAGATTTGTTATATATATAGCTTAAAAATGATTGTTTTTAAAATGAAAATCTGGCGTTTGCTGTTTGTAACATGAAATGCATCGGAATTTTCAATATTAAAAAAAACATTTTATAGTTTATCAATAAATGTTTCAAAGAATAGTTGTAGATAATGAAAAAACACACAACTTTTACCTAAACAGTTTTCACCTTAACACTTTTATTTATGATCATTATACGAATTAGCCTAGGGGAGATATTTATTTGATAATCACTCACAAATTGCTGCTTTATTAGTAACTTAATCAAAAAAAGTTTCAAACAAAAGATAATGAAAAAGCACAACACAAACGTTTTTATAATCACTTTTCACCTCAGTTCTTTTTTTTATGAACTAGAAACTAAAAAATCTAGTGGAGATCAACAAGTCACCGACAATGGCTATCTACGTCTCAATTAAAAAAAATGTTTCAAACAAAAGTTGTAGCCAACGAAAAAATAAACCACTTTTACCTAAACACTTTTCACTTCAGCTCTTTTGTTTTTGTTCAATAAACCAAGAAAGATTTTTTAATACATTTTTCTAATCCCTCATCAACTGTAGCTTTATTATCGATTCAATCAAACAAAGCTTCAAATAAAAGTTGCAGACAACGAAAAAATACTCAACTTTATGATAATTCGAAAATTTACGAATGAGCGTGTTTCACTCCCAGACTAAGCATGAAGTAAAATTTCGAGTTTAGAAAAGCCCTGAGCAAAATTTGGCTCGGTCGCGCAGCGACCGAGCCAAATTTTGCGGGCTTTTCTAAACTCGAAATTTTACTTCATGCGTCACGCGTATTAAACACTGATTTCAAGTGAAGTTACAAATATAGAAACATATTAACTTAATCAAAAAATATCTCAAATAAAAGTTGTAGTCAACGAAAAAACATGAAAAATATCGAATTTTATATTTCATATTTAGTGTTCTGCAAACTATAAACGTAAGCACATTTTTTCGAATCCAAAATAGCTATGAATTCGAAATATACTTGCATGTAGTTATATTTAAAATTTGTCTTTAATTCAAGTAAAAACGTTAGATTTATTATTTATATTAATTGCTGATAAATAGCTTACAAATTATTGTTTTTAAAATGAAAATCTGGCGTTTGCTGTTTGTAACATGAAATGCATCGGAATTTTGAATATTAAAAAACCATTTTATAGTTTATCAAAAATTGTTTCAAACAAAAGTTGTAGATAATGAAAAAACACACAACTTTTACCTAAACACTTTTCACCTTAACTCTTTTGTTTAGGATCCTTATACGAATTAGCCTAGGGAAGATATTTATTTGATAATCACTTACAAATTCCTGCCTTATTAGTAACCTAATCAAAAAAAGTTTCAAACAAAAGATAATGGAAAAACACAACACAGACGTTTTTATAATCACTTTTCACCTCAGTTCTTTTGTTTATGAACTAGAAACTAAAAAATCTAGTGGAGATCAACAACTCACCGACAATGGCTATCGACATCTCAATTTAAAAAATGTATCAAACAAAAGTTGTAGCCAACGAAAAAATAAACCACTTTTACCTAGACACTTTTCACTTCAGCTCTTTTGTTTTTGTTCAATAAACCAAGAAAGATTTTGTTGATACATTTTGCTAATCACTCATCAACTGTAGCTTTATTATCAATTCAATCAAACAAAGCTTCAAATAAAAGTTGCAGACAACGAAAAAATACTCAACTTTATGATAATTCGAAAATTTACAAACGAGTGTCTTCCACTCCCAGACTAAGCATGAAGTAAAATTTCGAGTTTAGAAAAGCCCTGAGCAAAATTTGGCTGGGTCGCGCAGCGACCGAGCCAAATTTTGCGGGCTTTTCTAAACTCGAAATTTTACTTCATGCGTCACGCGTATTAAACACTGATTTCAAGTGAAGTTAAAAATATAGAAACATATTAACTTAATCAAAAAATATCTCAAATAAAAGTTGTAGCCAACGAAAAAACATGAAAAATATCAAATTTTATATTTCATATTTAATGTTCTGCAAACTAAAAACCTAGGCACAT
This sequence comes from Philonthus cognatus, assembly GCA_932526585.2. Lineage (NCBI taxonomy): Eukaryota > Metazoa > Arthropoda > Insecta > Coleoptera > Staphylinidae > Philonthus > Philonthus cognatus. The sequence goes on from OW052243.1 coordinate 32,282,271, forward strand.
TTTTTCGAATTCAAAATAGCTATAAATTCGAAATATACTTGCATGTGGTTATATTTAAAATTTGTGTTTAATTCAAGTAAAAACGGTAGATTTATTATTTATATTAAATACTGATAAATAGCTTAAAAAATTTGTTTAGAAAAGCCCTGAGCAAAATTTGGCTCGGTCGCTGCGCGACCCAGCCAAATTTTGCTCAGGGCTTTTCTAAACTCGAAATTTTACTTCATGCGCCACGCGGATTAAACACGAATTTCAAGTGAAGTTAAAAATATAGAAATATATTAACTTAATCAAAAAATATCTCAAATAAAAGTTGCAGCCAACGAAAAAACATGAAAAATATCGAATTTTATATTTCATATTTAATGTTCTGCAAACTAAAAACGTAAGCACGTTTTTTTCGAATTCAAAATAGCTATGAATTTGAAATATACTTGCATGTAGTTATATTTAAAATTTGTGTTTAATTCAAGTAAAAACGTTAGATTTATTATTTATATTAAATGCTGATAAATAGCTTAAAAATTACTGTTTATAAAATGAAAACTGGCGTTTGCTGTTTGTAACATGAAATGCATGGGCATTTTTAATATTAAATGAAAAAACAATAATCTTGGAAATTTACGAAAAGCGTTGAGATTTATGAAAACTTACTAAAAACTGGAAATTCACAAAAAATCATCAAGAATCGGAAGATTAATGAAAATTTCGGAAATTTACTAAAAGCGTACAAAATATTGAAAATTAATGAAAATCTAAAAAATTCACGAAAAGTTGCAGACAACAAAAAAATACTCAACTTTATGATAATTCGAAAATTTACGAATAAGTGTCTTTCACTCCCAGACTAAGCATGAAGTAAAATTTCGAGTTTAGAAAAGCCCGCAAAATTTGGCTCGGTCGCTGCGCGACCGAGCCAAATTTTGCTCAGGGCTTTTTTTTTCAATGAAAATTTCGGAAATTTACTAAAAGCGTACAAAATATTTAAAATTAATGAAAATCTAAAAAAATCACGAAAAGTTGCAGACAACAAAAAAATACTCAACTTTATGATAATTCGAAAATTTACGAACAAGTGTCTTTCACTCCCAGACTAAGCATGAAGTAAAATTTCGAGTTTAGAAAAGCCCGCAAAATTTGGCTCGCGCGCTGCGCGACCGAGCCTAATTTTGCTCAGGGCTTTTTTTTTAATGAAAATTTCGGAAATTTACTAAAAGCGTACAAAATATTGAAAATTAATGAAAATCTAAAAAAATCACGAAAAGTTGCAGACAACAAAAAAATACTCAACTTTATGATGATTCGAAAATTTACGAACAAGTCTCTTTCACTCCCAGACTAAGCATGAAGTAAAATTTCGAGTTTAGAAAAGCCCTGAGCAAAATTTGGCTCGGTCGCGCAGCGACCGAGCCAAATTTTGCGGGCTTTTCTAAACTCGAAATTTTACTTCATGCGCCACGCGTATTAAACCCTGATTTCAAGTGAAGTTAAAAATATAGAAACATATTAACTTAATCAAAAAATATCTCAAATAAAAGTTGTAGCCCACGAAAAAACATGAAAAATATCGAATTTTATATTTCATATTTAATGTTCTGCAAACTAAAAACCTAGGCACATTTTTTCGAATTCAAAATAGCTATAAATTCGAAATATACTTGCATGTAGTTATATTTAAAATTTGTGTTTAATTCAAGTAAAAACGTTAGATTTATTATTTATATTAATTGCTGATAAATAGCTTAAAAAATATTGTTTTTAAAACGAAAATCTGGCGTTTGCTGTTTGTAACATGAAATGCATCGGAATTTTTAATATTAAGAAGAAAACAATAATCATGGAAATTTACGAAAAGCGTTGAGATTTATGAAAATTAACTAAAAACAGGAAATTCACAAAAAATCATCAAAAATCGGAAGATTAAAGAAATTTACTAAAAGCGTACAAAATAAAGAAAATTAATGAAAATCTAAAAAATTCACGAAAAGCGTCGATTAATGAACATTTTCAAAAAAACCAACGATTGTCTTCCATTCCCGGATTAAGCAGAAAGTAAAATTTAGAGTTGAGAAAAGCCCTACGAATTTGGATTTGGACGCGCAGCGCCCAAATCCAAATTCCGCTTATTACTGCTTATTAAATAAAAATGATCAACCAACAAACTATTGATTCATTTTTCACACGTATATGAATTCTGCACGCTTTTTCACAATTATTATTATTTATTTGATTTATATTAATAAAATTTCATACTATATTTAGTCTACGTTAAGCCGGTAAATAATAATAATAATAATAATAAATGCCTTTATTTGTTTAACTTCAACATTATACATTAATTATATCTTTATTAGTGTAGGCGAAGTTCAGTCAGGTAATACCTGTTACTGCTCTTCCACTTAACCTACTAATTGAAATTTGAAATAATCTATCTCGATTTTTCCAGAAGGAACACCCTGTATATTTTTACATATTCCGACGCAGAATTCAATTCTGCATTGATCTATACTGACATTCTCTATGGCTATCTTTTTTTGTTTCGAAGATATTTTCATTCAAACGAAACGAGTAAATATAATGAAAGATTTCGAAATTTCATTCACCAAATTCAGCCAACTTTAATTAACGGTTTAAAGTTGACTAAATTTGGTGTATGAAATTTCGAAATCTTTCATTATTTTCACTCGATTAAATGTTAACAGTCGTGTTGAATGTCTCAGATGTCCGTTAATTTTTAAATTTCATGAATTTTCAAGATGTTCGTCTATTTTTAAAATGTTGACCCTTTTTGTGAAAATTCAAGATTTTTATAAAAATTATTGATTTTAAATTTTAACGTAAAATTCAGAGATTTTTTTTGTTCGTTTTCAACAAATTTGATTTCTTTTCTTTTCATTCATCATTTTACGATTTTTTTAAATATTGAATTTTTTTATATAAAAACAGAAAATGTTACTTCATGCTTCGTCTGGGAGTGTACCAGACGAAGCATAAGTAAAATTTCGAGCTGAGAAAAGCCCTAAGAATTCTGGCTATTCTCAACTCGAAATTTTACTTCATGCGCCACCCGTATAAATCACTGACTTCAAGTAAAATCTTAAACTAATTGATTCTAATAAAATAAATTTAGTGCGTCAATTATCAATTGTTTAAATGACGGGAAAGTGCTATGATGGACAAATCACCATTTTTTATAAATGTATTTTTTTTTATTAATCAGTCAATAAATACGTGGGACACGTGCGAGGAAACTGAAAATTAAATGAGGGAACTTAACACGTGTTTTTCTGCACCTCTTCACCAAATGTGAACAAATTTGTTTATAATTTCAATATTTACTAGTCTGTATATTTATTTACAATATCAAACGGAAAACAATGGCATACATTCTAGACCTACTACATTTTTAATTATACGTTTACACTTACCAATTTCATTTTATCTTTTATATTTATGTAGGTTAAAAATTATAGATTTTTTCAACATCCTCAAATATTATTAAAACACGTACGTTACAGAACAATTCCAAATACAATTTTCACGTTTACGACTTGAACAACAAACACATTACACAACTCGAGAACACCTGAGTGACTGGATTAACGCGATAAGCGAGACCTCTTTATCGAAATTCAACCTTCAAATATTTTCGCGTTTAGCAAAACGATCACATATGCAACTAATTTAACGTGTGTTTGAATTTCAGGCCGCGTTTAATTTGATTGCTTACATCATAGATTTAACGATGAATCAATGTCAATGCTTTATGCAAATTATTGTATGGAATGATGATTTCTGGAAGAGTCATCGTTTAAATAAGATGTTACGTTATGTTGATTTTATTATTAGAGTTTGTTTACTGATTGCATTAACATGATCATTGATTAATATGCAGGCTCACACATATAGGTAAGGAGGGCATTTGCTCCCCAGCCCATTCATAATGAAATCCTAGAAAATTTACGAAAACTTATCAAAATTAGAGACATTGGTTAAAATAGGAAATTTTAACTGAAATCTTCGAAAATTGGCGAAAAACATGGAGTAAGTAATCCTACGAAAACGATAAAAATCATGAGTTAGAAAAATTATAAAATAGAATAGAATAAGTCTTTATTTTCAGTTATAATTAACAAATTAGTTGATCATAGAAAAATTATTGAAAATTAAAGAAATCAACAAAATAAACATAAAAAACGAATATTTGTAAACTATACATTAGTTGTCTTTGTTTTATTTTTGTCAGTCTGTCTATTTACTATTTTTTGCTAAACTTTTGTCTAATTATATTAACTAAACTTGACTCGGTCATAATAAATAAATTGGATTGTATAGATTGATTGAGTGAGTTACGTGAAGATCTAATTTAATTGATAAATAAATCACTAATAACCTTTCTTCGCACTTTTATTTTTATTCCATATGTACAGGGTGGTCTAATTTCGATGTTGCTTATGGGCATCTCGATAAATATAAGAGTTAGAGAAAAATCGATGACGCAGTCGCGATCTCTTTTTTTGAGACTAGGACTATGCCGAAAACAAAAATGCGCTATCTTGTTATTTTCAGAAGTTATAGGGCAACATCGGGTTTTCTTGATTTTTAACTTGAATTAATACCTTGCGTAATTTGTGACAGGCAAAAACTATAAATACCTTCTTAAGACACTTTTTGAGTAGAATCCAGTGGGATAGGCATTTTTTTTTATTTTATTCACACATTTTCGAGTTATAGCCAAATTGTTTTTTTGATTAAATGTAAATCATAGTTGGCTTTGACATAGTTGATGAAAGTGTTTTTCACTGATTTCAAAAATATATACTTCTGTGAATTAATCTTAAAAAACAGTGTAACTATAGAGTAAAAACTAGTTTTTAATCAGCTAAATAACATATTATGGAAGACAATAGCCATTTTTGATCATTTGCATGCTCAGTTTAAATTATGATAAACATTTTAAACTAATGATTTTTTAAATAATAATAATCCTTTTTTGAGTAATAAATATTTTATTATTTTTAATATTTATTGAAATTTTTATATATTAAGAAAAAAAACTTATTTTAAATATTCGAACTGATGGTCATTATTTTTAATGCATCTTTGGTATTTACCTCTTACAACTTTAATGGCGATACAAATTTGAATGTTGGGAACAGTTCCTATAAAAATCATGAAAATGTTCCAATACGTCTAAATTAATTTAGGCCGCTTGTAAATTTTGTCCTGCAGGTATCCCCATAAAAAAATCTAACGGTGTTGGATCTGGAGATCTAGCAAGCCACCTAACTGGTCTAAATGTTCCGAACCAATTGCTCCCTAAATTTGCATCCAAAAGTAATCTGCTCCATCTTGTTGGAAGAACAGAACTCATTGCTGTTGCAATGGAATAATTAATTAAAATTGAGCATGCAAATGATTTATAATGGCTATTGTCTTCCGTATTATATTATTTAGCAGATTAAAATTTAGTTTCTATTCTATAGGAACACTATTTTCAAGATAAATTCATAAAAGTATATATTTTTGAAATCAGTGAAAAACACTCTATTTAACTGTGTCAAAGCCAACTATGATTTACCTTTAAATAAAAAATAATTTGGCTATAACTCGAAAATGTGTTCATAAAATAAAAAAATGCCTACGCCACTGGATTCTACTTTAAAAAGTGTCTTAAGAAAGTATTTATAGTTTTTATCTATCTCACAAATTACGCAAGATACGAATTAAAGTTAAAAATCAAGAAAACCCTATTTTGCCCTATAACTTCTGAAAAAAACAAGATGGTGCATTTTTGTTTTCGGCATTATCCTAGTCTCAAAAAAAGAGATCGCGATTGCGTCATCGGTTTTTTTCTAACTCTTATATTTACCGAGATGCCCATAAGCAACATCGAAATTAGACCACCCTGTACATTTCGGACACAATGTGGCCATTATCAATGGATTAATACTAACTAACAAAACTAAAATTTAACACATATATACACAAACGATTACACACAAAGCGGTGGGAGTGAAGGCAAGAAATTGGGGAAAAAACATAATTAACAATTCCAAGAAAAAATAAGGGTAGCGGTATGGGCGGAGTAAGGGTATTAAGGCTATTCGGTATGGACAGGATAAGCGTATTGGGGAAACCCGGATTAAGGTGTACAAATTAAATCTAATGAGGTATTTTGGAGTGGGCTGAGATCAAAATTCATTAAATAATTTTCCGATTTTTTTCATTTCGATAGCTTCAAGCATATTTAATTGATAATTCGACGAATGCTTCAGTAATTTGATATTTTTAACAGTGATTTTATGACCGGTTTCGATTATGTGGTTAGCTACCGCCAGAGCTGGGACGAATCCTCGTAAAAAGGATTCGACATCACGAATCCGAATCACCTAATATGATTCGAATCACGAATACTCGAATAAAGGATTCGTAAGAGATAAATATGATTCCAATCAAAGATTCGAATCCTGTTTTTTCGAATCACGAATACAAATCCTTTAAGAATAAATTTTATTTTATTATTTTTTTGCAACCATTAATATATAAATATAGTTTCCAGTTGTTTTAACAAAAATATTCAAAACCTAATTATTTGTTATTAACACTGAACATTGTTGATAACAGACTAAATAACTGATTCCCTGTTACTCCGATTAAAGATGTATTTGTGTGATTTTGAACTTCACTTCAAATCAGTGTTTTGTACGCGTGGCGCATGAAGTAAAATTTCGAGTTTAGAAAAGCCCGAAAATTTGTCTCGGGTCGCTGCGCGACCCTCGACAAATTTTCACGGGGCTTTTCTAAACTCGAAATTTTACTTCATGCTTAGTCTGGGAGTGGAAAACAGTCTTGTATATAATATCGATAACATTTGATAAACACTCGCCTTCTTGATTTAGAAAATAAAAACAATCAACTTTTTCTTTTAGATACTTTGTGGATCACCCTGTATAAAAACAAATACGCCCATCATGTAGATCTCGCCACAATAGCCTAAATGCGTGTATTATACTTTTCTTTAGCTCGAATAGTTTTTGAGTTATAACGTTTTTTGTCAAAGTTGAAAAATGCCGAGAATTAACGCGAGCGCGCTCGCTTTTGTGTATTTCGCAAAAGTTGCGAATAACTCAATAACTAATGGGAATGCAAAAAAATCGTTCAAACAAAAGTTTTAGATAAGAAAATTTTGGACAATTTTTCTATCTGTAAGTTTTTTCGTAACTATCTTCTTTCTTAGAGAACAACAACAGTTTGTTGAAAGATTCTTAAAATAAAATTTACGATAATTTTTCTATCATCAAGTTTTTTCGTAGCTATCTTTCTTCTTGGAGAAAATCGACAGCTTGTTGAAAGCTTCGTATAAAACTTATAATTTTCACAAAATCATGAAATAACTTCTTAGAACTATTTATTGGAATTTGTGTATGTTTTTGAACTTCAGGATAAATCAGCGTTTTACGCGCGTGGCGCATGAAGTAAAATTTCGAGTTTAGAAAAGCCTGAAAATTTGGATTGGTCGCGTAGCGCTACGCGCTACGCGACCAATCCAAATTTTCAGGCTTTTCTAAACTCGAAATTTTACTTCATGCTTAGTCTGGGAGTGGAAAACAGTGTTGTATATAAAATTGATAACTTTTGATAAACACTCGCCTTCTTGATTTAGAAAAAAAACAATCGACTTTTTCTTTTAGATACTTTATGGATCACCCTATATAAAAACAAATACGCCCATCTTGTAGATCTCGCCACAATAGCCTAAATGCATTTGTAATACTTTTCTGTAGCTCGAATAGTATTTGAGTTATAATGTTTTTGTCAAAATTGAGGAAAGTCGAGAATTTACGCTATTTTGTATTTCGCAAAAGTTGCGAATAACTCAATAACTAACGGGAATACAAAAAAATCGTTCAAACAAAAGTTTTAGATAAGAAAATTTTGGACAATTTTTCTATCTGTAAGTTTTTTCGTAACTATCTTCTTTCTTAGAGAACAACAACAGTTTGTTGAAAGATTCTTAAAAAACTTTTAATTTTTAAAAATCATGGAATAACTTGATTTGGCGCATTAGTGAAAAAATATATCATTAGTAATTAGTAATATTTAATGTATTATTTATTTATTTATTTATTAACGGATAACACCTTTTTTACAAAATATTAACATTAGGAATTCACTAACAAACATTAAGTTACATATTTATATTATTATTAGACTAACTTAAACTTAAACCTAAATACATTCTACCAAGTACAATTAATTAGACAGTGTACTGCTCGTGAACTGAATTTTATTTACAATATTCTTAAACATAATATGGGATGAACTAAATAAATCAAATATATCATGACTTCTCATTTGATTAGCCAATCTCATGCAGCGGTATATAGGACTGTGGTATTTATAAATCGAAGATACGGTCTGTAATTTGAAAATTGGTTTTTGTCTAGATGATCTAGTGGGAACGTGAAAGTTTAAACATTGGAGCAAATGAGTTGAAGTATGACCGGAAATAATGTTATGCAACAGAAACAGATCAAACTTTGATCTACGTACTTCCAAGTGTTCTATATTTAAATAGATACATACCGATTCATATTTCGTAAATGGTAAATTCAATTTAAATGAAATATATCTACAAAATTTCTTTTGCACAGCTTCAACCTTGTACGAGTATTTTTTATAATAGGGTGACCATATAGAAGTACAATATTCCAAATTAGATCTCACCAAACCACAATAAATTGCCCTCAATGTCTCGCAATTAAAATCTTTGCAATGTCTTAATAAAAATCCTAGCAATCTGATGGCTTTATTGCATATTTCTGAAATGTGCGCTGAAAATAACAGTTTTGTATCCATTAAGACACCCAAATCACGCATAACCGACACTTTTTCCAGGCTCTCATTATTAATGTTATATGTAAAATCTATCGTCTTTGTTCTTTTAGTAAATGTGATCGATTTACATTTCTTAATGTTAAGAAAAAGCTGATTGAGTACACACCAATCATATAAATTGTTTAGGTCCACTTGCAAATTGAAACAATTCGATGCATCATCAATACAATTATACAACTTGAGATCATCAGCAAATAGTAAATAATTAGAGTGCAAAAAACAACTGCCGATATCATCAATAAAAATAAGAAACAATACAGGTCCAATATGTGACCCCTGGGGCACCCCAGATGTCACCTGAATAGTAGAAGATATGAAGTTATTGATCTTCACTGCTTGACAACGTTCAGACAAAAAGCTAATGATCCATTTAACAGTTGAGTCATGGAATCCATATGCATGCAACTTAGTGAAAAGTATCCCGTGTTGTACCCTGTCAAATGCCTTCGCAAAGTCAGTGTGAACCGTATCTACTTGGACATGTGTTGTTTTTATTGTGCGCGTTGATAGAGATGATAAAGTTTGTTAATAATCTAAGCATTATAACATAAAAACATTTTATATGTACAGATAATTTAAAGTTTAGTGACCACGATTTTTGCGTAACAACAACAATTTTTCAACACTTCTAGTAAACAACACACTTAGTTAAGATTTTACTGTTTATTAGTTGACACTGCAACACTTGTTTTGCCACACAGCCAGATAAATGATGACAATTTTTCAGTTGAAACAATTAAAAATGTTCGAAATAAAAATAAACACATTAATCACTGCACGCTGTTTAAGTTCTAATTGAAAAAAAACCAAATTGGCAAAAAAATAGTTGCAGTCCTCTCGATGACAATTGAAAATGTCAAAGTTGGTTTAAAAAATTTCGTCACAGAAAAATTTCATTAGATTATGAAAGCAACCACGGCAGTGTATCCAGCCATGGCAGTGTAAACTGAACAAATAATCATAATGAAAAGACACTAAAAATGGACTTGTCAACTGTTTTTTAATCAAAACTTGAAGAATTTTATAATTAAGAAATAAAAACTCTATGAAAACGTTGTTTTGGAAAACAAATTACATATCTCAGATTATGCTATACGAAACGGTAAAACGGTGTGTGTTCTTAATTATCTACAAATTGTCCACTACTTGCATAGATTTGAAGTTTTTTTGGCGCCCAATCTGGGGCCATGCTAACGCTGGGCCCTTGTTGGGCGCCACAATTTGTGAAAGTAAAAGTTAAAAACTTCACACTGATTAGTGTTTCGTACGCGTGGCACATGAAGTAAAATTTCAAGTTTAGAAAAGACTGAGTTTGGACGCTACGGGTCTAAATCAAAACGCTCAGGCATTTCTAAACTCAAAATGTTACTTAATGCTTAAGCTAAGAGTGGAGGGCACTCGTTTAAAAATACTTAAAACGCTTGCATTTGAGGTTTTTTGGCGCCCAACTTGAAGCCAGGCTAACGCTGTGGCACCTAGTTGGGCGCCATAAATCGCAAGTATCTAAATTTAAAACTTTCCACTGAATCAGCGTTTTGTACGCGTGGTGCATAAAGTAAAATTTTCAGTTTAGAAAAGCCTAAGTTTGGATTTGTCTGGGAGTGGAAAACACTTGTTTAAGCTTCAAAATGAACGCTTAATAATTTTTTTTTAACTTATTGATTAATACCTAAATACGCTTTCATTTGATTCGTACATTTTTAATGCAGGGTAATTATACGGGTAATTTACAATTCTTAATAAATATACATATATTTATTAAGAATTGTAAATTACCCGTGATTCAATAAATTAATAAATCTGAACCGGTTTACCGATATTTCACCGAGAAATCAATATATCGTTGTTTCAGGGGTAAAATTCATTAAATACGTTACCTGAATAATTAATAGAATTTAAAGATTTACTTTTACCAAGTGTTTTCCACTCCCAGACTAAGCATGAAGTAACATTTCGGGTTTAAAAAAGCCCCGTGAAAATTTTTCAAGGGTCGCGCAGCGACCCGAGACAAATTTTCTGGGCTTTTCTAGCCCGAAATTTTACTTCATGCGCCACGCGTATAAAACAGCAATTTAACTAGAAATTTAAAAACACACAAAAGACATTTTTTATGTTAATCCTCACAATTAATTCGAATTATTTTTGACGATTCAAATCCTTTTGTAAGTATTCGAATCCTTTTATAAATATTCGAATCCTTTCACAAGGATTCGAATCCTTTCATAAGGATTCGAATCCTTTTATATGGATTCGAATCACCCGCATTTGGATTCGAATACGAATCCTCTTAAAAAAATGTAACGAATCCGGATCACGAATCCAGTTGAACTAAAGTATTCGAATGCCTCTTTTGAATCCTCTAAAAGGATTCGAATCCAGGATTCGAATACTGAATGATTCGAATCCTGCCCAGCTCTGGCTACCGCTGATTTATCTTGATTTAGATTACGTGCTTGTGCTATATGTTCTTTAAATCTAATTCTTAGATTGCGTTGCGTTTGACCAATACATATACAACTTTTCACAGTTACTACAACTAATTGAATAAATACCTGATTGGTCTAATTCTTCTATTTTGTTAAATGTAATGTTAAGTTAAATTTTTTATATAATTTATTAAAATAGATTTCTGAGGTGGGGGAATATATTAGTCGCACGAATTTTTTATCTTTATTGGAATTGATAGGTGTTAAGAATGTGGTACTGTTAAGTTTATTCGCGATGTTGTGTATAACTTTTAATTCATTTTCCCTATTTTTGGTGGATAAAGGTAAGCTGAAGGCTCTGTGGATGAGGCTGTTGAAAGCTGCTAACTTGTACTTCAAACGCAACGCAACCTAAGAATTAGATTTAAAGAACATATAGCACACGCACGTAATCTAAATCAAGATAAATCAGCGGTAGCTAACCAAATAATCGAAACCGGTCATAAAATCACTGTTAAAAATATCAAATTAATGAAGCATTCGTCGAATTATCAATTAAATATGCTTGAAGCTATCGAAATGAAAAAATCCGAAAATTATTTAATGAATTTTGATCTCAGCCCACTCCAAAATACCTTATTAGATTTAATTTGTACACCTTAATCCGGGTTTCCCCAATACGCTTATCCTGTCCATACCGAATAGCCTTATACCCTTACCCCACCCATAGCGCTACCCTTATTTTTTCTTGGAATTGTTAATTATGTTTTTTTCCCAATTTCTTGCCTTCACTCCCACCGTCTTATATGTAATCGTTTGTGTATATATGTGTTAAATTTTAGTTTTGTTAGTTAGTATTAATCCATTGATAATAGTCACATTGTGTGCGAAATGTACATATGGAATAAAAATAAAAGTGTGAAGAAAGTTTATTAGTGCTTTATTTATCAATTGGATTGTATAAATTGGATTTCATGAAAATTACCATAATTTATATTACTCTTATAAAAATTGAAAATTCAAACATTAAGCTTTAGCAGGATTTCAATTATTAATACAGGGAGTTTTTTTTAAGTATACATATTCCAATTACAGCGTAAATGCTGTAAATCTTTATATATTCGTTGTTTTTTTTTTAAGAGTTCAATTTGAAGCTTTAAGAGGGCCAATTTTTGCTAATAATGTGTTTCTGGGGTACGAGAAGGCGTAGAGATAGCAAAATTGCTAAAAGTAGTTTTGACTATGTATTGGTTCATAGTGCCTGCCGAATTATATCACAACGAATAATACAAATTATAAGTGCGGAGCGCCTTGTTTGTTTGTTTAGATAACGCCGTGCGAATGAATGGGTATTAAATTTCAGTAGACAAATAAACTGAATAAATAAATATTCACGATTTTAATATCAATCGACAAACTTTCCACTGTTTTTACTCATTTCCAATACTTATTTTTATAAAATAGTTATTATGAATTAAAATTATTATAAATATATATATATATAATTAATACAGGGAGTTTTTCTTAAAAGTATACGTATTTTAAATTCCGCCTATTTCTTGTAAATCTTTAGGTATTCGTTGTTTTTTAAGAGTTCAATTTGAAGCTTTAATCGAGTGTTTTCCACTCCCAGACTAAGCATGAAGTAAAATTACGAGTAAGGAAAAGCCCCGTGAGAATTTGTTGAGGGTCGCGCAGCGACCCGAGACAAATTTTCTGGGCTTTTCTAAACCCGAAATTTTACTTCATACGCCACGCGTATAAAACACTAAAATATTGTGAAATTTACGTACATTTGAACTTTACTTGAAATCAGTGTTGTACGCGTGGCGCATGAAGTAAAATTTCGAGTTTCGAAAAGCTCAGAAAATTTGTCGAGGGTCGCTGCGCGACCCTCGACAAATTTTTACGGAGCTTTTCTAAACTCGAAATTTTACTTCATGCTTAGTCTGGGAGTGGAAAACACTCCTTTAAAGCTTCAAATTGAACTCTTTAGCACAGAAGGGAAAGAAAAAATGGTACAATTATTAAATAGACTTTGGATAGACGGAAGGCATTATTGTCCCATTACAAGGAGGAGAGAGAGCGGAACCAAAAAACATCTAAAAAGTGGAAATAATGATGGCTATGGAAAGACTAGAAATAGAGGTAGAGGAAAAGAGGCTCCTACCGGAAGTTCAGGCAGGATTTAGAAGAGGAATGTCGCAACGCTCAACTGGCTCGTGGAAAGAGAATTGGCAAGGAAGTAAAAACTATATCTGCTATTTATTGACTTAAGGGCAGCATATGACTCAGTGAACAGGAATGCACTTATTAAATGCATAAAACGGAAAGGCATATCGGAACAATTAGTAAATTGGGTGAACGATATCTACAAGGAGACTTGGTGCAAGGTCAAAGTAGGTGATACAGTGTCGGATGCATTTGAAGTGAAGAGGGGGGTGAGACAAGGGTGTCCGATGAGCCCACTGCTTTTTAGTTTGTTCATAGCAGATATGGAAAGGGTACTTGAGCTGGGACAAGCAGACGGTGTTGTAGTGGGGAAGGGTAGAGTGTGGAGTTTGGCATATGCGGACGATGTGGTTGTAATGGCGAAGTCATGGAATGATTTAAGGGACATGAAAGAGCGACTGGCAAGATATTTCCAGAAAAGACATTTGACGGTGAACGTGAGGAAAAACAAATGGATGAGGTGCAAAAATAAGGGAGGCAGAAGAGTGAATGAGGAATTAAGGTGGGCAGGAGAGAAAATAGAAATGGTAAGCGAATTTAAATATTTGGGATACATGATTAGTGAGACGGGCAGCCAACATAAACATATAGAGATGTTTGCAGGAAGGCAAGAGTGGCAATGGTGCGTCTGCGGAATACGTGGGAGGATGTACTACGTGGAAACGTAGGTATGCAAATGGCGTGGTGGGATGCATGCGTCAGATCTATAGGGCGTGAGTGAACAAATCAGAGTGGAAACTCTTCAAGTGCAATATCTAAAGAGAATACTAGGTCTGGAGAAAACAACACCATGGTATATCGTGTTGCAAGAATGCCATAGATTGCCTTTAGGATGGTGGGCAGCAAGAAGAACGATCAAGTTTGAAAGAAACGTATATGGCCTAGACGAGGAAAGACTGGTAAGGGAGGTATGGAGGGTATGCTATAAGGAGAACAAGGTGTATGTAAATGGACGGAAATGGATGCAAGAAAGGAACAAGATATATATGAGCGCAGGATGGTCGAACACAATGCTTGAAGAGAATTGTGCCAAGGGAGTAAAAGTAGAGAAGGTAGTGCTGAAAAATATTGAAGATGCGTGGCTGCAGGCAAGACAGAAACAGATTAGGGCGAATAGGTACCATCCGGGGTACGCAGCTTTACAAACATATGTAAGTCCCCCAGGCTTCATGAAAATATTGAAAGGAGATGTACAAACCATGGCCAGTTTAAGATGCGGAAACGAAGAAAGAGGCAATAAATGGTGGATAGGACAGGACTACAACAGGTGTGCGTTATGTGGGAAGGGTCGGGATGTATGGGAACACTGGATGTTGATTGTGAGGGGATAGATGAAGTGATAAATGAGTACGAGAAGGAAACTCTAAGACGAACAGGAAACTTTTGAATGGCCTGGCAGGGTGGCGTAGAGGTTAAATGTTAAGCGTAGTGCTAAGAATGATTTATTGTTTTATTGTAGTGTTACCTAGAATGTATAAATAAGGTGGGGCAATGATACCAAATAAGGGTTATTATTTTTTTTTAGGTAAAACATAGGAGGCAAGCTTTGAGGCTAGGGGCTTTGTATGCACTGGCGGGGAGCCTCTAGAACTCGCTTAGAGCGGGAAGAATAACTTCTTCGTACAATAGAAATTGTCATTATATGTTACTTATTGTTGTATGTATTAAGTTTTTATATATTTTTTTATGATTTATTTCTTATTATTTATCTTTGCATTAAATCATTTATTTGAAAAAAAACTCCCTGTATAATAATAGTAGAGTTTAATGTCTTTATCTAGAATTTATGCTCTGTCCGTGGTGCGAAAACCATGGAAAAGTGATGAAATGTCATAATAAAAATGTTTAAATTTGCCAGAATTTTGAAAAAAAACGAAAACTGTAGAAAATCGATGAAAGGTTTTAATTTGATAAAATGTTAACACAATGTCAAAAAGAGATGAAATGTCAAGAAATATTAAAATCTGACAACAATTTGAAGTGTGTGAAAAGTGATAATCTATAATAAAAAATGTTTAAATATTTAAAACTTAACAATTGATCGGTATTTTTATGCGCGTGGCGCATTAACTAAAAAAATACGATATACGATACGCGTCCGAATCCAAATTCTTAGGGCTTTTCTTAACTCGAAATTTTATTTCATGCTTAGTCTGGGAGTGGAAAACATTCGGTAAAAAATAATCACTGGCTTTTTACAATATTTTCATTAATTTATAAAATCTTGAAGGTTTTCAAGTTTTGGTTCAATTTTTAAAATCTTGTCAATTTTGGTGATTTCGAAGATTTTAATTAATTTTCAAAATTTTGTCGACTCGGGAATTTTGTAATAAGGTTGTTAATTTTCAAACTTTTTTTTAATTTCCAAAATTATAACAAGTTTTAAAATTTTGACAAAAATTATGCATTTTTCAAGATTTTGCTGATTTTCAAATTCTTGACTCCTTGCGTTACTTTTTGAAACTTTAACGCCTTTCATGTATTTACTGGATTTTCGTTAATTTAAAAAATGCCGGTCTTCATGAATTTTCAAGAATTTTGTTAAATTTCAAAGAAATTTATTTAGCAAAAAATATGAAGCCTTATAACGTCTAATTTAATTAATCAATGCTGAAAACTTCATGATAAATTTTAAAAATAATTAAAAATTCACAACAAATTTTTTTGATCTTGCAAATTCATACTTGTATGAACATTTTCAAGATTAACGAAAATCTTGGAATTTTGAAAATTATCAAAAATCTTTGGATTCACGAAAACCGTCAAATTTTGAAAATTAATGGAAATCTTGGAAATTTAAAAAAAGCGTTTAGATTTTTAAAATTGACTAAAACGTTGAAAATTCACGAAACTTTTTGAAAATGAACTAGAATTGTGGAAATTCATGAAACAATATGTTTAGGAAATTCACGGGCGTTTTAATCAGTGGCGGTTCCTCAGTAAGTGCACATGTGCACGTGCACTCCCAAATTAATGCCTGCAAACATATTTAAATTTCCTCATTCTTTAAATAATTTTATCAATCCATTCTACTTGTAAAATAAATCCCAAACATTATTTTTTCCGCTAGACGCTATCCGATGCGTTGTCCTAATATCCAAGCGCAAAGCAGAGAACGTCGAGTGCCACCGACCCGACGGCAACCGAACACCGCGGCCGCGTCAACTCGCCTGATCCGCTCGTGCACTGCACATGTGAATTTTAAATCTAATTGGTGGAACCTCTGCCCCCCGCACTCTTTCTTCCCCGCGACAGCCCAGCGACGTTCAATGCTTTAAGCTGGCTCGTGTGCACATATAACTAGTGCACATCGTGGTCGGATTGATATCGGCGTATCGGTTTTAGGTTGATTTCACGAATTTCCAGAATGGCGGAGTGTTCAAACTCCATTATTACCGTGCAATATTTAAAGACAATCAAATGTTCCTTTAATTTCTACAATTTGATAGCTCAAAAATAGTTGTTAGGCGTGGCACCCCAAAAATGTTGCCTGTGGCGCTTACTCTCTTTCCAATATTGTGCACCCCCAAAGAATTAAACCACGCGCCGCCACTGGTTTTAATATATGACGAAAATCTCGAGAATTCGTGAATAGCATTAACATTTTAAAAATTTACAAAATTCACAAAACCGTTAGAATGTTTAAAAATTAACGAGTCTTGAAATTTCATAACACGCGTCAACATTTTAAAAA
Organism: Philonthus cognatus; assembly: GCA_932526585.2. Classification (NCBI taxonomy): domain Eukaryota; kingdom Metazoa; phylum Arthropoda; class Insecta; order Coleoptera; family Staphylinidae; genus Philonthus; species Philonthus cognatus. The sequence continues at coordinate 32,299,524 of OW052243.1, forward strand.
TCAATAAAAATCTTGGGGAAATTCACAAAAACTGGAAAATTGACGAAATATATCAACATTTTTAAAATTAAGAAAAATGTAAACAATTCAGGAATTTCAAAAACTAAAGGAAATCTTGTAAAAGTTACGAAAAGCGGTAAAAAATAACTAAAATTCATTAAAAATTCTCAAAACTTTTAAAATGAACTAAAATCTTCTAAATTCACGGGGCCCAATAATTATTATTGAATAAACATAATAAAAATAAATTAAAATCTTTAAAAAGCAAAAACATTAAAAATTGTTAATTTTAACGAAAACAAAACAATACAAATAATAATACTACAAGTATTTATTTTTGCATCCAAAACAAGTCGTCAAAATTGACTTAAAAAAAGTTAAAATTGCTTAATTTAACAGAAGTATAATTTACAGAAACGACAAGATTCAAAACACAGATCATCATCAAAATTGACATACTTATTGAAAACTCGGTTAAATTGATAAAATCAATATAAAATGATTTGGAATTTCAGAATATAAAAATCTAATGTCAGTTTTAGAAAATTAGATTATTACAAAGGAATACTTAAATATTAGATTTTAAGATATATTAAAATATGTTTATTGTAAATTTTCAAGCATTCGTAATTTTTTAAAACTTTCAATTTGAAGCTTTAAATGAGTGTTTTCCACTCACAGATTAAGCATGAAGTAAAATTTCTAGTTTAGAAAATTTTGGTTTGGTCGCGTAGCGCTACGCCACCAAACCAAATTTTCAGGATTTTCTAAACTCGAAATTTTACTTCATGCGCCACGTACAAAAATCTGTTTTGATAATTTTGTCAATGTTTTTGATCATATTAATTACTAAGACTTTTCAATAAAGTTTAACTACGTGTCAAAATGTGTCGGGTTGCTTTCGCGAACATATTTACCAAAATCATTAAATTTTTTTACATTTAACGACTCTTGTGGAATTACGCTAAATTCAAAATTGCAAAGCTTCTTCTACAAGCGTATGAAATGCAGGAATAGTTCGATAGCATATTGTCAAATTCTGCGGGGGTAGCTTTCTTCCAATCTCAAATGTTATTGCTTAGAAATAAATAAAACCGAATAAAATATTGTTTAAAAATGCGATTTATAAATGAAAACTATTTCTTCTTTTTATTATCCCTTTTCTTCTTCTCTCCATTTTTTGGCTCCAACAATAAAATCTTCCCCACATCGCTAATCGTCCCCCTCAAAACCTTCAAATCAGTCATCGCTCTTTGAAGTAATCTTCCCTCTGGACTTAATTTAGGCTCATACAGCAACATTTTAATGGCATCAGTCAACAGTATCTCTGCATTTTTCATCTGCTTGAGAAAATCGTCAGTTTTAAGCTCGTTTTGATTATATTTTCTCGTAGCCAATTCCACTAATGCGTTGTGATATTCGTACTGGATAATACTCCGATGTCTGGAAATTCCTGGTTCTACGATTTTAACTAGCGAAAGGAGTTCTTTGTACAGTTCAATTTTGCGCTCGTTTGGAATATTTGGGAGTGACAGAAGGTTTTGTTTGAGTTCGATTATTATAGTATGTTGAGGGTGTAAAGTTAGCGATAGTTTCTCCAAAAGGTCTTCGGCCTCTTTTGAATTAGAATAATCTGAAATGTAAATTAAGCACATTTAATATAAAATATAAGAAAATAAATTCATTGTGTTTAAAAAAGATACAGTAATTTGCCTTCTATTTCATGATGTTTATTTTTAATATCAATGATGGAGAATTTTGTTAAATAATCATTATTAATTTAAATTTTAAATGAATAGTATATTTTGAACATTACACTAAATCAGTGTTTTTATGTGCGTAGCGCATAAAGTAAAAATTCGAGTTGAGAAAAGCCCGAATTTGGATTTGGACGCGCTAGCATTTCTCAACATTAGCCCGGGAAGTAGTTGTTTCAATGAGTGTTTGATATAGTCTTTGTAAGACTAACTTGTTGTAGATTGCGAAAAGAATCGCACTTTTAATGTTTGAAGTATTCTGCAACCAAGAATTGGCAATTTCATTTATACTTATAAATATAAGCTTAAAAACTCCACTAGACATCAGAATTTTAAAATGTAAGCAATATTGTTTAATCGGATGTTTCAGCATTTCGCACAATATTATGGCTGTAAGTTCTATAAGAACGAATTCGCTGGCTGGGATATTGCAATGTCCAATTTTATCCATCATAGTATTCTAAAGAGACAGTGTGCTGTGAAACTTTTGTTTCAGTTTGTTTATTAGCAGTATTTAACGTTTCTTCTTGTGCTCCACGCATAATTAGAGGTTAGAAGAGCTTTTATTGTAAAGATGAATTTTCGTAGTTGTATTAACGCGCCTAACAGTTTTTGTTACATGTACGGACAATTTTGTTTAGTATAACAGCAAAGGACTATCACAAATAATATAAAACTAGCGTACCATAAATATTTTGGTTATAAAGTGGTTTCTCTACCGGGAAGAAGGATCGCGCTTTATAAATACAAGGAATTGCACAACAAAGTCACCTTTCAATAACGGATACATATTACCTTGGGTCTCTGGCCTACCTTAGAGGTGTTTTAATTTTTTTTTTCAATTAAAAAATTAACGACAAACCACTACAAATTTTAAAGAAAACTGTTTTTGTGGAAAATCTCGAAATATTGGAAACTTCATAAACATTTTTTAAATTCAAAATTGAATTTGTGTTCAGTATTCCGGCACCAGATACCCGCAGACGCGTTTCGGACTTCAAGGTCCTCTTCAGTGTGGTCCCGACCCAGTGCTGAGGAATACTGAACATTTCTGACTATTTCAAGCCAATATGTGAAAACTATTAATGGATTTCGATAGCAAACGCCATCTAATGCTTCATAGTGGCATCGTCAGTGACACTGACGATGCCACTATGAAGCATTAGATGGCGTTTGCTATCGAAATCCATTAATATTTTTTAAATTGATGAAAATCTCTAAATATTGAAAAACTTATGAATATCTCGAAATATTAAAAATCTCATGGAAATTTTATAATTGAAAAATCGACTAAAAGTTTAAATTTTAAATGAACAGTATATTTTGAACATTACACTAAATCAGTGTTTTTATGTGCGTGGCGCATGAAGTAAAATTTCGAGTTGAGAAAAGCCCGAATTTGGATTTGGATTTTCCAAATTCTTGGGGCTTTTCTCAACTCGAAATTTTACTTCATGCATAGTCTGGGAGTGGAAGACAACCGTTTAAATTTTTGAAAATTTTGATAAGTTTTCAAGATTTAGTTAATTATCTACATTATTCATAAATTTCCAATATTTTATTTAATTTTTAAATTGAATAATAAACAATACACAAAGTAATATAGTGGATGACATAATAAAAGTCATAATAATTCAGTTATTTGATATTTTTGTTCGATTTTATGCGAACAAACCAAATTTTCAGGCTTTTCTAAGCTCGAAATTTTACTTCATGCGCCACGCGTATGACACTGATTTGAAGTGAAGTTCACTTGTTAACAATATATCAGTGTTTTCAGAGTTTAATACGCGAGGCGCATTAAGTAAAATTTCGAGTTTAGAAAAGCCTGCAAATTTGGTTTGGTCGCTCCGCTTCGCGGAGCGACTAAACCAAATTTTCAGGCTTTTCTAACCTTGAAATTTTACTTTATGCTTAACCTGGGAGTGGAAAAGATTTGTTTATAGCTTCAAATTCAACTTTTTGCGCCCGAATTTGGATTTGGATTTTCCAAATTCTTGGGGCTTTTCTCAACTCGAAATTTTACTTCATGCATAGTCTGGGAGTGGAAGACAACCGTTTAAATTTTTGAAAATTTTGATAAGTTTTCAAGATTTAGTTAATTATCTACATTATTCATAAATTTCCAATATTTTATTTAATTTTTAAATTGAATAATAAACCATACACAAAGTAATATAGTGGATGACATAATAAAAGTCATAATAATTCAGTTATTTGATATTTTTGTTCGATTTTATGCGAACAAACCAAATTTTCAGGCTTTTCTAAGCTCGAAATTTTACTTCATGCGCCACGCGTATGACACTGATTTGAAGTGAAGTTCACTTGTTAACAATATATCAGTGTTTTCAGAGTTTAATACGCGAGGCGCATTAAGTAAAATTTCGAGTTTAGAAAAGCCTGCAAATTTGGTTTGGTCGCTCCGCTTCGCGGAGCGACTAAACCAAATTTTCAGGCTTTTCTAACCTTGAAATTTTACTTTATGCTTAACCTGGGAGTGGAAAAGATTTGTTTATAGCTTCAAATTCAACTTTTTTAGAAAAAGCGTATGGAATTTTTTCATTATGATATACTGGGGGTATGTATATCATAATGAAAAAATTCCATTCCAATTGTATGCTGTAAATTATCAGCTATTCAATGTTTTTTTTAAGTTTAATTTGAAGCGTTAAACTAGTGTTTTCCAATCCCAGATTGGTCTTCGCGGAGCGACTAAACCAAATTTTCAGGCTTTTCTCAACTTCATGCTTAGTCTAGGAGTGGAAGATACACGTTCGGGAATTATTAATAGATTTTTCATTCATTTATAAAATCTAGACGGTTTTCAAGATTTTCTTCGTTTTTAAATTTTTGCAGTTTTCATTATCATTAATTTATAAAAAAAAACAAATTTTCATGAATTTCCAAGATTTTCGTTAGCATTCAAATTGTTCTTGAATTTTCATGTTTTTATTCAATTTTAATTAAATTTTTCAAAATTGATGATTGTTCCCTAGAAATTGAAATTCTGCATGAAATTTCGCAGATTTTCGTAAATTTTCAAAATGTCAACACTTTTGATAAATGTCAATTGAATGAATTTCTTCAATTTTTATTTATTAATCTAAAAATTTCAATATCTCGACCATTTTTTTGTGAATACCGTAAGTTTTTTTTTTGTCGATTTTTAAAACCCTGGCGTATTTATTTTTATGTGAATATTGTATTTTATGTTTTTTTTAATGTTACTGTATGGTTTTGATTTTGTCCTGTATTGGGCTTTTACGTTTGGGCAATAATTTTTTTTATTATTATTATTATTGATGTTTTTGATGAAATTCCAAGATTTTCATCATTTTCACGGTTATACTAAATTTCCTTTAATTTTTGAAATGTTTACACATTTCATGAATTTCCGCCAATTTTTCAACCCTGACAGTTTTCGTGAATTTCCTAAATTTTATGAAAAAAGTCGGGAATTTGAAAATTAACGAACATTTTGGATATTCACTAAAAACTCATAATTTTTCAAATTTAACAAAAATCTTAGAAAATTAATAAAATTATTTGAAATAAAACAACACAGTTGGGAGGGTTTCACTTTTATTGTTGAACACTGCAACATGTTTTACCACACAGTGGCTTCATCAGGCAGATGAAATAATCAATCTGTGTGGTAAAACATGTTGCAGTGTTCAACAATAAAAGTGAAACCCTCCCAACTGTGTTGTTTTATTTCAAATAGTATTATGGAGTTTCATCATGTATCCGCCTCATCAATTAAAAATTAATAAAAGTTGTAAACATGTTTGACCATGTTGACTTTAAAATTCACGAAAAGTTTACTGTCTTTTGATTATGATATGATTTTGTCATTAAATCACTATATCGACTGTATTTTCACTATTGTGACTTTATGACTGTGAGTCACTATATTGACTGACATTAATCAATCGTGTCAACTTGACTTAGACGACGATAGTCGGCATCTAGTCCATTGTGTCAACTTGACATGAGTCGCCGTCAGCCGACATTAGTCTAACCCCTGGGTCTCCAAACTTTCCAGCCTTAGGGCTATACTGATTACTCCAGTAAGTTCCGAGGGCCAAAACCATAACAATAAGCCTTTAAAATTAGAATACTTCAGTAAACTAAATTTAATTTACTATAAAAAATATGAGTTATCAAGTATGCTAGCTCTCCGCGGGACGGACAAAATCTGTCCGCGGGCCGGATGTGGCCTTCGGGCCGTAGTTTGGAGACCCCTGGTCTATCCTATCAACTTGAAATGACATTTAATCCAATGTATCAAACTTGACACAAATCGACGTCAGCCGACGTTAGAACTATTGTCAATTTGAGACAACTATTATTTTTTTATAATTTTTCTTTATGACACTTGCGACACACAGTTTTTTTTTTATTTAGTTAGTTATTTTATTGCGTGCCAGTACATAAAGTTTACACTAGTCATAAAGTAGTATTTGAACTATAAAATAAAATAATATTAGCCTATAAATAAAACATTGATATTAAAATTATAATTAAGACTAGGTTTGTCTACATGTATAAAACAGATAAAAATAAAGACCATTAATGTTAAAAAGCAATAAGAATAAATTAAGCTTAGTCTAATACATAAAATACAAGACAATGGTTTATTCTTGACCCGTTGGTGAGATATCACAGAATTTGTGTGCAAGACATTCATTAATGCTATAGAACGCCCTGGTGGACAAGTATTCTTTAATTAACTTTATGAATTTTATGTCTGGAAGTAACTTCACATTTTGTGGGAGTATATTGTACAGTTTCGGACCATAAAAATGTATTCCATTTTTGCATTTAGTCAGTCGTATGTGAGATGGCTGGATGTTATTTTTATTGCGTGTGTTATGTGCATGTACTTGGCTATGAGTTCTATAAGATTGAACATTTTTATGAGTGAATTTAAGGCATTCTAAAATAAAAACACACGGGACAGTGAGAATCTTCAATCCAATAAAAGCAGATCTGCAGTCCGCTCTGTAAGGTATAGATGCTAATACTCTGACTACCCTTCTTTGAATCGAGAATATGTTCGAGCTTATAGGAGAATGTCTCCAAGCCAATATTCCATACCTTACATGTGAATTAAACCATGCGTAATACGCTGACATTAGGGATTCACTTGGCAAAGATTGGCTTAGGTTGCGTATTAAGTAGGTCGTCCTACAGAGTTTGTTACAGCATTCTGTGACATGCTTATGCCAATTCAACTTGGAGTCAAATTGTACTCCAAGAAACCTACAAGTACCATGTTCACCTGCATATGGCCTTAGAGAAAAGGTTATTTTTTCAGTTTTCTCTGTGTTAAGAGAGAGGCTATTAGCATTGAACCAATAGTCCAACTGAGAAGTAACATTTTCACTCATATTGAGTGCTTCTTGCAGATCATTCGACTTACAGATGGAAGTTGTATCATCTGCATACATTATTACCTTAGTGTTACTAAATTGTGCCGGTAGATCATTAGCATAAATTAAAAATAGTAGTGGACCCAGTATTGAACCTTGCGGAACACCATGAATTACTGTGGCCGCGTCTGATAATACTTTATTGAATTTGACTTGTTGTGATCTATCAGTTAAGTAAGAATTCATTAAACGACAACTTATAGGCTGGAAGTTGTAATAATAAAGTTTTCGTAATAGTGCACAATGAGGCACACAATCGAACGCCTTGCTGAGATCGAAAAAGGCAGCGACTGTAAATTCGCCCAATTCAAAGCTTGATTCAATCAGTTGTAGAAAGCCCTCGACGAAAACCGTACTGGTTACGATTTAGGACCGAGTTCGCGTCAAGAAAACTAATAATTTGGTTGAAGATAATTTTTTCAAATATTTTGGACACAATAGGTAATAAGGATATTGGTCTATAGTTTTTAACGTCATCTTTACATCCTTTTTTATGAATAGGGACAATAAGTGCCTCTTTCAGACATTTGGGAAAAATGCCAGATTTTATGCATTTATTAATTAGCTTGGTGAGTGGGAAAATTAATACTTCACATAGATATTTTACAAGTACACTTGACATCTCGTATTTATCGCGATAAGTTGTGTTTTTTAAAGCTTTGATAGCATCTCTGACATCGATAGTACTGACCTCCTGAAAGACAAAACTGTTGTTACATAATGGTAATTTGTGCATATATTGAATGGGATCAGTGTTACCCGGGTCCATGTCTAATAAGATGTTGTTGGCAATAGTGTGAAAGCAGTTATTAAAACTATTGGAATCGATATTACTAGTTGTATCACTGATAGAGTGCTTATTTGGTTCTAACAGAGACCACATTGTTTTTATTTTATTACCGGATTGTTTGACGAATCGGGCATTAGCAGATACTCGTCTATCTTTAAGGGTTTTATTGTAAAAGTTTTTGTAGCTAATGTAATGAGGTTTTTACTCCGAGCATCTGCAGCTCACTTCCTTCATCAAACAAAGCGTTTCCCTCATCTGTCTTAAGTCCTCCGTAAACCACCTTACATAATTAGAAGACTTATGTTTGGATTTATGCAACGGAAAACACTCATATATACAATGTGTTAACATATCTAGAAAATTACCAAACGCAATTTCTGCACAATCAATATTATCAATAAAGGAAAAGTCAGAGCTACCAATTAGAGAAAACAGTTTCAGTTTACCTTTTTCTGTGAATGGTCTCACTATTTTCTTTGAGTTGAGTTGTTTGTTCTCTGATTTAGTTTAATTGTAAAATTAATTCCAAGGTGATCCGAAAAGCCAGTATCAACACTAGATGTTGTTATAAAGTCACAGTCAATATTAGTAAAAACATTGTCTAGTATGTTACTCTTTCTAGTTGCAAAATTCACAGCCCCGTACAAGCCATAACACGCTAAAAGTTGGCAGAGTTGTGCCGTCTGGGAGTCAGCAGTGTGAAACTTTAAATTGAAATCACCTCTAAATATAACACTCTTATTAGTAGTTGATAGTTGTGACATATTTTAAATTAACGAGTGTCTTCCACTCCCAGACTAAGCATGAAGTAAAATTTCGAGTTTAGAAAAGCCCCGCGTAGAAAATTTGTCGAGGGTCGCGCAGCGACCCGAGACAAATTTTCACGGGGCTTTTCTAAACTCGAAATTTTACTTTATGCGCCACTCGTATAAGCCACTGATTTAAAGTAAAGTTGAAAATATATACTGCTGCGATGTGACAGATTTTTACTTAAATATAGCGAAAAAATGCAAAAAAAATAGATAAATTCTGAAATAATTTCTTATTCATATTCTATTATAATCACGCCAATGAGCCTGCGCGACTCGGGTCTCAACTAAACGGTTTTCAAAACAAACTTTGTTTAATAGGCATTCTATT